>NJDC01002273.1:14470-38461 GCA_002245475.1 Calephelis virginiensis | reverse complement strand
AAAGGGTTATGAATGTGAAGGAAGCAAGACAGGTTTGTCAGGATCGTGAGGTCTGACACTCGATACTCTCTGCCTACCCTGTAAGGGACTTGGCGTGAAGATATGTATGTGTGTATTTATGCTATCGTCGGCACTTGGTGGAATTCCATTGTATATACACGTTTTTTGGAGATAACACTTGTACTTATCCACTGTATTTAACACTTTCTAGCCAACCGGTTTTACTTTTTACAGCATCATCAGGGCTTTGAAACTAAAGATAAAAAGGACTTTTTTGATTTAACGTTCAATACCTATTTAGTTAGATGTTACTCTTATTTACGTATTTACCTTTACGTAGTTACCTTTATTTACGTATTTCACAAACGTTGTTAGCATAAAAACTACGCGTTAAATGATAAAAAACAATAACAAAACAAATGAAAAATGCTAGTCCCTATTTTTTGTACTGCAAAGAATGAGAAAGTCGCTTCTTAATAACCACCCCGAGAAAAAAAATAGTTATTACCAATTTACCATCCTCTTTACTGAATGTACCTGCGATAGGTATTCTCTCGAAGTTTGGCTTGAGGCAGCCTCTAGAAGTGCTTCGTTTTGAAAGAGATAAAAGATTAGGATTTTATCAAACAGTTTTATGATGTCTGCTGTGTTGACAAACTTGAGATATTTACAACTTCACTGGACTTTAAACGCTACAAAAATAATCCGAACTTAAGATATTTGGACACTTTATAGTAAGTGTTGTTATCTCTGTAATTTCTAAACTACAAACCTTATGACTTGGAAGAAATTAAATCTTCTAAATAAACATAATATATAAAAAAATAAACATTCCTAGATAAGGTTACACTAATTGAATCTAACTCCAAATTAAGCAAATAATATGCTTGAGTTATGAGTGTTAGTGAACGATACTAATAGACAGAAATACATAAATAGGGTATCTATTTATGTATTTCTGTGTATTAGTATCGTTTACTTTTATATTGTTATATTGTTTTATATTTATAAACTAGTCCTTGGATTAAAAGTTAGTATGCAAATAACCAAAACTTATAAACATGGCTCGTCTTGACCAAAGAGTATATAAATACTACGTAATAAGAGGCGGGACTTCCATAGATACATAGCAAACCCGAATTTGTATAAAGTTTACTTGAAAAAGTATAACCCGTATAATTTGAAAGTAAGACTAAAGGCATTCAGATATAAGGCAACTAGTGTCATATGATTTGGGCGAATAAAAAACATAACAAACTTTTTTTTTTATTTTTTTTATGAAAGTTGCGCTAAACTGGTCTTGACAACGAATCTTGAACTTGGATGTTAATCAACTGACAGCTATATAAAATTTCGTGTTCTTACGTTTTCAAATTCCTTCAATATTTTAATATAAATAAATAAATATCCCTGGACAAGTTACACAAATTGAATCTAACTCCAGAGTAAGCAAATTATATGCTTGTATTATGGGTGTTAGTCAACGATACTAATACATAGAAATACTTAAATAGATACTAGAATAAATTTAATAAACATACAGACCCGGAAATGCAGAAATCTAAATGTTTATCATGCCCCCGTATCAGAAATAGGTACCAAATAATATAATTCAAAACAAACAACCTGTACCTACATCATATCCAATGGAAAACCTTACCATATCACTGAGCTTACATTAGCTACGATGTTTTTAAAGTTTAAATAAATATAAATAAATATCCCCTGGACAAGTTACACAAATTGAATCTAACTCCAGAGTAAGCAAATTATATGCTTGTATTATGGGTGTTAGTCAACGATACTAATACATAGAAATACTTAAATAGATACTAGAATAAATTTAATAAACATCCAGACCCGGATATGCAGACATCTAAATGTTTATCATGCCCCCGTCGGGAATCGAACCCGAGTCTCGCGGTTGGTAGTGAAGTTTGGCGTGTACGCTGCCCATACGACTAACGAGGCGGTCTAAATTACATAAAATAAATCAAAAACCAAATTAAATGGGGCTACGCGTTACAGAATTGTAGCTCAATTTACATTTTGACTATTTTCCCACGGCAATCGCTTTAATAAGTTGAATAAGAAGTAAAGCAAGGCAGCTCGTAAAATGTGAGCAAAGGCCACTAACACCGCGACATCTGACTAAGTGTTAGTGTTAAGCGACCCGCCCGTATTGGTATTACCGCT
Organism: Calephelis virginiensis; assembly: GCA_002245475.1. Lineage (NCBI taxonomy): Eukaryota > Metazoa > Arthropoda > Insecta > Lepidoptera > Riodinidae > Calephelis > Calephelis virginiensis. The sequence goes on along the minus strand of NJDC01002273.1, from coordinate 36,265 downwards.
TTATTTATTTCTGCCACCATAACGTCAGTGCTTGACGTTGATGTGTTTCGGTTTGGAGGATAAGGTAGCCGGTAAACTTACTTTTGCTCGAGGCCTAACATCCTGTCCTACGGTTGGCAACGCACCAATACAGCCTTTGGTGTCTCTAGGCGACGTGAGTTTCTTAACGTATGGAAATCCGTCTGCTTGTTTGACTTCCAATATTACAAAAAAAGAAAACTATTTTCTATCAGGTATTTCTATTCTATTGAGGTATTTCGTCATCTTTTGTTGTCAAGCAACAGTTTTTTTTTTATTATCTCTTAGTTTTTAGTGATAGCATCTTTTATAAGGGTTATAAAATAAACGATTGAAAAAAAATCTTGTTGCTTTTTTCAGAAAGATACATGCGTTTTGGTTTATTTTATTTTGAAAATTATATTGGTGGTTTCGACAAATAAATACCTACCAAACTTTTTATTGCATCTTTAGTCACTGTACAAAAAATTTTAATTGCTTTCTATAAGCTATACTTGAGTTCTAAAATGTTTTATAAAAAAAATGTATTTTTAAGTTACTCTTTAAAAACCTTATAAGACAAAACTTTCTTCAAATCTGTTGATCTAACCATTGTTGTACTTTTGGTTTTTAAAAAAATACACCCCCTAGTAATGCTAATAAGAATCAACCCTCCAAGTAAAAGCGACTAACGGCATAGGTTACCTTAATCCAAATTTTAATGAAACTACATCCTGCTTTGCATAATTATGACGAAAACTTGAAATTTCCTAACACTTTTTCCACTACACCTACTAACTAAATCAGTGTGGAATAGTTAATAAGTACTTACTTAGGTTCTTAAACATAATTTTCACATAAACTTTTATCACTCATTAATCATTATAGCCACAATTTATAAATATCTCTTGTCAATATGCTTATTATTATTAAGTCAACCGGTTTTAATATACTTACTTATAACCATCGTCAGGGCTATAGCAACTGAAGTTCTGATCAAATACCGACTCCAACTATTTCACTGGTTACCACGTAGCAATTTGATACCTAATTATGTTTTCGAAAGATAGCATATGATTCCTAAATGGTCTCACATAAATTTTATCAACATTTTACTAGTAATTTTAATGTGACTCACTTAATAATGCATATTTTTAAATACATCTTATTACTATTAAGTAAAAATCAAAAACCACTACTCGGATAATAATAAAACTAATATGGGACCACTTTGAAATCATGACCTATCTTTTTAAAAAAGATCCATCAAAATCGGTTAGCTAATAGCCGAGTAACGAACATAAATATTATGTACAAAAAAACAATACAGTCGTTTTAAGAACTTCCTCCTTTCCCGAATGTATATTTAAATGAGTGCATTTGTATAAACATCAACAATACTTCAGCTTACAAAAACATGGTAAACTCCAGTATCTATCAAACATTATTAACAAAAAGAGTTTTTAGGCACAAATTGCCAAAAGTAAAATCTACTTTTGCTAAAAGGTTTCAGACTTATGCATATGGTGTCATTTATTATAACGTCTCCAAATGTTGCGACATAAGAAATTGCTCACTAAGAGAGTGTTCTGTTAGACTTACTGCCTTGTTAAAAACACTAAACTACGAAGAGACTGAATATATCCTAGGGTTCAAATGCTGTATGCGCTAATTTTCTTTAACTCTTCATATTTGATATTTTCCATCGTCGGCGCTTGGTAAAACTTCCAAATATTCATATTTTTAAAGAAAGAAACACTTGTACTGTTTTACTTATCACTTATAATTTATTACTTTGTAATTAGTAGCCTACCGGTTTATTGTTGAGTAGTTTAAGTTTTAGCCCTGATGATGCTGTATAAGCGAAACCGGTAGGCTATTAATTACAAAGTAATAAATTATAAGTGATAAGTAAAACAGTACAAGTGTTTCTTTCTTTAAAAATATTTAACTCTTCAGTTTAAAATAGGTATAAATATTTTCGCTAGTTGTATAATTTTAATTAGTATTTTGTTTTCGTTCTTTTTTTGTTTTTATGTTTCTAATTCTGATCCTTTTAGATAATTGTAAAGGAATTCTATAAGTTTAATGTAATTAAATCTATTGGTATATTCTAAATTGGTATCCAAAGACACAGGCTTTGCCTAGTTTAGGGAGCCCTGGAAAGTCGCATCATTAATATAAAATTCACTTTTTTGTCTCATTCTTATTTAAGTTAAATATGTCTTGTTTTTGAAATAAGTTTATTATTATTATTATTATTAATATAAAGACATAAATGTACTTATCAATAAATCAGTTACTCCAGAATATTAGAACATTTACAAAACAAACGTTCAGTTGAAATGACATTTGGAAACATCAGGTGCGCCTTCCGCAAATAACTTGTAATATTGCAAAACATATCAATAAAACCGCCTACAGCATGAAACATTGTGTCTCTACGTAATGTATTGGTTTTGCAAATCCCATTTTATCGTGACAGGAAAAGGTTACTTGATAAATTTACATACTTGTTTTATGAGCTGCTTAAAAGATAGGCAGATAAAGTAATATGTTAGTCCTGAGCTCCTTTCATTAGTGTCCCATATTATAAGAATATTTTTAGTGTAGTAAAACTGCAAGATATCGACTGTGATTTAATCAAATATTTCCTTGTTTTCCCTGGCATTCCATCATCAGATCCAGACTTTGTGGCAATGAGATTACCCACATAAATACACGCATTAAAATCAGAACATATTTTTAAAATCGTTTCAGAAATTACGGAGAAATCGGTTAACATACATAAACAATATAGAAGTCGAACATAATATAGTCTTCTCCTTTTATTGAACTCGGTTAAGATAAAGATGGTAAGTAATTTGTAAAACAGTTAAAAAGAAGCTAGTTTTACTTTCGTTATGCTTAGGGCGTAGAGTTTTTAATTACTTGTATTGGAATTAAAGTATCTTCACGCCCGAAGAGGTAGGCAGAGGCACAACCAGGGTACCCACGACTGGCCGAAGACACTAAGTCCCACAATGTGATAGGTGGCAAGCCTATTCTTAGGAAAAGGGTCGTTACGATAATCTGCAAGTCTAACAACTACTCTACCCTCCGGACCAGAGCATGACAGTTTATAACACAGTCTGTATAACAGCAAGACTGGGTAATGCGTTGGAATCCTACCTGGATGAGTTGCAGCACAGTACCCTTACCAACAGTGGTCTTATTGACATTTGCCCTCTTACGAGCTGCTTGGTAGCAAGGCAGATGGTTTTTTCTTACATAGGAGAGCCGGAACAACACGAGGGAATGTAATGACATAGTATGAATACGATCTTATTGCAAAATAAATAAAAAATAAAAAAATAACCAATGGTTCACGTCAACACAGCATGTCAAAGCAAAATCAAATGATCAAAGTCACGTCAAAACCAACAAGCCAACAAGTCTACAAGATGTAATAGATCATGCATATAATAGAAATTAATAACTTAATAGAAAAAAAATCTTTAACAAATTTATTAAAATTAAAAATGGATTAAATTGAAATTATAATTAGATTCAATTTTATTAAATAACACCGAAGATATAGTAAAGATGATTCAAATTGATAACATAATAACTGTGAATGGTCTTCCATACAAAAAACACATTTTACTAGCCGATGTTAATATACCATATAAATTTTCTATCGATAGATGCCGGAATAAACTATTTTTTTGTATAAATGGTGATGAATTTTCCGATCAAAGTTTTCAATCTGTGATATTAGATTTGAATACTGGAACAGCTGACATTATACCAAGTATACGAAATGGATTCGCTACGACTATAGATAATGTAACTGGAACTGTATACTTAGGAGGAAGTGATGGAATATACAAATATAATTATGATAGGAAAGACATCGAAAAGCCTGCGATTATTAGAGAAGTGGACGTATTTGATATGTTTTACAAAAACAAATTATACTACGTAGACACAACTAATTTAGATCTCCATGTGCTTATAAATAACCATGATTCCATAGTGACTACTGTAGAAGAATATGGAATCCATCATTTTGCATTTGATAAGGATGATAACTTAATATTTGTCAATCCTACAGGGTTATTTATTTTGAAAACAGGAGCACCGTGTCCAGTGAGATTGTGTGAAAATACTAATAGCATTCGTTGTATTACAACTGATATAAATGAATTACCACATTGCATTGCACAGAACGGAATTTATTTAATTGATGTAGAGAATAAACAATTGCTAAAACTGTTACCATTAGACAATGGATATAGTTTGGCATTCGATAACGACAACAATATAATTTATAGTGAAGAACGATTTGTTGCTAAATTGGAGCTGCAAACCTGTAAAGAAATATCAAAATAAGAACTTTCTGGATAAAATTGATATTACGATTTAAAATTCACATACATAAAAATGATTTTGAGTGATTCTTACTATCAGCGATAATACCTTTAGCGATAAAAAATAGTGACATAGTACATATACCTGGATAATTATTTCTTATTCAATACTTATTACAAATTTCACATTAGGTATATCAAGCTAAACCTCGACCAAACTTGTCAAAAGGATCAAATAGTTAGGCTCTGTGGTCTAGCGGTTCAGTCGTTGGACTTGACTGCATGAGGTCCCGGGTTCGATTCCCGGGTCGGGCAACAAAAGGGAATTTGGGTTTTTCCAATTTTCTAATAAAAAAAAATGTTGCTTTGGATTGGAAATGTTCCCAGTTGGCGATAGGCTTGCCTTCTGTCACATTGTGGGACATAGTGTCTTTGGCTAGTCGTGGGTGCTCTGGTTATGCTTCTGCCTACCTATTCGGGGATATGGGCGTGAAGATACTTTTTTTTACTTTGTCTTGAAAATAGGTATCTATAGTCTGTTGTAACACAATGCAAAGAAAAAAACGGACATTTAAGTGCAAAACAAGGCATACCAGCATTTCTAAAATCGCTCTAAAACCTGTATTCATGTATTTTTTATACATGAAATGTCTCATTAATTAACAAAGAATAAAGTACTTCAAGATTTAAGTTGATTGGTTGACAGTGTTGATTGTACTGTAAAATAGACTATGATGTCATCTTAAACATCTGAAACGGTTAGATTTTGTCTTGCAGTAACTATGCAAATTCCTGCTAAGATCATTCTACGTTACTTACTGTTAGATATAATCAAAAAATATTTACTCATTAAGTACGAAACCTGGATAACTAGAGTTCCAAATGTAACATTAAGCAGTCATGTTGTTTTCTGATTCAACCTGGAGGACGGATAGCTCAGCAGTGTTATCCGTGTTAGCAGGCGCAATTTTGCTCAATTCGTCCAAAGAATTTCTTTTTTAAACGTTGTTTGAATATCCGGCAGTAGTGAATTCTTACATGACTGGACATTATTTGTTTCTGTTGTAAAGCGGACGGTGTCGAAGGGTTCCTTATAGCATATACGCGTAGCACACATTAAGGGGCCATGTATGCTAAAATACGTCAGCAATATACTGTTTTTTTCATACAAAGCAATTATAGATCTTGGCGACAAAAACACACAAGATTAACATTAATATGCTTTATAAGACTGGTGTTTCCAAAACACGATTCATTTCACTTTGCTCGATAGAAAAAAATCAAAAAGTTAACCCTTTTTTTAAAGCAAAACCCATCTGTCTACTTCAAATATGAAAATATCGACATCAGATTTAACATAAACATAGATAAGTATTATACCTAAAAGATAACTGTTTCAGTTTTTATATTTTTTTTCAAATTACTTTTATAGTGTCAAAAATAGTGATTTGGCGCTTAAGGTATTTACTTTAGAGCGCAATATTTCATAGTAATCATGGAACGGGGGAGTGCGCTGATTGGCTCTTCTGGCTGACTAAGTATGGGGCCTTAAGGGGCAGCGGTAGCGTGAGCGTGCCCGCCTCCCTCCTTTGACCCTAAGTCACTCCTTTGTGCGCGCGTTTGTATCGCTTCAAACGCGCATATACTCGCTTCATGCGCGCGCTTGTATCATCCATCCGCGTGTATTGCGACGACAAAACCGTTCCTAATACACGCATCGCATGCGCGTTTAAAGTACGCCGTGTGCTATGAGCCTAACTAGGGCAAATAACCGAAGAGTCTTGGGATATCATAAGTAAACTGTTTGCAGACAATTCAGTATAATCTAGTAGTACTGTCGTAGTAGAATGCTTATTCCTCTGTTCACGATGGTTTGTTTAGCAACGGATAGGCGTAGGCTGTGCTTGTGTGTACAAGAGTACCTACTGAGTAGTACTTTTGCACAAACAACTACAGCGTATGGTACTCACCGACGTGACATATAGATAATATAATTAATATTATTCAGGTGTTAAGGGCAACGTAGATACTTATCCTCAATGTCGTCAATAGCATAACAGTAATTATATTTTATCAATATTTGCGTTAATGATTGTAATTACGAAAAACACAGCTTAAGATTGTAAAATCTTATCGGACAAAGCGTGTCGTTTCAGAGGGTAAAATTATGATTCAATGTTAGAAAATTTCTTTCTGAAATAATAGGTAATAGTTTAAACAAGTCAATCCTCGCGGTATTCCCTAGTAGGTACAAACAGTTTTCTTTTAACTTTCACGTTAGTTTTTTTTTTATGGATGCATATGTATTTTCAAAAGTCTATATCAAAGAGGTCAATTCGTCCGTTTTTTTTATTTTTGATATTTTTTATAATTGTTTTTTTTATTATTTTGGTTACTAGTAGTCTGGTTTAAAGGAGGCTTAATAAAAAAACATATAAACTTGATTTAATGCTTATTGGCATCGACATGAATCGGTATCAGCAGGTATCAGAGAAAATCTTTATTCTTACCACTACACACCTACCACCGAGTCAAAGTTGCAAACTAGCTCAGAAGATCCGACCCAAGGAACTCAGCGAGATAGACTTTTTCAAAATTAACCTTATCATAAAAAGTAAAAAAAAGCATTTCACAATCTGATTTCATATAACATGTAGGTACATCATAGATAAAAAGCATAACAAATTACGTTACAAATTACTGTGCGAGATTAAAGCGGTTACTTGAACACTGAGTACTGAACAGCTGAGGAAAACGTAAACATTGACCCAAAAACGAATTTACTTATTTTATGCAGACGAGTTTTGTATACTGCTAGATTATTTTTATTTCTCTTATTTACATATTGAAATCAAGGTTAAAAAGTTTATTTTATTGATCTTTTCTCAGAAGGAATCCCTTACATTAAGATTAGTAGCAGCCCCAATAGATTTATTTGTAATACAAGTACAGTATTTATATCTACAAAATTTGTCCCAAGAAGAATCCCATAAGAAGTATGAAAACATTATCTACGTGTCGTTTTGATAGAGGCTGATATTCTTTTTTTTTTAACTGCGAATACTGCTTCAAAAAACGATAAAACATTTCGAGAAAATTGCGCTTCTCTTGGCTCGTCTTGGCAGATATCGTCGTTATCCCTAATTAATAAGGTACTTAGGTCATTTATACAGCATGATTTTTGAGACAAGGGACGGAATCGAACCCGTTAAAATTCACGCTTAAATATTATGTTGTGTCAAATCATTTACAAAGAAATACAGTGTTAAATCACAGAAAAAATTGTAATCTAAATTTTATAAAAAATTTCGCAAGTTATGGTATTCCTTGCAGATAATATTACAAAGCAGGGTTGTTGCGAATATCAGCATCGGCATCAGCATCAGCGTCAGTTGATTATCAGCATTGTTTTTAACATCAGCATCTGCATCAGCATCCGCATTAATCGATGCTGATTTTATTGCTGATATTCAGGTCGTGACATGTCCGTTGAGTGCGCGGCTTTCCTTCCGCGGCAGGAATTTTTGACCAATCAAAGATCATAAATCGTTATTGTCATCACAATTATTTAACAAACACTTTTGGCTACTTATTGATTTTTTTTAAAGTAACTGATCTGAGAGCACGGTAATCACCAATCTGATAACCACCAAGACGAGCCAAGCATAGAGCAAAGCATAGAGTTAGTTTACGATGTTTCAGATATTTCATTTTCTTAGAATATAGTATCTTCACGCCCATATCCCCGAAGAGGTTGGCAGAGGTACAACCAAGGCACCCACGACTAGCCGAAGATACTAAGTCCCACAATGTGATAGGTGGCAAGCCTATCGCAAACCGGGCACAATTCCAATCCCGACCAACATTTTTTTTATTAGAAAATTAGAAAAATCCAATTTTCTTTTTTGTTGGCCAACCCGGGATTCGAACCCGGGACCTCATGCAGTCAAGTCCAACACCCGGACCGCTAGACCACAGAGGCGATAATTCTTAGGATATAGTGTCAATAATAGACTAATTAAACATACGTTTAGTACGGTGACAAACTTTGATACCCTAACAAACTTAGACTATTTGGTCGTGGCTTAAACCTGGTACTAGAGTATGTTTTTTGAATAAGGCGGACAAAGTCTCAATCGAATAGTTCAAATACTTTGAGTTTTAGTGTCTAAAATAAATCGATTTCGTCACTGACTCACTCACTGATACACTAACACACTGATGATCATCAAATAGTTTGGCTACTTCCTGAAGTGCTAGAAAGATGAAATTTGGTATGTAATCTATGTTACGTATACAACCAACAAAAAAATCATAAACTTATAACTTTCACCCCTTCCCCCTACCATCTACTAAAACAGGAGCGTAAAAGTTTGTTTGAGACTTGAAATGTTAGGGTACTCTCTGAAGTGCTAGAAAGCCGAAATTTGTTATGCAAGTAAACGAAGTTTAGAATACAAAAAACGCTACCGCGCTTCTAGATAAACTAATAACTTACGCCCCCCATTCCTTAAAATGGGGTAGATATGTAGAATTTGTGAAGTTAGGTTCGGTTGAGCTAGGTCGTGTATATTCAGAATCTTGTCTCTACATGAGATCTGTTATCTTTTTTACTGGGCAAACCTTATAATGCGTCCGCCACTAAAAAGTAAAGTATGGTACTTTACATTAGTTAATAAAAATGTACTAATTTGGAAAGGATTATTTCCGTAATTAAACCAAACTTGCTCTTGGATTGGATAAGTGTCTGGTTGCCGATAGGTTTGCCAACTATCACATTGTGGGTCTAAAGTACCTAAGGCTATTCGTGGGTAATCTGGTTTATCTCTGCCTACTGCTTCAAGGATATGTGCGTGAACATATATTTTTTCAACAAATCGGCATTTATCATCAGCTATCATCATATCAGCAATTTTAGAAAATCAGCATCAGCATCAGCATCAGCTGATGGTAAAAAGACCTGCATCAGCAACAACCCCGTTATAAAGTAATACTGTGGTTCATTTTCCTTCATAATTTTTACTTGACTTAGAACAGGCAAAAATGATCGCATTGTTCTTCTTGTCGACTGCTACAGAGTTCTGTACGTTTATGCATATTGTCTTTTACGCAGTTTAGCACAAACAGATTATTTCTTATATTTATCTTTTAATTTTTCCTTGCTAGAGTACTTTCTAGCGTACTCGAGTCTCATGACATCTTTCCAGAGTCAGAAAAGTCTAAAATTGAAAGAAGACGGCCTTGCCCCCGGCACCAATTCATAATATAAATAAGTAAAACGAGCATAGTAGAGATAAATAATTCTTTTCAAAAGTCAAGGTTTCACACCGTGGCTGCAGGTTACACGTGTATGTATTGTACCTACTATTGATATCGTACCTGGTGGATATGATCACATTATTTTAAGAGATAATTAAGCCAAAAATTAAGGTACTATAATACATTTATAGATTAGATTTTGGATAGATTTTGGACTCGGGATCTAATAATGAGAACTCTAATTTCAAAGTTCCCCCTTCTTAAAAAATATTTTGTATTTAAGAATTAAGTATTGCAGTACGTCAATCTTAACCATAGAACTTGAAGGGATTTTACTTTTTATTTTAACCTTCCGAACTCGATTGTTCAAGTATGAGAACATTAACTCAAGGGCTTTGTTCTTAATTCCATAATAGCAAAATGTTCTGATCCAAGTATGGTGATGAACCAAGTCAAAAGCCTTAGAGAAATCGCAGAATACACTTTCACATTATGCAAGTTCTCCCAGGCTTCAAATATATTTTTAATAATTCCACACCTGCATCAATGGTTAAGCAACCTTTGGTAAATCCAAACTGTTTATCGTGTAAAAATTTGGTTACGTTAAAGTTAATGAGTATTAACTTTTCAAAACTATTATTAAGAGTAGACAGAACTGAAATAGGTCGAAAATTCGTGGGGTCGGAAGTTGTTACCCGATTTAAATAAAGGTACATTACCCATGCCATCGCACAAGGTCACGACATCTTCAACATGAAACGGTGCGGTGTCTCGACGTGGTCATTGACGATACGCAGAAATCTACGTTAGAATTTCTCTTACCTATATTTTTGTGGCAGATGAAGTCTTACCACAGTTTAAATATATTGCGCTCATACTAAGTAAAATATTTGATAATACAATTTCGTTTAAGGCACACGAGAAGATATGTTGACCGTACTTCTGGTATCCTGGCACACATGCACTCACGTACGCACGCACGCACCCACCCACTACTACACCCACCCTCAAACTCATACGTCAATCTTATATCACTCTCTTCATTTATCTGGCTTTAAAAAGATCTATCTGCTTATGTATCCAACTCAGTTATCGAGATAATAACATTTTGTTATCGAACATCAGTATGACACTTTAAAATAAATAAGTAAAAACTGTCGCGAAAGCTCTTTTTAATTTCATCACGGTAGTGTCTTGTCAGTAGAACTGTGTGCTTCCTTACTTATTTTGCTTGTTTTTTATTATATAGAAAAATTTATTTGTTTCAGCTTGTAATCTGAGACTTTTCTATGTTGACGCATTTAACCTAATATACTATAACTATAAATACGAATTGTATCATATTACCATATCTTAACACTGTTGTAAAAGTTTTAGTTTCGTCTCCCTATCACTTTTTTTTTTGTTTTTGCTCTCGATGAGAAGGGAAGTATCGTCGGTAACTAAGATGGAATAATGGTGTAACATTAGAAAGATATCATTTATATAAATTAAAAAAGAAACGGCCCTTGAACACTACCCTGTAGCATACCAGTCATTAGGAATATAATTTTAAGGTAGATATAGACTTTCTTGACATTTCCACTGACTTTTATCCCAATATTAGAAAACAGAACTGTTAGATTTTTTTTAATACTTTTATATCATTTGAATGATTTACCTCTGACGCTTAAAAGCTAGTACCTACTTCTAACATTGATATCAAAAGCCCAAGATGCACTTTCAGCACCTCAATACTCAATATCGCCTAATAAAAACAAGAGCACAAAAAAACAACAATTTGTATATATTTTAAGGTTAAATATGCGCAAATGAACATTTTTGTCTTAACTTTTTTTGGCTTATGTGTTGTTAACCTAATTTTACAACTTCACCGGACTTTGTGGACGAGCAGAGTGCTCAGTCCATTATTAAGATAGATTTTACAGTTCCCTACAACACCAGCAACAAGGGCTGTCTTCCAGGAGACTTAATCTCGATTTTGTGATGCGTTTTGTTTAAAAGGTGGATCGATTGAAGGGGTTGCGGCTCGTCGCTCGGTGCCGTGTGGTGTTGCTTATTGTATTGGGATTGGGAAGAAGGATTGCGTTTGTGACCGTTATCAGTAGTGACACTTTTTTCAGTTTTGTTCGGTACTGTACATATTGCGTTTTTAATATCAATGACTTCTAGATTACATTTATTTACCAAATTACATTCAGTACAGTTCAGTAAACAAAGCTTTTGCATTTATTGTAGGAGGAAAAGTGTAAAGTAAGATAACTTTGTGTTAATTATTTGCAAATCGTATTTGTTTTGGAAAACATGCCAACAAAATGTAGAAAAAAACAAAAATTCCTTCATCAAACATTTATTTCCTTATCTATTATCAAGCCTGTAGTCATATTTAGAACATGTTGAAGAAACTTATCTACTTTATATGATATTTTATCTGAAGATGTGTGCGTGTACCATGTGAGTTTTGAAATAAAAAAAATTGCGCCTACAGTATCAGGGTAAGCTTTGACCATGAAGTTATACTACTACTGGAGACCATTTTCCTTCCCCGGCCTCTCTTTAAATTTGACTATGTTAATTGACTTCACAAGACTCTCTGAAAGAGAGGATAAGAGAAAATCTAATGTACCGGATTAGAGGAAGTCAGCAATATTTGTAAATGACATCAGTTTTTTATTAGGAGTGTAACGTCCAGTAGTAGTTTATAGCTTCATGGTTTAGACATAAAACATGTGCCCTGTGCACAGCTAAGTATGAGCTTTGATATTAAACTTTTAACTGCCTTTGTCTGAAAAATAAGACACACAACATCTAGCTCGCACTGTCGCCGTCCTATAAATAAGACTATTTTTTGGAGAGTTTTGGAAGAGCAATCACTTTTCAAAATTATCTCAATATAGGACTCTCAAAAATTGTTTTAGATAGCAATTATAGAGATGGAACAATGTTAATTGTACAGTGAGACAGATATCAACAAAATCGCATCGATATTAGATAATTTTTGAAAGCACTAATTTGTTTAGATTGTTTTTGTATGATCGGCGGTGGAGGCACGTTCAGTAAAAAATGCTACAGCGGTTAAAAGGTTAATACAATTTATACAGAAATGTAAAAAAATATTTTAGAAAGTATTGGAATGTCGACACCAGGCGATTAATAGACTATAGCTTCATATTTACATCGATTTACCATCTTCTAGCGCGGGTTGTCTAATTGTTTCATGAAATTTATTAATCGATTATAAACTAAAGTTCTGGCATTGATACCCCAAGTGAAATCTAAATGACTGAATGTAGGATCTTGTATCCGGAATTTTCCAACAGGACTACCGAGCTCTCGCCACAACCTATCCACGTCGGTAACATGTGCTAATGGGTCCTTTGCTGAGTAGTGTAGGAAAACTGGAGTCTTGATTCTGGATAAATCGTATCGTGGGGGAGAAAATGATCCATACAGCCGCCTGTTTGCCAAGGCGCCGTGATCGTAGCGTTCAAATTGCTTTCCGTCAATGCCCTGCCCATAGTGCGCTAACTGCCTTACGGAAGCTCCAGCTGGGGTATGAGCCAACTTTACTGGTAACATTGTCTGAAACAAATATGTTAAGTAATAGCAGATGTTCAGCTTATTGGCATGCTGCATACACCGTGACATCAGACTAGGTGGTAGAGTTTCTCATACTCGCCCGGATTGGCACCACCGCCTGCCTGGCGCCATAATGTCAGTGCTTCCCGTTGACGTGTTTCGGTTAGGAGGATAAGGTTAATTTTTGCTCAATGCCTAACATCCTGGCCTCAGGTTGGCAACGCACCATTACCACCTTTGGTAACTAATTTTTTGGTAACTTTGGACTAGAGAGTCGACGTGAATTTCTCACTAATTGAAAATTCATCTGCTTGCTTGCCTTTCAATGTCATAAAAAAATGTTCTCAATACATCTAAAGTACTGGTATGTTTCCTAGTTGTATAGCATTTTATCATAAAATAGACAGGTACCTACAGAAGTTTATCTATATACAAAGTAGGCTCGAGTAACGTTCAGTAGTACTATAGAAATTTTGCGCTTCGGTTTCAAGTCAAGGTTTGGATTTTTTTTATGATAATGGAAGGCAAACAAGCAGACGGATTTCCTGATGGTAAGAAATTCACGCCGCCTAAAGACTCTAAAGGTGGTAATAGTGCGTTGCCAACCTGAGACCGGGATGTTAGGCCTCGAGTAAAAGTAAGTTTACCGGTTACCTAACCCTCCGTACCGGAACACGTCAACGGCAAGCATTGGACGTTATGGTGGCAGGAATAGGTTAGGCGGTGGTACCAATCCGGATGAGTCGCTGCGAAACTCTACCAACTAGTCATATGTCACGGTGTTAGTGAGAGCAAGCCTATGCTCGCCTTTTACGAGCTGACTGGCAGGAAGACAGATGGTCTATTCTGCAAAGAAACCCGGACCAACACGGAGAGAATCCGAATATATTTTTAAGATATCCATATAGTGTTGTTATTACACATAATTAATCATGTCGCTAAAATTTAGATGTAGTTCCGTCAATTTTAAAATAAAAGAATAAAGTGTAAAAAGAGTAAAAAACATAAAACCGAAGCGCATAATTGAATTAATAGTACTGTACATACAGACACCGCTCCTACAAGACTATTTAAGCCTTAATAGTATTCTAGTTTGACTTCGTACTAACTATTATTAATCTGGTAGATTTAAATGCTTACCGCATTGTGCTGATCTTCGTTGAAACCAGCAATGAGGAACAAAATATTACTGCAGATAGCCTGTGTAATTGCCTCATCTATACATAAAGACTGACCCGCCCAGGTCATGAGCTGATTGTTTGGTAACAATTCTCCGACGCCAATTAATGATGCCAAGGACTGAAAATAAATAAACAGCTTTTTAATAAAGAAATATATTCACGCCCGTATCCTCGAAGAACCAGACAGATGCACAACCAGGGCACCCACGACTAGCCGAAGACACTAAGTCCCACAATGATATAGGAGGCAAGCCTATCGCCAATCGGGCACACATCCAATCCAGGGCAATTTTTTTTAATAGAAAATTGGAAAAAACTCTTTTTTTATGCCCGACCCGGGACCGCATGAACTCAAGTCCATCACTTGGACCGCTAAACCGCAAAGGCGATGGATAGAACTTTCAGTTTTATTTTAGTACGTGGCTTTTATGATGATCGTTGCATTCGTCATTACCATTAGCATCGGCTGTTCCTAACATCAGGACCATCAGGTAAGGAGGATCTAGGAGGAAGATCTAGTTTTCACTTTTCCACTTTGCATATCTTGACTGCTTCATTGATCGAGTGGTTAGTGTACACGCCTAACCATACGACAGACATTATATATACGGGGCAGACATTTATGTGATTAACATTTAGATGTCTGCATTTCCGGGTCTGGGCGTTTATTCATTTTTTTCTGGTATCTAATTAAGTATTTCTATGTATTAGAATCGTTGACTAACTCTAGCATATAATTAGCTTACCTACTTTGGGGTTAGATTCAATTTGTGGTAACTTATCCAGGAATATTTATTTATTTCTTTACAATATACCCATTTTTCCTTTGCAATGCACACTATTTATTTTTTAGTTCTTTTAAGCACTATTTCTAGATTGGGTCTGCTGAAAAATTAAATAGGATAGGAGAGGTATGTTTTTATGGTTGGAAAACAAACAAGCAGACGCAACTTTTCCTTTTTTGATTTTTCCTTACATAAGGCACCTAAAGCCTCAAAATATTTATTAATAGTGCGTTGTCACTAAAGCTGACATGTCAAGTCTCTAATTTAAGTCTTTTGGTTACACTGTCTTCTAAACTCAAAGCATTACGGTGAGAAGCACTTAAACAGACAATACATAATTTGAACCGCTACCTTTTATCTTTCACTGACAACCCTCTTAGTATTTAAGCTACTAAAGATTATTCTTAACACTTACTTCTTTTGTTATGGTCCATAGCTACACAGTCTTATGAAATCATATTAAATGGCTTCATCTTTGAAGATGAAATTCACATTTTATAATGGTTAGATTGTCCTAAGATATTTTACATTTTTTATGCAATTAGTCAGCAAACAACCACATGGATATCCTAATAGTAAGAGACAACTGTGGCCTTTCGCTCTATAGAAGTTAAAAGAGCGTTGCTGTCTTGATGCCAGGATGTTAGGAATATTGTGCAAGTCCATTACCATACCCTCTGGACCGGAATATGACCGAATTATTATGATAACAGGAATAGGCAAGGCGACTGAGCCCTACCCGAGCAAGATGCTGCACAAAACTCTCCCGCCAGTGGTCTTGTTGTTGTACCCGTGATCACCTCTTACAAGCTGCCTAGTAGAGAGGGCTATTCTACACAGCGAACTCGGACCAACACAGGGACTGATAATCATCTTGAAAAATTGGTGAAAATGTATCCCTAGTACGGGACTTGTGCTGTAATTAAAATATCTAATTAAAAGACTTATACATACCGCAATACTTCTTGAAAATGGCGCAAGAGATTTGAACAAAATTTGTTCATTATGGGCCATATACGCAACAGGCGCTAGAGCATGCATGGAAATAACCTTATCCGCATACTCTGGTCTCAAGGAACCCATAACCCAGAACACTGTTGTTCCTTGCGAAAATCCCACGTAATGTAATTTCTGTCTTCCTGTGGCGGCCAAAATGTAATCAATCATTGCGGGTAAGTCTAAATTTCCTATTTCGTCCCAAGAAAAATTCCAAAATTCAGTGTTGATTACGGAATCAGGTCGCAAAATTAGATGCTTACGAGAGAAGTAGTTACCACGAGCATTACCAAGCCAGACATCATAGCCTTCTTCTGCGAGAATGTAACCTGAAATTTTTAAAAATACCTTAGTTTTCCCCTTTTTGACGTTTTATAACTAAAACAGTTCTTAATAGTCTTACTGAATAATGACAAAATGGCCATAGCTATGACATCAGTGGTAAGGGTTCTATCTCCACAGATTAGGTAGATTCTCTTGAAGATCCTTATGTCAAAACCAATTGTAAAATCCATATTTGACGTCACGTTATGATCATTATTTCAACTACGCTAGTTTCGTGTTTTGTACAACAGTGCGTGTTCTGTACGTTATTACTTATTACTATTCTTTATTCTGTGTCAGTAACCTTAGTGTACAGTACAAACATGAAACGGTTGTCGAAGTGTTGCAGTACCTACCGTGTGCCGCGGGTCTCGTCGATACGAATGGTTATGTGAGTGTGACATTTCGGAAGTTTATAGGTAGTTCCCATTCTGTTTATATTTGTACTATGCATAGTGTAAGTATTTGCCACAGTTTCTTTTAATAAGACGTTGCACGTAGAAGCTTGTATGTATGAATATTTTGGCCGACTTCAGAAAAAGAAAAAGGTTAAATGTTCGACTCCAACATTTTATATAGGTATATTTCTCGGTGATTATTAAATCAATTTTACAAAATTATATGTTTATGTGAAAGAGCGTATTTCCAAGGTTTACCTGTTTAAATTTATAGAAAAGTGGTAACATTATTATTAGATATTCTAGATCTTTTCTTTTCCTATTGTTCTTTCATAGTTTTATAATGCCATACCAGTTTTTGAGCCATAATTCTTTATTCATTAATGATAATCAACTTAATATAATTAAATGTTCATAAATTTTAATGTGATTGAGTTCTATCCATAGAACGTTTAGTTAAATAATACTAATTGATTAATGTGAATATTGATTGGTATATATAGGCGCAGCATGAAGTGTATGTGAATGTAGTAATGTCATTTCCTCCTGCTTGAAAATGTGTTCCTCAGGAATCTATCCCTCAATTCCTCATTTTAACTTTGTTAATTGACTACACACACTTTGTTAATTGATTACAAGAGTCTCTGAAAGAGAGTTCAGTACATTAAAGGGAGTCAGCTATATTTGGAAATAACATCAGTTTTTTGTTAAGTGTGTAACCTCCAATAATAATACAGCTTCATGTTTTATACGTTTCCTTGAATAATAAAAACGTCAGCTGGCTTTATGTTGGTGGAAACATTGCACTTCTGCAACAACTGATGACCGTTCTACCAACATAGAACTATAAAATTACATGTAAACTTTTCCATCGTGTTGGTCCGGACTACTTTATAGAATAGACTATCTTTTTTCCTGTCAGGCAGCTCGTGAAAGTTGAGCATAGGCTTACCGTCACTAGCACCGTGACATCTGACTTGTGGTAAAGTTTCACAACGACGCGCCCGGATTAGTACCATCAACACTTTACCTATTCCTGCCACCGTAACGTCATTGCTTGCCGTTGACATGTTCCGGTTAGGAGGATAACTTAAATTTGCTTGAAACATTAACATCCCAGCCTCAGAAATTTTGAGTCATTCTCCAAATCTTAAAAAAACAACCATTACCACCTTTGATGTCTCTAGGTGGCATGAGTTTCAGGAAATTCACATCAGGAAATTCGTCTGCTTGTTTTTCTTCAACTATCACTAAAAAACTATCATCTGACACATTTTTATGTAAGAGGAAATCATTTAATAATGTTTTTTTCATGTTCATGTCTGCGAGTGATTGCATTAACTATAATATAATGATTTTTTTATTCCTCCTAAACTAAAATTACTGAAAACATTTTTTATGGGATTGAGAGGCATTTTTTACATAGAACAGCACCTACCCACTCTTGAAGTAGCAGCTGACATTCACTATGATTTATAATATCCAAAGCATGTTACGAGTTATTGTTTCAGAGGAATGATTCTATTCCACGTTCTATTTCCACGTTAATGTCAAGTAAATATTATAAAACTACCTGAGTTTTAAATATTTTAAGCAAATGCAAACATTTTTTTAATAAAAGTAATTGATTACTTATCTTTGATCTATCTAAATATCTTTTAAGTACATTGCCTTTATATGTTAATAATGTTTAGAAATACAACTACGCATAATCAAAAAAAATCATTAAAATCTCAGATTAGTTATGATTTTATAATCTCTAGCTACTTGTGGTTATCAGTACATACGGGGATTGAATCTAAGCCGATTAATAGTAATTAGTAGAGATAGCTGAACAATGTGCGGCTTATGAACCGTCATACAAATCTTGTTTATCGTAATTGATAATCTGTATGAAAGATTAATATTTTTATGTAATAAAATGTCAACAACCCGGTGGTTTACGTAGTTCCGCGTCTAGAAAATACTATCTGCCTGAAAAGTAGAAGGCGGATCATATCTTAAATGGGTCTATCCTTACAAGTCCACTAGCGAAAGACTGGACAGCATCTTGCCTGGTAGGGTTCCACCGCCTTACCTATTCCTTCCATCATAAACACATGAGGTTCATTTTATCCCATTCAACATTGAGGACACTAGGAAAAACAACATTTTAATTTTTCTATTACAAAATGAACGGGCGGAATGAAATTCGCGAGATATAGCTAGTTCGAACTATTTGAAGGATGCAAGTGTTTCATCAAAACCGGTCAATAAGGAACAAAGATAACATCGTTAAGATTTTTTTTACGATATTGGAAGGCAAACATGCAGGCGGATTTCCTAATGGGATAAAAATCCCGCCGTCTAGAGACGGCAATGGTGGTAATGGTGTATTGTCAACCTGAGGCCGGGATGTTAGGCCTCGAGCAAAATTAAATATACCGGCTACCTTATCCTCTGAAATGGAACACGTCAACGGCAAGTGCTGAGGTTATGGTGGAAGGAATGGACAAGGAGTTGGTACCAATCCGGGCGAGTCGGTGCGAAACTCTAGCACCTAGTAGGATATCACGATGTTAGTGACGGTAAGCCTATGCTCGCCTTTTACGAGCTGCCTGACAGGAAGGCAGATGGTCTATTCTGCAAAGGAGCCCGGACCAACACGTATAGACATTAATTACTACTAGTAATCTCAGGAACCCTCAGGCGTTGGCTGAATTAAATATAATGTTATTTACCTAGAGCAGATCCTGGTCCCATAATAATATAATCCGCGGATGAAGAGAACAGTCCATGCATCAAGAGTACGGCAGGTCTATCCCCGGGCTTGTTATTAGCATCCCGACCATGGGGTATCCTCTGTAATCCCAGGATGTACCCATCTTTTGTAACCACAGAATGCTCCTCCAGGGGATAGTTGTACTTTCTAATTAGTCCAGGCTAGAAAGGATGCAAAAAAGAAAATCATAAAAATAAAGATTTAAATAAAAAAAACAAACACTAAGAATCTGTCATAGTCCGACATAAAATTACTTAATTAATCGAAAAAAGCGCTCGACTCGATACACTCTGCCTAACCCGTAAGGGACTTGACGTGAAAATATGTATGTCAAAAAAATTGGAAATTGTTGTGTAATTTGAAGCAGTCCGTTTTACTGTGTGTTTAGTGTAGGTATTGACATATTTCTGCACCCCCACAATCATTTCCACTTTACCTGCTGGCTGACTGGTAGAGAATGCTGAATGGCATCAAGTCATCCCTCGTACTAAATAAGACTATAAAGTAAGTAAGTATGTTCATGACCGTATGGCTGAAACGTTTGGAAGACGTACAGCCCGGGCACCCAGGGAACTTAGCCAATCCCAGTGGTTTTCTATAAGACCGCCTCGTTGGTCGAGTGGCTAGCGTACTCGCCTAACTACATCAATTTACCGCGAGGCTCGGGTTCGATTCCCGACGGGGGCAGGCATTTGTGTGATGAACATTTAAATGTCTGCATTTCCGGGTCTGGGTGTTTATTAAATTTATTCTGGTATCTATTTAAGTATTTCTATGTATTAGTATCGTTGACTAACACCCATAACACAAGCATATAATTTGCTTACTTTGGGGTTAGATTCAATTAGTGTAAGTTGTCCAGGGATATTTATTTATTTATTATTTAATTATAGTGTAGTATAACTTTAAAAAAATATATTAAAACACATTTTGGATCGCCGACACAAGTAGCAAAACCTAAGTGGTCTAAATGTTTCCGTGGCCACACCCACAAAGGGTGTGGCCGTTTTCTTGCCAAATTTGCAGGACAGACTAAAATCTGTTTTTTAGTCAAAAGTTTATTTTAGCATAAAAGTGTATTAAGTTTTGAAAAATTACATAGACTAATTGCTCCAACAGATCAACGGCTTCCTACAACAAAGCAAGACTTAACCTTAACACGCGGGAGAAACTGCGGACATCAGGTTTAATAAGATGAAGTACATACAGGGGTCATGTTACAAAAAGGGGGTATTATGAACATGACATGCTTGGATATTTCAATACTAATCACTGTTTTTTTTTTCTTGTCATTCACAGTCATGTAGATTCCTTACTGACTATCTGGAATGCGACTAGTCTGAGTTAAACCTGGTTCCACCCTTAGCAAGGAAATATATCTGAAAATCCATTTTATTTGCTACCTAATCCGCAAGTGACACATAAATGACGGTCGGCTTTAGAAACTCTACTCTCGGTCCTAATTGAAAGTGAATTTAAAACCGCAAACGCCATCTGATTTAACAAAGGGTTGAACACAACGTATTTCAAGTGCTACGTGAAATTTATAAACTAATGCTCTAACTAATAAAACTTAGGCACCCGTTGATCAGGTGTATAACTTCACTTTTGCTAGCTAAAATGAAGGTATTTAGTTTATAAATTTCAATATAACTACTCTACTGTCCTACTCTACTCTACTACGTACCTGTAGTGTTACTAGTGTACGTACTACTACAAAGAACACACAGTAAAAAAAAATAAAAAAAATCCCTAGACAAGTAACACAAATTAAATCTAACCCCAAAGTAAGCAAATTATATGCTTGTATCATGGGTGTTAGTCAACGATGCTATAACATATAAATACTGAATTAGATGCCAGAATAAATTTGATAAACACCCAGACCCGAAAATGCAGACATCTAAATGTTCATCACCTAAAAATCCATGCCTGCCCCCGTCGGGAATTGAACCCGAGCCTCGCGGTTAGCCAATGTAGTTAGGTATATGCTAGCCACTCGACCGACGAACACCAACTAATATTTATCATATCTTGAACTTTACATTCAAAATATTTAAGATCACTTACCACATCCAAACTAGCATCCTCTAAAATGTTATCAGACAAATAGGGAGCTATATCCGGATTCTCTAAAAGCTCTTGAAGAATGTCAGCATTTGG
>NJDC01002273.1:0-10447 GCA_002245475.1 Calephelis virginiensis | reverse complement strand
ACCACGTTAAAAACGCGCTGAGTACACTACCTCACAGGTGGTGTGGAAACGTGTGCACATTATATATAACGTGACTCTTAGAATCGTAATATCTGAGGAACGGTAATACTCATAGAAAATATTATGTGGACCATTTTTGTAGAGAATTTTGAGATCTACATATTTGGTCTGAAGTATTTTTTCAAAAAAACTTACAGTTTTTGAGAAAAAATCAAAAAACCTAAAATTTTGACCTTTGACCCCGAATAACTTCTGAAGCACTTATAGGACAGATGGGGACTTTTAAATTTTTAATTTTAATAGTAAAATAAAGGTCTTGACCAAAATTCAGCTCTGTCGGAATTTTTGTTTTTTCAATATCGTATAATGATCGGGCTAATTGGTATGAATACTGAATCATATGCTGAAGTTATATCTAAATGCAGCAACTACAGATTCATTATTACTAAAAGCAATACGAATATCAGTTACAAGAATGTCTATACTATCAAAAGTGCTTTTGCCTTTGCGAAATCCGTACTGACTTCTAGCATGTTTGAATGGTTTTAAAATTGGTAAAACATTTTAATTGCTCCAACTATTTATAATGCTAAAAGGTAATACCTTTTAGCATAACGGAATTTATCAAGTTTAAATAATATGTTAGGATACTGTCACTAGCTGCAAAGAAAAACGAATATGGGGTGTAGTTCATACCAGGACTTGAATTTTTAGCATGTTGTACTACACCTTTAACTTCAGTGAGGGAAAACAGAGTGTTCAGTTCAGACCTTGACTCAAGTGGAGAGGATATATGGTTGCAAACTATATGATTCTCAGGTACATAAGGAGGTGCTATGGTATTAAGGAAGTTATGTGCTGTTTCCCATGGTATTAAAGAATCATTAAATTCCTTATAGGTAGACTTGAACTGACGTATGTTTTGCCAGACTGTAGAAGGGGAAATATCTGCAGAAATTAATGCCCAAAACTTTTTTCAATCCACCAATTACTTTTTCTTGAACAGTTTACGGGTTGTTTCAATTGATTCCATTAAATTATTAATGTTTTCGGTTGTTGCGTGTGAACAATAAATTTTTTGTAATTATTTTCTTGTTTTTACTGTCTTAGTCACAGTTTTGGTGATATAACTATTTAAGAGAAGTTGTAAAATATACTTTGCCAAATTACCCTTCTTTTTAATACGACGGGGTGTTTATTCTGCTATAGACTAAACAATTTCTGTTTGGATACACGAAGTTTACTTGAACAAACTTAAATTAAGAATGGAGCGCGACGTATGAGACCATATATGGCATAACCCGTTTCACAAGTTTTTTCGCAAATCGCAAGAACTAATTTATTTATTTACTATCTGAGGCGTTGGATGGTTATCGTCCTATCTCAATATTACCATTTTTATATAAAATACTTGAAAAAAAAAATTATTAATTTAATTCTCATTTAAAAACCCATGGTTTGCTTAATCCTTTTCAATCTGGTTTCTTTCACCGTCATGGCACTGCTACTGCTCTTACTAAAATATGTCAGGGGTATAGAATCAACTATGGTTATGTCCTTCGAGAATAATTATACAGTATGTAAAAATACTATTTCATTTGTGTTACAATTGCTTTAGTGCTACTTGTTTAGATTAAATAACTGGAAAGAACTAGCCGATTTGGTTCATACCAATGCTTCCGTCCGTACTATATCAGAAAGTTAAAAACAGTAAATTCGTAAGCCATATTTTTTTTCAAATTACTATCTCCAATATTAAAAGCGAATTGCAACACAACATTTTAAAATAATAACATCTTGGTAAGACTTTGGAGGAATCTTATAAAATGCCGAATGAAACTTTCACAACACAGCACCCGTTACTAGATTATACTCAAATACTTTGGTCTTATGTTCACAGTGCGGTAGTTTGGGTAAATACTTTAAAGAATACCTAAAACAGTCTAAAATTTGTTTGTCAGGAATAAAAATACCAACTCGTATCTTCTAAATAATTATTTAAGAAACTAGAAACAAACATAGTGGATTAACAATTTACTCATTACAAGTAAAAAAAACTAGGTAAGAGTTTGTAAGTTTAGCGTACACAAACTACTTAGGTATATTACGTATTTCTAGAGAACCAAAAATATAAAAGTAATAAAATCAAGTATGAAAATGTTCAGTCCGTACTTTCAAAAAAATAACAAAGTTTGTAATTATTATACCTTATTATTATTGACATTTCTTAGAAAGGGGCAGAGTTGCGGCCTGGCAAAATTAAAACTTATCGGTGTTTTTTCGCTTGATTCATTTGCCATTTAACGGGTTGTGTAGTCCTTTTCCTTTATTATTGAAGTGAAACTTCTTTATCGGGGTTGGAAAAAAATTGAGTGTAACATTTTTTCGTTACGCGTCACATTTTTCCGTTACGCGCCATCTTTTTCTTATGCCTACCACGCGTGATTCGAAGTATACTTTCTCCAGCGGAGTAGGGATTGGCAAATGTCAAAAGTTTCACTTCTTACGAGTGTACGCTAGTACACGCACACATTTTTTTTTCCTTTATTATAGTTTTTATCTAGTGGGCAAGGAAAACTATCCATGTTGATGAATCACAATAGCTAACACACTTTAATCTAATATTTTTATTTATTTATCACAAAAAGCAAGAGCACGATAATGGTGAATTGTACTAACAAACATTACTGTTTTACTTCAAATAGCACCCTCTCATTGGTTCATGTATACAAACCCACACTTGATACTCACTTGAAAGGGACGTAATTAAGTTTGATTCTAAACAATACTTTGAAATCCAATTTTTTCGTATTTGAACCCTGTTTGATAACAAATAATTTTTTGAGGTGATATGTGGTCCCAAAATCGAATCGTTGCCACTAAAAAAAGTATTTTCGATTTTTTGTGGACATAACCAACTTTCATTCTATACCCTGATGTGATAATATTCGTCACGCTATGGATAATTCACAAATCGCAGTCCTTGCGTTACTTGACTTTAGTAATGCGTTTAACGCTGTTGATTACGAAATTCTCCTTGGTGTATTAAGGTCTCTAACATTTTTTGCTTGTTTCTGTAGTTACCTTCAAAAACGCTGGCAACTTGCAAGAACGGACAAAAAACAATTCTCTTGATGTGTTATCACTGTTGGCGTGCCTCAAGGTGGTGTGTTTTCTCCGATTTTGTTTGCTTTATTTATTAATTTTCTTTGCAACAGAATCAGGTCTCGCTATCAAATGTATACAGATGATTTACAGATATACACACGACATTCCCTAAACAACTTGCCATGTCCATAAACCAAATCAACCAAGATTTAGCTAATATTTCTTGGTGGGCTTCAAGTTTTGGTTTTCAATTGAATCCACATAAATCTCAAATTATGATTGTTGGTAGTTCTTCACTAATCTCTAGAATTGTATGGGCGAATATTCCGAGTGTTAAACTCCATGGAGTAATAACTCCTTTTTCTAAATCAGTTAATAATTTGGGTGTCATGAACTTCCCAACTTAATGAAGTGAGCTTCAAATTTTTGAAGTGAAACTTCTTTATCGGGGTTGGAAAAAAATTTAGTGTGACATTTTTTCGTTACGCGTCACATTTTTCCGTTACGCGCCATCTTTTTCTAATCCCTACCACGCGTGATTCGAAGTATACTTTCTCCAGCGGAGTAGCAGTTTCTCCAGCAAAAACTTTATGTAATTTAACTTTATGTAACCAATTTCTGTAAAGTTGTATATAGTAAATTATTTTTTGAAAAATAACGCCATAAAGAAGTTTCACTTCTTACGAGTGTACTCTAGTACACGCACACATTTTTATTTTTTTGCTATTGTGAGCTTGTTAAAGCGGTTAATTAACTTCTTACCTATTTCAACTAAAATTGTTTTGTGCCAAACTCTTTTATTACCGTTAATTGACTATGTTAATGTATGTTATCATGTTTTAAATGATAACCTTCTTAAAAAGCTGGAGAGTCTCCAAAACTTCTTCTTAAGCTACATATTTGGCTTAAGAAAATATGATTACTTCTCTGAATATCTTTCAAGACTTAAGTGGCAACCCATCCGTCTGTTGTAACGTAGTGGGGACTGTTCCTTTAAATTTCTAATTCCGGAACAGGTCCAGCCATCTATAAAAGGTGGACGAGCCCATCATCTGGACATTCTAATTCTGGCTCGATAAGTCGACGGAACTGAAAATAACAAGAAGTTACGGAGGAACTGCTGCCTGCTGTCTGGTACCTACTCCTCAGTGGTGGACCCGAGTACCCTGGACCGGCTGTAGCTGCCCCGCCGGTGTACTTCTCTGGCCGCCTTCCCAGCTGCCCACTTCTGCTGCTGCTTCTGGTTGCTGAGGGAAGGCGTCAAGGGGTCCCACTACTCCAGCCACTGAGGCCTACAGCAGTGGCCCTCCAATCCATGCTCCGTCGACAAAAACCTTCGAGACCACAGACGTATCCTACGCCCATGTCATTGCTTTAGCCGGCAGAAAGTCTTCTTAGTGTGAAGTGCACGGACATTTATCGAGACTTTCATTTTTATTTTCAATATAGTGTTATTCCGTCTCGATTCTTATTTCATCCTTCCATATTACCAACAGGATTCCCTACTAACAGCCAAAATTGAAGTAAAGTCTGACTGTTTGTTTGTTTCATTTCTGTTAACATAGTGGTGTATGGTAGCTAAGCCATCCGCATAACGTTACACTGTGCAGGAATGTCCATGTGCCTCGTCTGCTTTATTGTATTTTATTTAGTTCAGTGGCCCCTGTTTATCTCATCGAAAGTCTTAATTTCCTTGGATCCCATAACTGAAATCATCGTTCAGAGGATAATTTATTGATGCCCCCCCCCTTACATAATATCAATTTTTATGCGTCTTCTTTCGATGTGGTTGCTGTAAAATTGTGGAACGACCTATCCATATGTGGAAAGCTGAGACTCTGTGGAGTTTAAAAAAAGTTACACTGAATTTACTTACATTTTTTCAGTTTCAGTTATAGTATTCATGTTACTGTCTTACTGCTCTTGTCAAATAAGTACACGTTTTTCTTCATTTTATTCATTTGTAAGTATTAATGTAGTTTATGTATGTCTATATGTATTTGTGTATGCATGTATGTTTGTATATTTTTATGTAATTATAATATGGTGTCATGTAATTTTTATGTTATTATAGTATATAATTATGTATGCTACTAATATTACTTTGTAATTATTTTTTTTTTCTATTAATGTAAACATTTTTTTTGCTTGAATTACATCTATTATTTATTTTTATCTATAGTTTTGTTACGTACAAAGTTGTTGTGTTCTTACCCTTAATTTTATTTTGTAATTCTTCAATTTCCTTTCTTTTCTGGTCGTCTGGTAGATTGCTTTTTAGCGATAAAACCGCCATTTGCAATTTTTTTGTAATACTTTTGTTCTATATCTTATGTTTGTGTTTATATTGTACAATAAAGAATAAATAAATAAAAATATTCTGAAAGCACGGTTTCTTGAAAGAAAAGGGAGACTACAATGTTAACATCTTTGAATAAAGGTATTCATATAATAATGATCGAATTTCACTTGGAAGCTAGTTTCGTATTCTACGGTTATTAATAGCACTTTAAAATAATACATTTTTAGCATTGGTGTTTCCATAAACATAATATTTATCCTTAACAAAATAAACATGTCTTTAATACTTAACACGAAAATACTTCCGTCGGTAAATAATTTTGAACGAAAGTACCTTAAAATCATTTAATTTAACTGAATATCATTATTACTATTATTATTATTATTATTATTATTTATTTTCAATGGCTCTTATTTTCTACGTCTATACATTTAATATAAAAAAAATATTAAAAATATAAACATAAAAAACAGGTTACCAAAAACGGTGGTCTTACAACTAAACCGTCAGTGGTCAGGGCGACAGAGTGAGGAATCTCCGCACAATGCGTGCCGTCCCCAAAATTGCTGCCTTCTGAATTCGGCCCTTAACCCAGGGTTGTAGAGCGAGTCTCTTAAGATGTTGGTCGAGACTCTTCGCTATTAAACCGTTTACTGACACGACTATCGGGACAATTATTGTTGAGTCAACATCCCACATGTCAGTAACCTCGTGCGCTAAGTCTCTCTTCTCAGCTTTCACGAGGTTAATGTCACATGTAACTGTGAAATCAACAAGAAAAGCCCGGCGCTCCAACCGATCTACGAGCACGATGTCAGGCTTATTGGCAACAATAGTCCTGTCCGTGATGATAGATCGGTCCCAGTAGAGCTTTGCATGGCTATTCTCAAGAACTGGCTCCGGTGTATACTTATAGTAAGGTACTTCAAAACCGACAAGTCCATATTGAAGAGCAAGTGGCTGGTGGATTATCTTGGCTATTATTATTATTATTATTATTAAAAGTTCGTGTAAGACCTACACCGAGGATCACTGCGACCTAACTAGATCTATTGTGATCACAACTGTTACTCTTTAAGCTTAGATCAAAATTAGATCTCCTCTGCTTCAAGGCAAGACCTGCAGTCAGATGTCTCTGCAAGGCTCATCCTGCTAAGGTGTTTGTTTAGCCCGCGGTGACGTGTTATAGCTCGAACCAAGATCCTGAGCTCTTTCCGATGCATACTGATAGCAATCGAAGAAAATTTGGCGTCAAAACCCTCCCACGAGTGCCTTTGCATGCTCTTGGCCCGTGGTTATTTGCCAATTTGATAGACTTTCTTATAGAGTCCATTTATTGAGCAAGCTCCAAAAAAAGCTTCTAGCAACTCCGCATATTGGCTCTGGTCCTATAGGGAGTTCTTCTGATCCCTTCCTAGCCAGCGCGTCTGCAGCCTCATTTCCTTTTATACCAGTGTGTCCGGGAACCCATGCAAGCGTTACTTTGTTTTTTTCGCCCAGCTTATTTAGGACTTAGGCGCACTCCTCAGTAAGCTTAGAGTTAAATTCAAAAGATTGCAGTGCCTTTAGAGCAGCCTGACTATCTGATAGAATAACAATATGCTTATAAACATAGCAGCGGTTGAGGTTTTCACGTCAGTATTGAGAAAATCTCTGCCTGGTATACCGTAGCATAAAAGTCTAAGCTCATATGCTTTTTTAATGATGGCCGTTGACAATACACACCCGCTCCGGCTTTTCCATCTTTCTTATGGCATATCTATAATAGAGTAGTTTATGAGTTCATTATAAAGTGTCCTCATTGTCGAAAATTGCCAGCTGCGTCTTCCTCGCTGTACAGCGTGTAGCATTGCGAGTTTTGCTTCCTTTTGCACATGAATGTGCAAAGGGTGCAAATTAAGAATCGCCTTTAGCGCTTGTGTGGGCGATGATCAGAATGCACCAGTTGCCATACAGCAGACAATCCTTTGTAGGCTTGATAGGGTTTCTTGACATATTACTTGGGCTGCCTTCCTACTCCATGCAACGCAGCTGTTTTAGAGCTCTTTCCAGTGGCCAGTAGGCAACGCGAGATGGCGAAATCTCGCTAAGAAAATTATCGCAGCGTCCATTCGTGTGTTCGGCTACGTTCGGTTACTTTTCTCTGTAGTTCACGTAACAATCGCCGGTTTTCATCTGACGGGAATCTAACGTAACCCCGTTTTGCGACATTTTTACGTCTTATTAGGTTCCTAATGTCAGAGAGGACTAATCTATCTTTATGTACGTCCGGGACAGTACTAGAGGATAAATCTACTACGGTCTGGACGTGTCTAGTTAGTAGATCAGTGGCGGACTTTGCTTCAACGACTGTGTTTATCAAGTCAGGAATTTGTTCGAGGAACTCAGATTGTAGACACTGGATTTTTGTATCGAGTTTTTGCCAGTCTACAACCTGTTTGCTTTTGGTTACCAATAGAGAGGGATCGTCGGACCCTAGTTTGAATACTACGGGCCTGTAATAGGAATGTAGTTCGTGTAGCACTTCTGCGTACTAGTGGAGATTAGTGGGCTTAACTGCATGAGGTCCAGGGTTCACACGAAGAAAACGTGTCTTTTTGAAATTTTCTTATAAAAAGACGGTGCCCAGGATTAGATATTTACCTTGCCATCTCTAATGTTGTGAGACTTAATATCTTTGCTTAGTCGTTGGTACCATGGTTGTGCCTCTGCCCACTTCTTCTACCTTCGAGGGCGTGAAGATACTTATTTTTACTTTAAATTCAGCTACTAAATCAATCTTTATAAGATTTATGAATGATACGGAATAGAATTTTCTAATTCGATGTTTAGAGAAACGTCATATTTTTCTGTTACGTTTATTGACCTCTAGTTACGCTCTACAAAAAAAACCACTGTATATAATCCCCAAATTTCATACAGAGTGATTTTTTATTACATACATACATCTATCTATTGCAGCCCAATGCCATGGTCTTCGCATATATTGCGAACTGGACTGAGGAATCTCAGTATTAAATTTATGTTTCATTGGAGAAAGTTA
The DNA here is from genome assembly GCA_002245475.1 of Calephelis virginiensis. NCBI lineage: Eukaryota > Metazoa > Arthropoda > Insecta > Lepidoptera > Riodinidae > Calephelis > Calephelis virginiensis. The sequence continues at coordinate 1,994 of NJDC01002273.1, read as the reverse complement.
GCATGCACTTGATATAAATTTAACTGGTACTTAGCAGGATCACCACTATTTTCATGTATTCGAACAAATTGTAGAGTGTTCTTCCATTTCGAAAAATTCAGAACGGGACTATTCAAAAGTCTTTTTAACAATGACGAGTGTACGACGACTTAGGAATCAGCGACGCGTTCGCTAACTCCTCATAAGTCATAAAGGTCCACGGGCAGCGGACAACCACCAGGTGGCTCAATTGTTCATTTGCTAGCTTATAACAAAAGGATGTAATAGATACTTGGTTCAAGCCCATTTAGATAGTTTTCGTGAACGTCGGCAACACATTTGTGATACTCCTGGTGTTGCGGATGTCCGTGGGCGGAGGTAATAACTTTCCATCGGGTGACCCACTTGCTCGTTTGCCTCTTCTTCTATAAAAAAAACCCAACCCAAAAAATATTAACCTGTTGGCACAGACAAAAAAGACCTACTTCGTTGCTGTAAGGCAAAATGTGTCACTTTATACATAATATAATAAAACTATAGAAAACAACAAAAAATATATATAACTTATATGTGCCTAAAATTATCAGCAGAACACATTTCCATTTTAATTTTGTGTCTGTCTTTCGGTATCGCCGACATATTTCATCGTCGTTGCCGAATCCCATGAAACAAATAGTGCTTAAATTTGGCTGACAAAGTGGTACTTTGTGCCAAGTAAGGCTGCTGCTATCCCGATTACCGATGGCAAAGACGATAAGAGACAAAGTGTGATCTTCCCATTAATTCATTAACGCATAATCTGTTTTCATATTTTTTCTTTGATAGCAGATAGGTTATACCTTACATGTTATGCTATTAATTCATATTTTTAAAGAAAGAAACACTTGTACTGTTTAACTTATCACTTATAATTTATTACTTTGTAATTAGTAGCCTACCGGTTTCGCTTATAAAGTATCATCAGGGCTAAAACTTAAACACATCAAAAATAATATTGTTGAGTAGTTTAAGTTTTAGCCCTGATGATACTGTATAAGCCAAATCGGTAGGCTACTAATTACAAAGTAATAAATTATAAGTGATAAGTAAAACAGTACAAGTGTTTCTTTCTTTAAAAATATGAATATTTGGAAGTTTTACCAAGCGCCGACGATGGAAAATATCAAATATATTATGCTATTAATTTTCCCAAGTCACAAGTTTTGTGGTTTGACATTACAGTCATTACAGCTTTCAGCATAATTGGTCAAACTGTATTTCAGATCTTAAAACCTAGAAAATGTAGGAACATTCAAATATTTACATCATCTTAAGTTGGATTTTGAAAATTTTTTTCTGTCTATGTATTTTATATTTAGCTTGAAGATACTTAAAGATCAGAGATCAAACATAGGCTACTTTAGAAGTATTTACTTCTACCTAACAGACGTTGAAGTTTACTTTTACTGATAAGTACCTAATCCAAAATAAATTAAAAAAGGGTGATGCTGCGGCCAAGAAATTGTAACACGTTTAAAAAATATCAAACAACAAAAAACAAATCTGATGTCCGTGACTTCCTCCCCTAACAGTTCCTTAGCTCTAAATTATTGAGATATAGTGATACGAAAAATCCCGTTTCCTTCTCCACACCTTAAACTCTTCTCTTCCCAATTTCGTTAGCTTAGCAAATGGCAATGTTTGCCGTCGTAATTTTTCATGTTTTAGGGTTGGAATTAAAAAAAAACTCTTATACTAGTGATCATGAATAGGTTGTCATAAAGCTCGACCTATCTTAAAAGTTACATTTTGAGACAGTATAATATAATAATAATAAAACTTTTGACAAATAATAAAAACTTATAATACAACAGTTTTATTTGATTTATTCGGATTTTTATGAAAAAAAAACAATTCATATTGTCAATTTCCTAAACACCTTCATCAATTTGAGAAGCATCCAAGGACTGCATACGTTCGATAACTACGTCATAAACTAATCTGTTCGCGTCAATACCCCACATGAAGTCAGCATG
>NJDC01002272.1:0-13793 GCA_002245475.1 Calephelis virginiensis | reverse complement strand
GCAGGTGCTTTAGCCATGGTGGGTGAGACTTTCGCAGCTTGATTTGTCTTTTTTTTTCTTAGCTACACGCGTCCATCCCTCCTCTCCTTGGGGCTCCAAAACTGGTGGAACCGGCGTGACTGCCGGATTTTCTTGACCCGACATCGTGCCCTTACTTGTCAGCAGAAGTGGCTGGTGCTAAAACATCCGATGCAAGTGGAGGCCGATAATTTTTGTTCGGTAGCAGACCTACACCACTTTTATCTTCTTTTTGGCCATCTCGGCCTACAACCTGGCCCTGAGAAGGGCCTTTGCTACCATCCACCTGGCCCTTAGAAAGGCTTCTTCCTACATTCGTTTGGCCCTTAGAAGGACCTACACCACCATCTACGTCAGTTTGGCCTTCTCGGCCCTCCACCACATCAAAATGTTTGGTTTTTATATTTCAATTCATAGCTGTTCCCACGATCAGCGGACGAACTATTCAGACCACCACGTCGTTACGCCGCTCCGACATGGCTAGGTAACTACGCTGGGCCTCTCCACAGCACCCAAAGCTGGAACCGTTCACGACACAGACAGACCCCTGTGCCATTCAGCCCTCAGCACGGCTCTACACCTTGGCTTGGTGTAATTTTTTATTGAGGTTTTCTTAAGAAAACCTCTACAAAAAATTACCCCAAACCAAGGTGTAGAGCCGTTATTTATTATTGATATTATTATATTATTATATTGATATTGATATTATAATATTATTGATATTATTTATTATTGAGGTTTTCTTAAGAAAACCTCTACAAAAAATTACCCCAAACCAAGGTGTAGAGCCGTGCCGAGGGCTGAATGGCACAGGGGTCTGTCTGTGTCGTGAACGGTTCCAGCTTTGGGTGCTGTGGCGAGGCCCATCGTATTTGCCTAGCCACGTCGGAGCGGCGTAACGGCGTGGTGGTCTACGTAGATTGTCCGCTTCTCGTGGGATCAGAAATGAGTAAAATGTCTTTAACCCAAAACTTTGATGAGAAGCAGGAGGGAAGAGAAGGCCAAATCTTGGAGGTAGTGAGTGGTGAAGGCCCTTCTCAGGGCCACGCTACTGGTGGGAAAGGCCCTATTCAGGGCAATATAAGCGACTCCGGCCACTGGAGCCGCCCCCCAGGCGTGTGAGGCCGTGCTAGCCAGAGGAAGTCCCCCGACTCCCCCCGGCAGCCCCGCATCAGAGGCACTATGAAGGCGTAGAAACTGCCTTCTCGCGCCCCCGGTCTGACTGCGCCAGAGCGGGCCTGAGTTGGGATTGTCCTCCAGGGCCCGCTCCGCGGTCTCCTTTTGCGTCATGACGTCTTCGCAAAAGGAGACCACCGCCCGCCAGGACATGTCACTACCGAGCATGGCGTTCACAACGCTTGGCAGCGAAAGGTCCTCTCCTACGATCGCTGAAAGAGTACGCCGCTATTGGTCGAAAGCGACGCACTCCCCCAGCGTGTGGGACGCCGTATCTTCTGGCGCCCCGCACTCGTGGCAGGCGGGGGTCACCTCCCGTCTCGCGATCTTGTGCAGATACTTCCCGAAGCATCTTTGCCCGGAAAGCACCTGCACAAGACGGAACGTCAGCGACCCGAACCGCCGCTGCAGCCGCCTCGGATAGCCTCCACCGTCGCCTGTCCAGGGACAGGTGGGGCTAGGTCCTCCTTCCAACGCTCCAACGTGGTCTCCCACGCCTGCCTCTGCATGCGCCTCACGCCAGGAGCTCCCCGCGCGCCCTCGCTGACGATACCGCGAGGTATGTGTCGGCAAGAGCACGCGCTTGGAGCTCCCAGGGCGGGTCTCCCGCGAGGACGCAAACCGCCGTCCAGGACACCGTCCGGTATCCGCGTATCGCCCTGGTCGCGATGACCCGCTGCAGACGTCGCAGCAGGGTCTTGTTGGCGCGACCGAGGGCGTCCGCCCAGACAGGTGCCCCGTACAGGGCCATACTCCGTACGACGCCGGAGTACAGCCGACGGTAGGTGGCGCTTGGGCCTCCCACGTTGGGCAGCAGCCTCCTCAATGCAGCGGCGGCTCCCAGGACTCTCGGGGCGAGCCGGACAAAATGTGCCCCGAGCCCTGGGGGGGAACCTAACCTAACCTAACCCAACCTACCCCTCTTCCAAAGAATAGGGAAACGACCCGACACGAGGCAGACATTATACAGCCTCTGTAACCTATCTCCGAGACCATCAAGAACTGTAACGAGGACGCGGCCATGAACCCCATCCGGCCCGGGCGCAGTGTTCTTTGCCTGGAGCTTGTCCACAGCCGCGTCGAACTCTTCGCTATTGAGTTCTGGTACCTCACCAACCTCTTCATCAACGACACCACCGCTTACTGTTGGCGGCATCATGTTGGGAGGAACGTGTTCCGCCCTGTTTGGAAATAGGGCGGACACAACTTCCTTCACGAAGTTAATGTCCAGACTCTGGGTGAGTGGAGGAGCCCAGGGGCGTAGTTTGCCCCTTACTGATTTGTAGGTACGCCCCAGGGATAGTTGTCCAGAGTCTGGAGCAACTCCTCCCGTGCCTGGGATTTGGCTGTGGACTTGGCACTGAAGTCTCCCAAGACGACGACTGAACGCGGTTGGGCCCGTCTGACTTTGACCTCAACCTCGTCCAGGAACGAATCAAAGTCGGCGAGACAGCGGTTGGGCCAGAAATAAACTCCCACAACGACAATTTCCCTCCATTCCACAACTACAAATCCCCGGCCACGTTGAATGATTTTTAAGGCCGGGGCAAACGACGACATGACAATCGCCACTGAGTCATCCAGCCCCCCGATTCAGTTATCACGACGGACAACGAAGTATGGCTAAGCGGTGACTGAAACCTCGATTTGCCACTCCGCCATGGACTGCAGGAGGAGATCCTGTACCCCAGCGGAATGGTTAAGATTCGCTTGAAGAAAGCGATGAAGGTTGTACTGATCCATCAGTCCAGTGTCATAGCTTCCTCAGGACCCACCCCAACGTCAGATTGGTCTTTGGTACAGCTGCTACAGCCGCTACGGGTGCTGTGGCCTGTACTAAGGGGGCCACCCTGCGCTTTTTAACTTTGGTTCCCCTGCATGATGGAGTTTCGGCTCGATGACTGGCTGGTCTTCCCGCTGCCTCGCAAACAGAGCAGTGGGGATTCGCAAAACAGCCGTTGGCTTTATGGCCTTTCTGACCGCAGCAGAAGCACTCATCACTGCGGTCAATTTCCAATGTGCACTGAACCTTTACATGCCCAACCTCAAGGCAGCGGAAGCAACGCAATCGGCACGAATCTGCGCCATCTCCGCGCGCTTTTTGCCAGTTCCTTCTCCTGGCGGGCTTACATCATCCATAACAGCTTTCGTTATGGATGATGAAAACGAAAGTCTGTTTCTTTCCCCCCATTCCGTTAGAAGTCTCATAACAATTGCCGCCTTTCACTCTATTTCGCTCCTCGTTTCAGCTTCGATGGCAATTGTTAGGTCGTCCGCGTACGCTATTGCCATGACTCCGCTGGGCATAGGCAACCTTAACGAGTCGTCCAGCAGCATGTTCCACGGACATTACCTTTACCTACATTAAAAATTGGCAAAAAATACTATCTACGTTAGACATATATACCTTTTTAGATTCCTCCCGCGAATCCCTAATTTTTGGTTTTTCAAGAATATCTTCCGAACCTCTTGCCCGATTTTTAAAATTTTTATAACTCCGTGTCGATCTCGTCGAGCCCGATCCAACTTAGGTTGGATAGAGCCAAGGTGGCAGCTTATTTGCGTGATGGCGAATTCACAGTTAATGAGGCAAAGCCCAGGAACCCCCTCATTGAGATTCGCTATCTGTTAAACTACCATAAGGATGAGGAGGTGATCGATTCAATGTGGAGACAAAATGAGCGTGTACTTAAAGGACTTAAGAGGGAACAAGAAGTTACAAACGTAAGGTATCGGAGGCGAGTGCGAAACCCTCACGAGACACATCTAATAGTCAAGGTTTCACCTCCACTGTGGAAAACAATTACGGATGAGGGTTTCTTGTATATAGGAATGCAAAGGGTTAAAGCGTTGGATCGATCACCTTTGATTCAGTGCATGAGGTGCTTGGGTTATGGATACTCCAGAAACATGTGTACACTGAAGCAAGATTTCTGTGCGTATTGTGGAGGTAACCATGCAAGGAACAACTGCGATAGACTTAAGGAAGGGGCAGGACCAAAATGCATTAACTGCATTAGGGAAAAAAGACCTGAGGGCCAAAGAGATCATGTCGCCTTTAATAAAGAGTGCCCAGTTAGACGTAGGTGGGACGCAATAGCACGCTCTAGAGTATGCTATTGCTGGAGGCACCATAGTCAACTCACAGGAGATAAGTTTTCTGCTAACAAATATTGGAAGAGGATCAGTAGCATGGTCGGAATTGCTAGCTGCGGGTTGCGACTAAAACCCGTTGCGACTAAAGGTGGACAACTTGCTTGTTTCCGAACCGTATGTTGGTAACATAGGGGAATTGCAGGCTCCTTTATCGGTTAGAGTAATCCAGGCAATGAACTGTCCTGGGACAAATAAGTCAGCAATAGCAATATTATATATAATGGGAATTTCGGTCTAGAAATTGATCTAAGCCTTCAAACGGAAAAACATCGCAGCCGTTATAATAAAAATGGGTACAAAAAGAGTTGGTGTGATTTCAGTGTACCTAGAGGGCGACGGAAAAATAAGAGATGATTTAAGAACGTTAACAAAAACAATAAATAAAATGGGCTCAAATTATTTGATAATAGGAGGAGATTTAAACCCATGGAGCGAATGGTGGGGTAGTGTGAATGAAAACAGTCGCGGAGAAGAGCTCTCAGCGTGGTTTGCTCAAATGAACTTATACATACTCAACACGTGAAATACACCAACTTTCGAGGTCTATTGTAAGGGTAGACCGTACTTAAGCCATGTTGACATAACTGTATGTACCGAGGCTTTATTGGGTCATATGAAAAATTGGGAAGTACATCGAACCATCACAACTTCAGATAATAATACAATAAGTTATGTCATGCAAATAGCAAAAGATAACATGGTTTTACCACCTGTTAATAGAGGTACTAGGATTTATAACGTTAAAAATGCAAAATGGGGGGATTTTGATAGAGTTTTAAATTTGGGACTAGAATCTAAGGAAATCAACAAAAAAATACTTACCGAATGTGAGTGTATGGAAGAACTGGAGTCGATTGTGACTGGTATAGGGTATAGGGTCATAGGCTGGACATAGCGACAACGTATACCCAGTTAGAAGTGCTCTTTTAAGAGCCCAACGCCCAGCTCTTATACTCCTCACCAAGACCTATAGGTCTGTGAACACCACTGAGTTACCGGTTCTGGGCGGGGTCCTGCCTGCAGACCTGCAGGTGGAGCTTGCAGGCAGGAAGTTCGTGACGGCAGTGCCTGGTGAGGGGAGTAGGGATAGGAGAGTAAGGAGGTTCGCACTCAGGGGTGACGCGATGAGCAAATGGCCTCCTCCTCCTCTACAGGTTCTTCCCTTGAGTGGCCGAAAGACTGTCTTATAAGTGGGTAGAACCGGAGTACGCTGTGTCGCAGCTTCTCACGGGGCACAGGAACTTCAGGGGGAGGTTACGTGACCTGGGATTGAGCAACACGGGCCTGTGCCCCTGCAACACTGGAAGGGAAGAATATAGGGATCACGTTCTGTGGGACTGCCCACTTTACGCGGACATTAGGAGCAGGATGTTGAATAGTATTCGTGTGGAAGATACGGGACCAGTTTACTATCTGGAGCTAGTAGGTACACCGGCGAACTTCAGGGCGTTCACAGAATACGCGCGTAAGTGGCATGAAAGGCGAGTATACCTGGAGGAGGAAGGCGTGCAAGTGCCGTAATATGTAAAGTCCGCCCCTTCAGGATAGAGGTGACATTAGGGACAAAGGTCAATGGACTAAATAACTTGTAGGGAGAGAAGAGATACACGAGGAGGAAAGCCGAAGATGTTGCAGAGCCTCGTGTATTCTCCTGAAGTTTCGGCCCGTAAAACCGAGATCTGGTTGGTAGGGCAATGGGAGGTGGTGGGTTTGTCTCCATCTAAGGCGAGTGTACGGCCGTCGTGCCACGGCCTAGGCGGCTCGGAGATTACCAAGCTCCGCGCTCCACCAGTACACCTCCCGGCGGCCCGGGCGGCGCGTAGCGCGTGGCATTGCGACCCATCGTGCGGGCGGGCGTGGCGACCCATGCCTGGACAATCGCCGCCTCCTCGGCGATCGCTGGGTCTAGATGGGCGATGGCCTAGCGCCGGAAACTCCTCGGCGCTTCCCTCCCTCCCCGACGATCGGAAGTGGAGACCTCAAATCGGACGTATTTGTGGCCCGACAGGGTCTCCACCTCTGACTCCACCCTCCAGGCTCGGACTAGGGCTGCCAGGGCTGGACTGGCGATCGAGAGGTCAACGACGGATCCCCCGTTCAACCTAACGCACGTGTGAGCTGAGCCCCTGTTTAGTAGGCTCAGCCCCACGGCTACGGCCCACTCCATGACAATCTCCCCCCGGATGTCAGTGGAGGGATTGCCCCAGTCCCGGGCTTTCGCGTTTAGGTCCCCCATGAGAAGGACCTGACGCGGCACCTGACGCAGCACCGCCACGGATAGGAGGCCCAAAAATGCCTCCAGCTCCACGACGGGTCTGTTGGGGGAGAAGTACACGCCGACCACCATATGGCTCAGCGGCCACCGCCAAGTCTATCTTCCACTGCACTAGGGTCTGCATGAGCAAATCTTAAGCCCTGGTGCAGTGGTTGATGTTCGCTTGCATTACGTTGCAATGTCCGACCCTGTCCATTAGTCGGACATCGCAACCTCTACCTGCTGCTCCGAAGGAGCGGGCTGAACCCCGGCGTTAGATGAAGCAGCAGGCTGTGCAAGAAGTCACCCGAAGACGACGGGAAGGATTCCCCAGCTGTGCCGCTGTGCTGTGAGATGAGCCCCCTGGTCCAGTGCCACTGAGAAACAAGTTGCCCGACGAAGGCCCGAAAACGCCTTCGCCGGCTTTACCATCACCTTCTGAGTAAGGGCGGTGGGTAAAGACTTCTTGGGGGCCACTGGGCCCGCGGTGGTAGGGACCTGGGTAAAAGCTACGATCTTCCCTTTCCCTTTTCCTTTCCCCTTCTTCACAAACGTGGACCAGGACTTTCCCTGGGAAACAGTGGATGGAGCCTTCTGTTGGGCATTTGGAGCCGATGTTGTTGCACCTTCCTTAGCCACCGCCTTGTGGGCTTGTGCAGCTTTCTTGCATTGCGTGTTAAGGCCACGTGCTTCTGCCAGAGCCGGATTGGCTGACTTAGGCGGCCTGTAGCCCACTGGGCTCGACCACCCTTTTTGCATCGGCTGCTAGAGGTGAGCGAACGCGCGGCGGGGAAGGAGGTGGTCCTCAATAGAAGCTTACCTCACCGAGAGATACTGTGAGGGAGCGTTTTATCTCCTCCAAAGTATCTCCAAGCGCATTCGACGTTGATGGTACCAAGTTGGATGTGTCCGTGGCTCTAGCAACGGCCGCAGCCTCTGTCTTCGCCTCCGCGAACCCCTGCCGCAGAGCTTTAACCTCAGCCCTCAATTGTTCAAGCTCCATCTTGAGGCGGCTGTTATCGGCCCTCAGCCGACGCGTCTCATCCACCTCTGTACGGCCGGCCAGAACGTCAACGACTTCCTGTAGCTCGGCAGCCGATTTTTAAGTCGGCTGACGAACTCTCCTTTTAGGTTACGAGATTTAATCGCAACCTCCAGAATGCAAGAGAGCCCCCTACCAGCCTGAGCACGCAATGCCTAAGCTTCGAGACCATTCATGTTTGTGAACCTCTCGGCGCCCGACTCTCCTCCAGTTTCGGTAGTGTTTAGTGAGGGCTTAAAGAATTGCTTCCTTGACCTTGCAGTCCCCACTTTTTTATTCCTACCACGCCCCGCAGTGTTCACCTTCTCGCTTTTCCTTCAAGTCAGACAATTCATCTGACGATGATATCATCACTTGGCCCTCAAAAGACCTTCACCGCCCGAAACACGGCTCTGAGAAGAGCCTATTCCACCGGCAGCGTAGCCCTGAGAAGGGCTTTCACCACTCACTAATGTCTCAATTTGGCCTTCTCGTCCCTCCTTCGCTACATCAGTTTTGTTTTGGGTTTTATTGATAGTCTTCATATTGAATCCCACGAGTAGCGGACGAACTACGACGTGGATGTGGCTAGGCAATTTCGATGGGCCTTGCCAAAGCACCCAGAGTTGGAACCGTTCGCGACACAGTCAGACCCTGTGTCATTCAGCCCTCGGCACGGCTCAACACCTTGGCATGGGGTAATTTTTTATAGAGGTTTTCTTCCGCCGCCGCCGCTCCGTCCACCTCCGGACGGTTAACCGTCGAGCGTGGGACTCCAGTGCCGCGGCCTCCAGATCCCATGGCGGCGAACACGCCAACACATCAACACACAAAAAAAAAAGTATCTTCACGCCCATATCCCCGAAGAGGTAGGCAGAGGTACAACCAAGGCACCCACGACTAGCCGAAGACACTAAGTCCCACAATGTGATAGGTGGCAAACCTATCGCCAACCGGGCACATCTCCAATCCCGACCAACATTTTTTCAATTAGAAAATTGGAAAAATCCAATTTTGTTTTTGTTGGCCAACCCGGGATTCGAACCCGGGACCTCATGCAGTCAAGTCCAACACCCGGACCGCTAGACCACAGAGGCGATCAACACACAACATCCCCGTATAGCCCTGGTTGCCATCACCCTTAGCGGTTTGCGCAGTAGGGCGATGGTGGCAGCTTTTGGTGCCGGGGCCTAGATTGGGGCCCAATACAGGGCCATTGAACGCACCACCCCTAGGTACAGGTGGCGGCAGGCCACGCTGGGTCCCCCGAGATTCGGCAGCAGTCGCGATAGAGCAGCGGCTGCCGCCATTAGTCGGGGAACCAGGCGACGGAAATGCTCGTGGAAGTCCCAGCGGCTGTCGAGAACAAGTCCAAGCTACTTCATGTCGGACTTGACCTCGATCCGGACACCGCTAACCACGATGTGGGCCCCAAGAGGTGACCCCGATGGAGACTTTACCTTTTGCGTCAGCCAAGATGGACACATAGGTGGCCTCAACGCCAGGTTGCAGAGTTAGAATTACGGCGGCAGAGCGAGGAGAGCACAATTTCGTTTCGGTCCTCACTCGCTTCTGTGACTTCTGCGCATTTTCGCTCGATGCATTGACTGCGGAGCTCTTTGTCGCAGAAGACTTCTTCTTCTTAGTCTTCCTTCTCTTTTTCTTTCCTACTCGGGTCCACCCTTCCTTTTCTGGGTTTACCCAAGCAGTAGAAGTCGAAGCCACTGATGTTGGCTCTGAAACCACCGTAAGCTCAGCTTTTTTGTTTTCTCTTTGCCTTTTATGGGGTAAGCTGTCTGCTTCCCAGCAACAACCTATGCAGCTGTTGCTTTTGTATGTTGACTTTCGCTGGTCTTGCGACACTCAATTGTTCAATCTCCATCTTGAGGCGGCTATTGTCGGCTCTCAGCCGCCGCGTCTCTTCCGCCTCTGTGCGGCCGGCGAGGACCTCAACGACTTCCTGTAGTTCGGCAGTCGATTTTTTTAAGTCGGCTGACGAACTCTCCCGTTAGGTTACGGGATTTAACCGCAAACTCTAAAATGCTAGAAAGCCCCCTACCAGCCTGAGCACGCAATGCCTGAGCATCGAGCCCGTTCATGTTTGTGACCATTTCAGCGCCCGACTCGCCTCCAGTTTCGGTAGTGTTTAGTGAGGGCTTAAGGATTTCTTTCCTTGATCTTCCAGTCCCCACTTTTTTCTTCCTACCGCGCCCCGCAGAGTTAACCTTTGCAGCTGGAACTGCTCCTTCGGGCTCCGTGTCCGAGCCTAAGTGCCCGGGCATGAGAATTGAAGAAGACCGCTTGCGTGACTTTCTCTGCTTTGCTGTTCCTCTTCTCTTTTCCTCCAGGTCAGACACTTCATCTGAAGATGATACAAACACTTGGCCCTCAGAAGGGCCTATATTTCCCGAAATATGGCTCTGGGAAGAGCCTATTCCACCAGCAGCGTAGCCCTGAGAAGGGCTTTCAGCACTCTTTATCTCCTCAATTTGGCCTTCTCGGCCCTCCTTCTCTAAATCTGATTTGGTTTGGTTTTTGTTTTTGATAGTCTTCATATTGAATCCCACGAGCAGCGGACGAACTACTCAGAACACCACGCCGTTTCGCCGCTCCGACGTGGCTAGGCAAATACGATGGGCCTTGCCAAAGCACCCAAAGCTGGAACCGTTCGCGACACAGTCAGACCCCTGTGCCATTCAACCCTCGGCACGGCTCTACACCTTGGCTTGGGGTAATTTTTGTAGAGGTTTTCTTCCTCGCGGCCCAGCCAATTAAGGCAAGACTCTCGGTCCACGATCATAGGCCGATAGACGTGACATCGAAACCTCCCGTGGATTACGATTTCTCGGGCAGGCCGACAGGGTTAGTGCCAGCAGTGCCCGGCGTTGAGGTACCAATTAGCTTCCCCAAGGTGCTGACTTGCACCCCGAGTACTGAGCCCCCCGCCACGACAAGGCTTGGTACCCTGGGGGGGACCCAACCTAACCTAACCTTTTTTTTTAACGTAGGGGAAATGCCTTTACGCACGACCGGGCCAGATGGTCGGGCCCGAGTGTGGGACTCGCCGGCGGATGATGGTACCGGAATACCCACTAAAACCTCAACTGCGGTGTCCACCTCGATGCTTGAAGCGGCAGAGTGATAGGAACACGTGATTTATCTTCCACCACCTCGCCTGCCTCCGCCGGCTTGTAGTTAGTGCCGGCGACAACCTTCACGGGCCTGGTTGAATCCCGGTAGACGGCTTTAGGGCGCGCATGGACACTGCACGCGCCTCCTTGAGGCCTGTGAGGGGCTTGGCGCCACAGCCTCTGTCACGAGGGCTAGAGATCCTGGTAGGCCCTCCTTCGGCCACCCGTTCATCTTCGGTGGATTTGAGGGGGCATGGATCGAAGTCTCCCTCTCTCTTTCCGCCGTCTCTTTCTGCGCAACTACTATTTCACAGAAAGAGAGGACGCAAGAACCCTCGCTCTCTACCATAGCCTTAATAACGGCTGGAAGCGACAGATCCTCCCCTATACTTTCGCGCAAGATACGTCGCTACATCATCCAACCCGAGCATTCCTCGAGAGTGTGCTGCCCACACAGTGATGGCAATCGGTCGTCGGGTCACGTCCGGCAATATTACACAGGTACCTTCCGAAACACCCATGTCCAGAAAGCACCTGTGTAAGCCGGAACGTGAGACAGCCATGCCGTCTATCCAGCCAGTTAAATCTAAATAAAATTATTTAATTTGCAATTTTCCGCCAAAAAATGTATACGTATTATTGCGTAACAAAACAGACGAAATAGTGCGATAAGAATGAACTGAACTTACCGGAAGCTAAAACTCCCAAATACATCCAGCTCCACACAATACACACCACTAAACTGTTTTAGTAGCACCAACAATACACATACTACTAAAAACTCAACGTACGTTTCGCTTCGTAACCGAAGCATCATCAGGAGAATTCGACTGCACTCCACAAAGGTCGATGTTTTCGTTTTACCCGGGATTGACAAAGTGCTGGACTGACGATAGGCTAGCCACCAAACACAGTGATGATTAAAGTATCTTTAGCTAATCATGAGTGCACTCTGTTTCTCTGACTAGGTATCTCTTTAAAGATGCGGGTGTGAGGATACATTTCTTTTACATGAATATTTAACTCGTTTATTTGAGCTGAATTTTGTTATTTGCACACTAACAGTAAGTATGTATCTTTACGCCCATATCCCGAAGGGGTAGGTATTTGTACAATATTATGTAGGTATGTAAGTTATTTAATATCCGGAGTAATAAAATATAAATAATTTAAATGTTATAATTTGTAGGTATGTACCTTGTATCAAAATAGTAAACAATAATGCATTAAAATACGTGGATACTTACGTAATCTTTAAATCTGAGTTTTCATCACTACACTAAACTATTTATCACAAACTCACTTAAAGTTTTACAAAAATGCTTCAAAATGTCCCCCGTCGTGGTCAGTGCATAATGAAACCTGTCGCATTGTTGACCTTTGCACATTTCTTAGCATATTCACTGTTATGGTGTCGAAAGCAGCTGTTACCTTTGCCTGCATTGTCTCTCTATCTTGACATTCATGAGCGTACACCAAATTCTTAATGTGTCCCGATAAAAAAAAAAAACAAGTGGAGTTAAGTCTGAAGACCGTGGTGGCCAAGCAACTGGTCCGCGGCGTCCAATCCAAACAGGAAAACGAGCATCCAGATACTGCCTTACTTGACGAGCAAAATGAGCTGGGGCTCCATCGTGTTGAAATGTTATAGCGCTGTACACTGTCAGTGGAAGTTCGTCCAAGGCATCTTCTAAGGTGGTTGTTAAAAAATCTAAATAATTTTGGCCGTTTAGACTATTAGGTAAAAATACTGGCCCAATAAGATGATACCTGCCCAGACATTGACACGCCACTGGTGCTGGAAACTGTTTTCACGAGAAGCATGTGGGTTTACATGTGCCCATATGTGCTCATTGTGCACATTTGACATACCACCTCTCGTAAATGATGCTTCGTCACTCCATAAAATTTTTGCAGCGAAGTTTTGATCTTCTTGCACTCTATTCCTGTACCAGTTACAAAAATTTACTCTGTGTATAAAATATGCTGCCAGCAGTTCTTGACTTTTGCGAAAGTGATAAGGATGCTGGTTATCTGAAGACAAAGTACGCCAAACAGCCATGTGGTTTGTATTTAGTGAAGCTGCCGTTCGCCAAGTACTTGTCCGTGGATCGTTCGACACGTGTTGGAGTATATTTTCTTCTAATTCAGCTCTAGGTCGTGTGCTTGGACGTCCGTCTCTTCTAGCGGGAAAAGATCCCGTACTTTGAAAACGATGAGTCAGGCTTCTAAAAGCGTCATAAGACGGAAGCCGTCGTTGCTCGTTGAGAGGTCTACCATCAATAAAGCGCTCAAAATACAGCCGCTGCGCTTCAGCAATATCACTGTTTGGAGAAGCTCCAACACAGAGTATCATATCATAATATTCGTTATTAGAAAATTCACCCATTTCTACTAACAAACGATTTAATTACACGAAACACAACCTTCGACAAATTCCAAAACGAAAGCAAGGAAAGGCATGGCGTAAACGGAAATCTTGATTTTCCATTATTAGGTAATTTTTTTTAGCAAAGTGATTTTGTGTGTCACATAGAGTTTTTCTTGTATTAGAAATAGTTAGTAATTAATTGAGGATTTTTACACATTTAATACCGTCATTACATTATTTGATAACTTTTAAGACTGTGTTTAATATTGTGATTTTTACGTAACGACGTCATTAGACTAGTCAATTGTAATTCCATTTGCTTACACTAATGAACGGCTAATCGAGCTACTATCGTCATTTTATTAGTTTAAATTTCAAATTAATTTTTCATAATTAAAACATAATTTTGAATAAACTTTAGAGCTACGATACATAAAAAGATTTTGGTAATGACTTTGTTGACATTGTTTTTTTAGCTGTAGTACACTAGGCGCACAGACGCCTAGTAGCTGTGATAAACGGGAAAGTTTGTAACATAACAACTGTGTTGCCATATGACAATTTTGTAATTACCCAACTCGTGATTGCAGTATACTGAAATCTAATATTGTTTTTAGGTACTTTAAACTTAATGTCGCATTTGTGGTTGAAAGGTTCGGTGTCGGT
>NJDC01002271.1:11761-34062 GCA_002245475.1 Calephelis virginiensis | reverse complement strand
TTAGACATTTGAGTGTGAAAGAGTAACAAACAATCATACATACATACTCACAAACTTTCGTATTTATAATAATAATAGGATGAAAAATTACACGATTGAAATGGCTATTTGATTTTTTCCATAAGATTTACTGAATAAATTCATCCATTCGACGTAAATTCAAAAAATACAGAAACATTTGTAAGAAACAATCTTATTATTTGACATGTTATATGCAAAGATTGTCATTCAATGATTTTATTAGGCGAATTAAAATCAAAGTTTAATCTTTATGCGCTCAGGGCTACTTACACATTCATGGGTTAGTTATTTAACTCTGAATCAGCTTTTAACTAACCATATTTGACAGTTTAACACATTATTCAATTTAACCCAGCAACTTGCAAACAGCCCTTAGCCGAATGAAAAAAAAATCATTTTAATCACCTTATTTTTATGTGATTAAACTGGGGTCAATGGAAATAGAAAGAAATATAAAATTTTAACCGTTTATCACATTAATTCTACCACACAGTCTTTTTTATTTGTGTTGAACATTGCCTTATTCTGACTGTTTTACACAGATAAAAACTTGAATCACAGGTATTAAGACCTGCGATAGGCCGGCAGTTTACGGGAAAATGGGAGATTAGGGCTGATCCTTTTGCCGATTCTTCCACCGTAAATTATCTCTATCATGGCCATTCCAACCTACGCACATCTTATTAGACATAGGAAAACGTAAATCTGGTTTAGAGTACGCACTTATTTTTAAATAGTTTTTTTACAGAAGAATTAAATTACCAAGTGAGGTAATGACGTCACCGTGACCCATGAATATCCATAGCACAAACCGTCTTATCAATAAATACCAAAATTCAATCTGGTCTTATTTTTGGTATTAAACTGGTCTTTATTACAAATACAAAATTTTACTTTACTCTTTCTATAGTCTTCGTTTATTAATAATACAGTTCTATCTCTTTCCGGAGGTCCCTCAGACGTAGCAGTTTGGAAATTCCACGAAAGTAACTGTCGAGGTAAGAAATGGCATCTACATCTAATTAATCTCAATCGGAGCAATGATATTTATTGTGATAATTCTAGTACTGATCTAGTAATTATTGAATATTTCCACCACAGTGGTGGATTTTAATCATATCTAGGCGTCAGCAGCTCACCTGACTTGACACCACAACCTTACTTCTGACTGTCCCTACGGGAATTAAGGCGCGAAAATACAGTTTGCAGAAGGAAAGTGAGAAGAATTTACGATTTCACAAAACTAGTTCGCTTATCACTTCGTTTATAAATAATACCATGAAAAAACTGCCAACAATTCGTCAAATTTATAACCCCCTTTCAAAGCCCAGTGAAATAAAAACCGCGAGGTTGTCAACACATTAGTCATTTTCAAAAAAATACTTTCTGTTTTGACGAAAAACGGAAGGGTTTTTTTTTCAAAACATATCTTCACTTGATTTCAAAACTTCCTAAAGTAGGTGAAACATTAGTTAAGTTCGTTTGACTTCATCCATAATAAAACCAATGTTTTTGCCACTACAGGAACCAGAAAAACAAAGCTTTATGGTTTGTTATTTGACAGTTGCATCTGTGCAAATAGGGAAAGTTTAATTGTATGCTTCTTGTATACATGAACTTTAATAGAATTGCGAAATTGTTTTTGCAACGCTGCTCCACGCTTAAGTAAATTTACCAGTTCACACTTCTAGCTTTGTTTATTGCTTACTTGCCGTACTTTTTGGATTTTAAGTTCAGTATCTTTAGTTTTTGCGGCTAACAAAAGTGTTTCTGTTTTATGCATTATAGGGGTTCTACATGGATCAAAATATTAGTTGTAAACATTAGTATACATCCGTGTGGAACGTAGATTTAATTTATAAGATTTCCACAAAGGACACCTTTATGGAAGACGTGATTGGGGCGTGATTACAACCGTCTGGGTAATGCTTTACGTATTTCCTTAACAAATTCAAAATTTATTTTGTCATTTCTTTTGTTGTAAGATGATAAAATTTAATAATTAATTTAGTTACTTTACCGTATTGTTCCTGGTGCTCTAAGTAGAACAGATCATCTGCAGTCATGCTTGGCAGCTAGCAAGAGGTGAGCCAAGATTATGATTATGATTATTATGGGTCTTTAGTAGTAGAATGCTGTGCAATAACTTGCCCGGGTGAGGATCCACAGTCTTACCTCCTCCTGCCACCATAACAATAACATGTTCTGGGCTATGGTCTCTTTAGGCAACGGTTATATCTAAACATTAGCCGTGTTTGAAATCTTTAGCCATAAATAACACTATAATTAAAAAAGTTTATAAAACCATGTAATATATGAATGAATGATATAGGAAGGCAAACAAGCAGACGGATTTCCTGATGGAAAGAAATTCACGCTGCCTAGAGACAACAAAGGTGGTAATGGTGCGTTGCCGGCCTGAGGCCGAGATGTTAAGCCTCGAGCAAAAGTGAGTTTACCAGCTACCTTACCCTCCAAACCGGAACACGTCATGATGCTATGGCGGTAAGAATAGGTAAGGCGGTGGAACCAATCCGGGTGAGTCGCTGCGAAATTCTACCACCAAGTCAGACGTCACGGTGTTAGTGATGATAAGCCTATGCTCGCCTTTTACGAGCTGCTGGGAGGAAGGCAGATGGTCTATTATAGTAGTTTTTGAGTAATAGTTTATATTGGTACCAGTAGTGGCGAATTTGAAGTCGATTTTCCGTAGTTTTACTGCGCACAAAGTTTTTGCTTTAACAATTTTTGTCAAGATTAAGCCTTGTTTTACACGTGAAACAATCACAAAATATATCGGCTGTAATATCTGATCTAGCAGAAGTTATTTAGGAATAGTGTCGCTGCAGGTTTATGTCGTTTCGTTGTATCTAGTGGTTGCTACGCACGACGCAATAACTTTTAACAAGTTTTAAACAGGTATTTCTAGGGGAAACACAATCCAATTGATTGAATGAAGCGTTTCTTTGCGGAAATTCATTAAAACCGTTGTGGATACGGGGAACGCAGGCGTTTTTCTTTTTGTAGACGTCCATCTATATATTAATACGTGCAGCAAAAACTTTGGACCCCTTTTTACGAAAATTGCGCGAACAGAGGAGTATGAAATTTAGCACACTTATAGTTTATGTGTAGGAGAAGTGCAGAACGCTAATATTTTTAAATGATAATGTTTATAAAGTGCATTAATTCAAAAAATAAAACATTACATGTACTACTATGCATTTGACACACACAAACAAATATATTGATGATAACGATAAGAGATCACAGATGGCGTACAAACAAACTATAATCATACAGTTTGGAAACAAAGTAGTTGGTCTTGAGAAATGAAGATTACGTTCTTATCAACAAAATATTAAAATGATCGAATTTCGACCAATGCGCGACCATAGATATTGATTAATGCAGGAAAGCAAACTTATAAAAATAAATTTCGCGTTTAGAGGTTTTTAATCAAAGCCAAAGATTGCAAAACCAGTGAGTCTCGAGTTTAAGTAAAAGATAAACATTTGTCGCATACAAATTTGCATTTAAAAGCTTGTAGGCTTTGACAATTTTGTGTATCTTCGAGCAGTGGCTGTTTACAAACGGGTACTGCAAACATTTATTAGAATTAAGCATTTTATTAAAGAAAACTTTATTAAAATAGTTAAAGATGGTAAAATATAGTATAATTGATACTAAAGTTGCTTCTTCTGAAATTTGGCATCCTGTAAGAAACCCAGCAAGCCCTATAAGGTATTGAAAACAACTTTAATTCGATAAAGGTAGAGTACATTGTTAAGTTCGTGTAACGAAAAGCGAAACTTTTAAAGATGTTCAATTTCATTACCTGCTTTACCACAAACTTAATCATTACTAATTACAAGTCAAAAATCACTTGTTGGACGTTCAATAAAATTAACATGCTGATTTTGTGTCATTTATTCCATGTAGAGTACGATGCATTCTTTCAAATGTTTTTAAGAGCACTATTTCTCACTGTATCAGTTTCTGAATCTTGTTTCATACTTTAAAGTTGCCCAAAAGACATTTCTGACTTAGCAATAAGAACGCATTTCTTTTATTTTGACTTTTATTTCTATTTGCAACTAGCTAAGCTTTTGAACTAAGCCGACAAATTCTCTTGTGTACTAGTTATGAATGTCGTTTTTTTGGCATGTGAACCTTCTTTTGGTAATAATTAACTCGACAAAAAAAGAGTTAGCAAAATTGGTCTATCTGTTCAGGCATAATGCGATAACAAAAGCAAATAGGGATCAGGGATGCCAATGCTATTGCGAATGCTACTGCGAATGGCGTATTCTACGACTTTCAGGTCCAATAAAGGAAACGAAAAGAAGTTGCAAATTCAACGACTAGATACATTTTCTTAATAAATAACAACATTGATTGTGATTATATTAAAAGACAGCATATTTAATCTATTGAATTTATTTAGTAGCTTTAAACATTAAGTACTTTTACTAAATGCCGTCTAGGTATGTAATCGACAGATCGCAAAAATATGCATCGCAGAAAATACAATGTGCTTTATCGAAAGTTAATCAACCAAAATGAGTGAATTATCGTTAAAAAATAAAATTTCGGCATACGTTCCCAAAAATACAGGTATTTTCATGTTTTTTTTGTTTTGTATAGTATCTTTGTTTTCTAATGGTGTTTTTTTAACATTAGTCTCACCTGACAGCTATAAAATATACCTACCTGTTTGATTAAAATAAACTATCAATTATTCGAAACATAAAAACTTAACAAAAAATTTAAATATCAAAAATTTATGAATTTTTTTAAGTTTTTTGAAATTGATTGCGCTGCAACATTAAAACTAGGCTTTTGAGGTACATTTATTTGAACATTTTATTAAAGTTTCATTCTTTTTTCGTTTTTCAATCGAAAAATATTTAGTATCCTCACATTTCGGTAGATCAAGTTGCAATCACAATCACATTGTATAGTTTGTTTGTACTTCCAGTATATATGAATAGAGATTAATATCATATGTAGTAACACCAAAAACGATTTCAGAAACCTAGAACCATATTCCTATTCCTGCCGCTATAACGTCATTACGTGTTCTGGTTCGGATTGTAAGGTAGCCGATAAACTTACTTTTGCTCGGGGCCTTACATCTCGGCCTCAGGTTGGCAACGCACCATTACCACCTTTGGTATCACTAGGCGGCGTGAATTTCTTACCATTAGGAAATCCGTCTGCTTGTTTGCCTTCCAATATCAAAAAAAAAATGAAAAAAATAAATTTGTACTAAATAATAGCAAAAAAAGAGTTTGAGAATATACTACCATTGTAAAAGAACTAACGTTGTTAAAAAAGATAGATATTAAAGGTTCTTAATAATGTAAAAATAAATTTTAAAAAATTCACTATTTCATACATACTCGTTATTTTTTTTAAAAAAACGGACACACCTTTCAAATCTATAACACGGCCCGCACTCAATCTCCTTTGTTAGTCACGCGGATTTTTCACTCTAAGTAAACGACCCCCAACAAAATGTACCCATTGACAAAATTAATGGACATTCTTTTTTAACAGCTTTTATTTTTTTTTACTCGTAAATTGCAACGTATCTAAGTATTTTTGTTCGGGTGGAATCTTGGAGCTCAATTTCAAAGCTTATTTTTCCGATTGAGCTGAAATTTTGTATACAAGTTTAGTTTGAATGACAATGCACGATAAAATACGTGTCGTCATTCTAAATCCAATATAGCGGACCATCCAAGATGACGGAATGGTTATTTTTAATGCACTTCTACAATATAGGTATCAAAGGGAAGTGCTCGTTGAGAGTTACTCGAAAAATAATGTAATGTCATTTTAAATCCAATATTGCAAACCACCCAAGATGGCGGAATGGTTATTTTTATTGCACATCTACAATATAGGTATCAAAGGGAAGTGCTCGTTGAGAGTTACTCGAAAAATAATGTAATGTCATTTTAAATCCAATATTGCAAACCACCCAAGATGGCGGAATGGTTATTTTTATTGCACATCTACAATATGGATATCAAATGAAAAGGCTCGTTGAAGGCATTCTAAATCCAATATGGCGGACCATCCAAGATGACGGAATGGTTATTTTTAATGCACTTCTACAATATAGGTATCAAAGGGAAGTGCTCGTTGAGAGTTACTCGAAAAATAATGTTATGTCATTTTAAATCCAATATTGCAAACCACCCAAGATGGCGGAATGGTTATTTTTATTGCACATCTACAATATGGATATCAAATGAAAAGGCTCGTTGAAGGCATTCTAAATCCAATATGGCGGATCATCCAAGATGCCGAAATAATTATTTTTTATTCACTTCTACAAAATGGGTATCAAATGAAAGGACTTGCCGAAATAAAGTAACACTATTTTTATCCAATATGGAGCACATTTTTTTTGTGTTTGACGCTAATGACAGGATACGTTGAGAATAAATATGCAAGTTTGAATTTTTTTTAAGGCCTGCGACATCGATTGATTAACTTTGGTCGATCGATGGATGGGCGTCATCGGCATTGGTCTGCAACCTGTCTAGGAGAAGGACAACTCCAAAATGAAACCCCAAACTGTGTTTCATCAGGCACAAGTAAGCTATAAGCTGAAATAAGTGGCGAATTCTTTAATACACCAAAGTCCAGGTGGGCCGTGACGAGGGCTGAGTGGCATCGGGATGTAACATGATGTCATTAACGTGAATGAAAGGAACCTGGGTGAACCCGGTTGTATATTAGCTCTTACCCTTCTAAACGGAGCTCTGGGTACTCGATAAGTAGGGTAAAATTGTTAGAAGGTCTCCTTATTGAAGAGGTGGATTGTTCGAAATTAACTGGCAAATGACCAAGCAACAATGATGCATTGAATGAGATAAATAGACTAAAAAACCTAGCTAGGGATAGCTCTTAAAATTAAAAAATAAATTAAAAAGAAAAAAAACGCTCTAAAAAGAAGAAAACATTTTTCAATTGAAAAAAGAATTAACTATTAACTTGCAATCTCATTATACACAACTTAAATTATCGTAAAAGCTAGTCGCAATTATCAATATTTATTTAATTTAAATTTTATTATTTTAACTTAGCAGATTTTACAAAAATCAGTAAGTCTAGTTCATTTAAACAAGAAAATCGCGCGACAAGCTTTTATAATCATTTAAGTTGTGTATATCGAGGTTGTAAGTTCATAGATAATATTATTTAAAGAAAAACTTTATTTTCCTAACCATTCGAAGCTTGGGTTCGGTTTTCAATGAGGGTCGACGTTGCGCAATGAACATCTAGGTAAATTATACCTAATAGTACTATACCTAAATAAATAAAAAAAACATCTAGGTATTGATTTTTTTTTATTTATTTAGGTATACCTACATACGTACCGTAGTATATATTGGTAATGTCGACTAACAACCATAACAAAAGCTTTAAATTAGCTTACTTTGGGGTTAGATTTAATTTTTATAATTTGTCCAGCGATAATTATTTATTAAGCATTATCAGTATTATGCGCCTTTTATTATAAATTTGCCTTAAGTGCTTATGGTTGCGGAGTATAAAAATGTCCCTGGACAAATTAATCTAACCGCAAAATAGCCAAATCAGGTAAGTAAATGCTTATGTTATGGGTGTAATTCAACGATACTTATACTTAATTTAAACACAACAAGACAAAAAAAAACGAATTTGTTTTTATTGCTATATTATCTAAATAAACAAATTTCAATAACACGAAAAAAAACCTTAAACCTTTGACACTATCAAGATAACAAAACAGGTTTTGACGAAGAAATTTAAAATATCTTTCATGTTTACGAATCGACGTTATGAATAAGTTTTCTGTATTTTCACAATTTAAAACACGATTGTTTCCAACCAATAAAAATTAAATTAAAGCGGAGGTTTTGATTTATTTGTTTTTGTTCGTTGATTGAATTAATATTTTGTTTATTCAATTCTTGTTAATTTCAAAACAATTATTTGTGAAAACACGTACCATAAGGGTACGATATTGAGTGAAGAAATTTATTTCTAACATCGCCCGCGACTTCTTTGCTATGGGAGTTGAAAGGTGAATTTTCCCACATAAATGGTAATTCCGGGATAGACAGTAGTTGTTATATTGTCCTATAACCTCTTTTATCTTTCCCTGAAAGTCTCATTTAAATAGATTCAGCCGTGAAATCGGGCTTTCAGCTCAGTGATTCACAAATTATCTAAAGGATATAAAAATGTTATCATGTAGTATCTTCACGCCTATATTCCTGAAGAAATAGGCAGAGGCACAACCAGGGCTACCACGAAGCCGAAGACTATAAGTCCCACAATATAACAGGTGGCAAGCCTACCGCCAACCGGACCTATATTCAATCCCGGGCAACATATTTTTTTATTAGAAAATTGAAAATATACGTTTTCTAATTATTTTGTTGCCCGACCCGGGAATCGAATTCGGGACCTTAAGAAGTCAACTCCGACGCCAGACCGCTAGACCACAGAGGCAACCATCATGTACGTTACTATAAATACTTAACGAAACAATTATTTTAATGAGATTATCAAAAAGATACAAATTGAAATGTGTAATTAATTTTTACATATCAATATCTATACAATTAAGAAAACTGTTTTGAAGGATAGATGATGTTCAAAATGTTGTACATACATACATATCTTCACGCGAAGTCCCTTACGGGGTAGGCAGAGAGTGTCGAGTGCCAGACCTCACGATCCTGACAAACCTGTCTTGCTTCCTTCACATTCATAACCCTTTTCATACAAACACGCCGGTTTCGGAGACTCTTGACACCACCCTCGGATAATATCCGATTGATCTGATCGTGAAATGTCAGCCTTCATCTCCTCAAAATGTTCTACTGTCTAAATATTCGTAGATTTACGAATTGCAACGATCTGGAAGAAAAAGAGGGGTGCAAAAGATGATTAATTACTATAATCAATGTAAAGTCCTTTTATAGAGTTTTTGCGCCATCGAGATAAAAACCGTAGGTACTGAATTTTTCGTAGTTATTGCTTTCGTATACCTACATATTGACCTCTGTGGTCTAGCGGTCCGGCATCGTACTTGACTTCTTGAGGTCCCGGGTTCGATCCCCGGGTCGGGAACAAAAAAGTTAGAAAGTGTACTTATGTTTTCAATTTTCTAAAAAAAATAACGTTACTCGGAAATGGATATGTGTCCAGGTGGCGATAGGCTTGCCACTTATCACATTGTGGGACTTAGTGTCTTCGGTTAGTCGTGGGTGCCTTGGTTGTGCCTCTGCTTACCCCTTCGAGGATATTGACGTAAAGATTCTTTACTTTACTTTTACATAATGAGTAAAATCAGTCAATGTCAGTGGCTTCTATATTTTCTTCAGTTAAAGTTATACACTTAAAAGTATTCATGAAGAATTAGTGTACTCATGCATTTCGTTGTTGAAAATCTCACTAGACGAACTTGAGTATGCTTCACCTAAGACCCTAACGTAACTTTCTATGACGGTTTACGGCTAATTGTGAAAGCAAATTCTTTAAAAATTAGTCTAATTAGTAGTAGCCCGATTGCTCAATCGGGTAACGACGTAAACCTAAACTTGACTAATTGCAAGTGCTAACACCCATGCAAAAAAACCTATAAAAAATCGATAGTTACATTAAAGCAATTCTGTTTTTCCTTCTTCAAAATTTGTGAAAAAATTGTCTATCAATCGTTGCTAATATTTCTGTAAATCGAGGTTGGTATTAATGGAGAAAACTTACGACTAATTGTAAAAATTAACTAATTGTGTATCTATAGGACATAACTACCCGCGTTAACGGGTTAGAAAGGAATTAAAACTTTCGCCACGGGACTTGAATCCTCAGTAGCTCAATTGGTTAGAACATTCGTCGGCTTGAGACGAAAGGTTACAGGTTCAAATCCTGTCTGGGCCGAAATTTTTTCTTTCTTTAAAATTTATAGAAAATTTAAAAATTAGAAATTAAATTAAATTAAAGAAAATTGGATTTTTCCAATTTTCTAATAAAAAAAAATGTTGGTCGGAATTGGAAATGTGCCCGGTTGGCGATAGGCTTGCCACCTATCACATTGTGGGACTTAGTGTCTTCGGCTAGTCGTGGGTGCCTTGGTTGTACCTCTGCCTACCCCTTCGGGGATATGGGCGTGAAGATACTTTAAAAATTAGTCTAATAAGTATTAGCCCGATTGCTAAATTGGGTAAAATGACGCAAACCTAAACTTGACCAATTGTAGGTGTTACACCAATGCAAAAACCTAAAAAACTTTATAACCAAATTACAGCACTGTGTTTTCTTTCTTAAAAAAATGTGGAAAACTCGTCCATCAATCGCTGCTCATATTTATATATATCGGGGTTGGTATCAATGGAGAAAGCATCAAAATAATTAAATACTTCGTAAACTTTAGAACAGAAAAATTACGACTGAACTTTGTAAAATTTACGAGTTTACAAGAGGAGTTTACTCATAAAAATTACCGAAATTAGCTATTCGTAACACAATCAAAGTAAGTTTTTGATTAACTTTAACAACCCTTGTAACTTAATCGTATCTGTTTAGTCTATTTTTACACAACACGTCAAGAAGAAGTTGCTATTTTTACAAGGTTGTCTGGAGACCGCTTTGTTTGGAGATAAGACCGCCTTTGTACTTATTCTGTAGTAGTTTAATTGTGCATAATAAAGAGTTCATTCATTCATTCACGCGCACGTACTTCAAAATCACTACATAAATCAACAAGTTTGCTTCGACATTTGCAATATGACTGAACTGCCCCTTGTCATGGATACGGCTTATACATACATACGTACATATCTTCACGCCAAGTCCCTTACGCGGTAGGCAGAGAGTATCGAGTGCCTGATAGATAAACAACGAAATGCATGAGTACACTGATTCTCCAAAGTGCATAACTTTACCTGAAGAAAATATACAAAAAGCCACTGACATTGACTGATTTACTCATTGTGTAAAAGTAAAGTAAAGAATCTTTACGTCAATATCCTCGAAGGGGTAAGCAGAGGCACAATCGGGGCACCCACGACTAACTGAAGACACTAAGTCCCACAATGTGATAGGTAGCAAGCCAACTGGGCACATATCCAATTCCGAGTAATGTTATTTTTATTAGGAAATTGAAAACATAAATACACTTTCTAACTTTTTTGTTCCCGACCCGGGGATCAAACCCTGGACCTCAAGAAGTCGATTCCGATGCCGGACCGATCTATCGAGACCTCACGATCCTGACAAACCTGTCTTGCTTCCTTCACATTCATAACTCTTTTCATACAAACACGCGGGTTTCGGAGACTCTTGACACCACCCATGGATAATATCCGATTGATCTGATCGTGAAATGTCAGCCTTGGTCTCCCCGGGTACCTACATCCATCCACATTCGCATTGTATATCTGTTTTGTCCATCTTTCATCTGTCATTATTTCCACATGACCGAACCAGCGGAGCATGCCCTTTCGCATTTTAACACCAACACTTTCTTTCAATCCCACTCTTTCTCGGATCTCACTGTTACGAATGCGGCCAGCGAGCGTTACACCACAGATTTTCCGTAGTGCTCTCATTTCGTCCTGTGTGCATTTATCCTACTTTCATGCTCTTTCTGACATACCCAACTCTCGCTTCCATACAATAACGTTGGAATAAGCACAGAATTATGCAAAGCGTGTCTAGCTTTTTGACTCAAAACCTTGCTTTGGAATAGCTTACCCAACGCTCCATTCACACTATTCCCTGCACTCACTCTCCTCTCTACGCATTGAAATCCTCTATCCGCGGTGTACCTTCCATCCCTGCTAAAATATAGTAAAAAAACAATAGGATTACCTGAAACTTTTACCTGACTTAAAACCGAACCTTCAAAAGTAGCTGTTTTGAAGTTGAACGTATTTGTTTATGTGTGTAACAACCCCAAATCGATTTTACCTATCGCTGGCCCCGAGAAAATTGTTGCGTAATTTTTGGACTCTCGGAGTATCAATCTATAGCATAATTTGTTTCCAGATTTTACTTTGAAGTTAGGAATAGAAAAAGGTACGCAGCTTCATTCCGCAGAAACTAAAAGTCAGAAAAAAATTGTATGATCCTATTAGTTTTATAAGTAAGTAGGTATCTTGTAAGTAGGTATCTTTCACGCTTTCATAATCAAATGGCTGAATGCATTTGTCTGAAGTTTGGGACACAGATAGATTGTGACCTGGGTCAACGTGTAAACTACTTTTAATCCCGATAGCACAACGGGTTCCTGCGAAAACGCGAATGAAGCCGCAGGTAACAGCTGCTAGTACTATATAATTCATCCACAATCTACAAATAATATTAACATAGTTTGTAGTAATTTCGGTAATACATGTAAACATGTTGATATTATCTTGATGTGATATTAGTTATATAACTTAGTTCGAGGACGTAATGTGCTAGAAAATTCGTGTAAAACTTGGTGGACAGCGGAACAATAAATAACACTAATTGTTACATAAAAAGAGAAAATGCGAGTTTTAAAAAGATAATAAATGTACTTTGTGTTCCAGTCTCCCCGATATATCACTAAGGCCCACCACATACATTCGGAATTTAACGGAAATCCGTTTCGAAATTCAAAATTCCGCTTTGTAATTTTTTCTTACGGAATCTCTCAGTTTCGAGAATCCGCAAGCGGGCCAGTGCGTTCGGAAACCCGTAACAAAAAAAACCTTTCCGAAATCAACTCTTTCACAGATTTTGTAAGACTCAAATTATATAGTAAGTACTAAATATTGTCACCACACACGTTTGAAACTCCTGTAAGGAATAGCGATAGTGCTGCCAATTTTTTTTAAGCTATAACTTGCGACATTTTAGATTAAAATAACAAAATTTAGCCACAATTCTAGCAAATTTATTAAATATTACTAATAGGAAAAATACAAGACGAATAATGACAATTCGTGAAGCATTTTCGCTGACTGTTTTAAATTAATGTTTATGAAAGTAAATATTACAAATTGGGAATAATATTTAAAATATACGACCATTTAAGCTTATACCCCCTTAAATTAATATATATAGCTGGTCCTTTCGAAGTTACCCTGTATATATTTTAAATTTCTATACAAAATTATTTTATCTATTAATTTTTGTGTTTGGATTATGTAACAAAATACCGAATGTATGAGGCGGGCCTTACGGAGGTACAATGCTGTGTAATATTATTGTATTCGTCCATCGTATTCACAAGGTTTTACAGACTCACCTTAACATTACAGCATATAAGACATTGCTTCGTACCAAACTTCTAGATTCTGAGTTTATGGAAAGTACTTGCAGGTTTTGATTCCCTTCCGAGTTTCTAAAACTTACAGTATAAACGACTGTATCTTTTATTTTCATTGACGTCGAAGTTTGATTTTTTTACAGCTGTAATTTCAGCTTTATACCACTACACGTTCCTGAGATAGCGGTCTTGATAGACGGACGAACAGACAACAATGTGATTTATCCTATAAGGGTTCCTTTTCTCTGAAGGTATGGAACACTAAAAGGTTAAAAAAATTAATGCCATTTACTTCGTTGCGTTGTAACTGAAAGGACTAACAAGCATTATTTGGGATAGAATTTTTAGAAATCCTTAGAAAAAGCCTATCTCATTATACGTTTTTCGTATATAATAAGAAAGTACATGTTATAAAATAGAAACAGGAATCTAAACCATGTCTGCAAGTCTATCAGCTATCTTACCTTCTAGCCCGGTACTGACGGAAGAATAGGCAAGTGGTATCGATTCGGGCAAATTGCTATAGCATACTACCTAGATATGACTCAAGTACTAGTGGATTAATCTAAAAACCTAAATCACTAGATTACCACCAGTGGGCGATAGGGTCGTCACACCCCAAAGCTGATGCGTTCGCACTCTCGCCAATATCCTTATTACAACAAACTCTTATGGTAGATACATATACCCGGCATAATAGATTGGTAATTCACTTTCGACATTATTGAAAGAATATAATCAGCCTTAAAAGAAGAATGGCAAACTTCCATACATTGTCGTACCCAAAAATAATTATTACATCATAAAATCAATTGAGTAAAGGAAAAAAATATGGCAAACAAAAAAATATATAAAGACAATTAAAAAATTGGGATAAAAAAGGTTTTAAAAACGGAAATATTAAAGTAATTTAGTTGCTAAGAAAAATGAAAATACATATATTTACTAATCTCTGGAAGTAGTCACGTACACGCTACATAATATTGGACATTTGTTACACTAGTGCGCTAGAATACGTATGTCATTTTTAGAATTGAACTTATTCGAATTGCCGCCATATTGGCGCCCATAGGTATAGCAATAGTGTAATCAGCATCCACAGAGCTATTGTTAGAGAAGGAACATAGTACAATTATGGGTGAAGACACTAAAAAGGGATGCTTCAAATCAGCACAAAGAATAGTTATCATTTAGTACTATACTGTACTGTTTCTATCTAGCGTACTAGCTTTTAAGATGTAAGTTATGTATTTACGAAAAAGTGAGACAAATAAAAGAGATAAACAGAAAGTTAGCGGTTATAATATAATAATATAAAACGCGAAAATATGTTATTTTGGTCCCTTTTTCTCGTCGAAATACATCTACGTGATTTCAGGTTTTTCAATAGTCAAAGGGTTCCTCAATAGACACTGATTAAGATCTGGTTTCTTGTAACATGCTTTACATCAAATTCTACGCTCTTTGCTCTTTGCCATTCAAGTACTTAAAAGTTACTTACTTATACATATGAATTACTATAACAGAGGTTCCCAAACTTATTTCATGTAACGCTCACTTTGAAAATCAGTTGTTTTGTAGCACCCCCCCCCCTCCTTTTTTTTGTCAACAACCTCAATAACATATTTGTTGCGCCTAGTTTAAAAAAAAACATTTTTTTCAAGATTTATACTGCCCCCTTCTAGGCTTCCAGCGCCCACAAGGCGGCGTTATCGCCCACTTTGGGAAAGGCTGCTATATACATACCCGATACACTAACAAAACTCAAATACTATATTACCTTTTTAATTTATAAATCTGGTTTAATATGAAGAAGCTCAAGCAACTGTAAAAACATCTATTTACATAGCCTGTAAAATGCAAGCACAGCCGTTAATATAACACATAAAATATAATTACATATTAGTTTAAGGCACCGACTTCAAACCTATTATTGAATAGCACATATAAATAATAGGTAGTATATAATTTATATTAAATCTTTACAATTTTAAATTAAAAATTTTCAAACTAAAATTTTTTAGTTTTTAGTATTGAAGTCGTTTTTATTCAATATTTTTTAGTTCAATGTTGATAGGATTGATTTTAATAAAAATAAACATCGGACTAGGTGAAAGTAGATGAAAAATACTCATAAAATAAAAACTGTTAGGCCAACCTGAATCAAATTATTATGGGACCAATTCAAAACTATTCATCAAACAAAATAAGAATAACGTAAATCGGTTCAGAGTCCTCGAAGAAACCGGTGCACATACATAAACACAATATACCGACCGAATTGAGAAGTTCTTCGTTTTTTTAAATCGGTTAAAAACTCTCGTGTCACAACGTTCGGTTCCGTAATCCTCCGAAACAGCTTTACCGATTCTCATGAAATTTTGTGAACATATTGAGTAGGTCTGAGAAACGACCAACATCTATTTTTCATACCCCTAAGTAATAAGGTTGACTCACCCCAAGTTTTTTACTAGCATCACATTAAAGAATACCAGAACAACGTCTGCGGGTCACCTAGTAATTACATAAAAAAAAGTGTGTGTGTACTCATGTACACGCGTTAGAAGTTATACTTCTTCAGCGTAATAAGATAAAAATCTTTTTAGAAACTAAAATGTTATCTATAGCTAACTTCATAGCTAACTTCATCATGTCGGTTTTTCGTGACGGTGTGCGCGCGCATCGTAAAAATTTACTCTCATCATTTTTTCCTAACGCGCCAAAAGAAGCATAACTTCAAAAAAATCATTAATACGTAATGGAACGTTTATATTGCGTTGTGAAACTGTACAATAATTCAAGTTTTTAAATATTCTAAAATTGCTACAGACTTTTATTTTTCGACCTGTAAAAAAATCGATATTTTTTATGTAGAATGTTTGCAAACTTGTTATTGTAATAATTTTTATCTAGATCATGAGCGGTCTTTAAAACTTCTTGAGTCTGAATTCTCCCAACCTCTTTTTAATGCCCAGCCTTGTGGAAGATTTTGAATTATCATACTAAGTTGTCAAACTTTGTTACGTTCTGACACATAGGTACTTTTAACCACCGAAGTAGCAAATTTATTTTAGGCTAAAATTATAACATTTAAATCGTAACATTTTAGAAGCCTTTACTTGTTTTTAACATTTTTAAATTTAAATATATTTCCTCTCTCTCCCTCGCCTCTGTGGTCTAGCGGTCCGGGTGTTGGATTTGACTGCATGAGGTCCTGGGTTCGAATCCCGGATCGGCCAACACAAAGAAAATTGGATTTTTCCAATTTACTGAAAAAAAAATGTTGGTCGGGATTGGAAATGAGCCCGGTTGGCGATAGGCTTGCCACCTATCACATTGTAGGACTTAGTGTCTTCGGCTAGTCGTGGGTACCTTGGTTGTACCTCTGCCTACCTCTTCGGGGATAAGGGCGTGAAGATACTTTTTTTTTAATATATTTCATTCACCTGGATCTATACAAATCATGCGTCTATATAATTCTAAAAACTACCACCGGATCGGAACACGGCCATTCACTGAAAAGAAAAAATATTTTTGTTGTTATTGACCTATATCAACAAATTATTTTTTGATAGGGGTCAATAATTCAGTCTCCTACTAATATGACAACATTTATCAATCATTGTTCAGTGGTCCAGAAAAATCTGTAACAGTACATATTACTAAAATGTCTATACGAAGGGAAAGCGAAGGGAAATATATTTTACGAGAAAATGTTAGGCCAAAAGATACCGCACTAAGCTAATAAAAAACCTATAAAGCAACCTCATAAATTCAAAGATTTATTGCCATACCATAAACAAAAAAATTTGCTTAACGCCCTTTGTAATGACAAATTACTAGATTATTTGCTTTGAAGATCTTAATTGATATTCACTTTAATTTTACTTATAAAAGCTGTTCTGTGAAGTCGGTTTACTGACGATAGTTGGACGTGACAACGTCATAAGAACGGAGGCCGATTGTGCCTCTTTGTCACTCGTTCTGCGCTCTCGCTTGCACTTCAAGCCTTAAATGGTACGCCTCAGAGCGAGGTAACGCCGTATGAGTCATGTTGTTTGTTGCGTGTAACCGGCACCATTGAATAATAAGATGTTGTCACGTCAAAAACTTACTTCACATTCTATACAATATATAAAATGGTTGACCAGTAGACACCGATTAGTACGGCGATGAGGATGGTAATTTCCCCGTGTTGGTCCGGGCTCCTTTGCAGAATAGACCTGCCTTCCTGCCAGGCTGCTTGTAAAAGGCGATAGTAGGCTTACCGTCACTAACACCGTGACATCCTACTAGGTGGTAGAGTTTCGCAGCGACTCGCCCAGATTGATACCACCGCTTTACCTATTCCTGCCGCCATAACGTCAGTGCTTGTCGTTAACGTGTTCCGGTTCGGAGGATACGGTAATCAGAAAATTTACTGTCGCTCGAGGCCAAACACCCTGGTCTAAAGTTGGAAACGCACCTTTACCACATTTGGTATCTCTAGGCGGCGTAAATTTCTTACCATCAGGTAATCCGTCTGCTTGTTTGCCTTCCAAAATCTTAAAAAAACACTTACTAATTTTAAGTTATCGCTATATTCTTTTAACATTGTTATTAGAAAGAGACAAAAATCGTTTAGAGTTGTCAGATTAGTTTGTATATGACAGTATTAGTCCAGGGATATTTATTTATTCATAAATTGTAACATAAAAAGCGCAAAATAAACTTTGTTTTTGTCAAACTTATAAAACATAAATTAAAAATATTCAATAGGGGTTATTGGACAAAACCTACGCGTATTGTAATTTACAACTGTCTTTATCACCTAAGCTTTTCAACATAAAATACGCATTGAAATCGGTCCACGAGTTCAAAAGGATTGTTATGATGCCATTATGATGCCACAGAAGTACACACACACCCAAACACGTCAGCTTTATAGAACCCTACTATTCCGTCTTGGATTGTAAATCTAAAGTAATCATATTCAGGAAATATAATTGCCATTTGTGTATCAAAGTTGTATACATCGAAGATTCCAGATTAAATCATCTCCGCCTAAGTGCACAATAAGAGGCATGTCATAACAAACCCAAGTTATTACCGAGAATGGGTAACGTAAAGTTAGCAGCTTTTAACATGTTCAAGCTTTCAGCAAACTGCGGTTGTTCCACTGAACTTTGATGTAAACTGGAATCTCTATTACGTGAACAGTATTCCAAATTGAAATTCTCTTGACGTATTTTAAACCAACTACATTTAATAGGATGTTATCAATTCGACTATTTTTTTATTTATAAGTTTGGTACGTAATTACTCAGCAAATAACAAGAAGACTCTATTAGTTCTTTTTTTAAAAAGTAGGTCATTATTCAGAGTTGGTACCATATACGTATTATCAAGATTAGACTTGTAGTTTCTGAGTTATACATAACAATGTATTTTTATATGTTCATCGATGACTGCATCGTTGACGACCAGACAAGAGACAGTCGTTGGATCACAATTGAATTTGGGACCACGTCAAAACTATGACCTACCTGTCAAAAAAATCAATAATCAAATCGCGACTTAGTTGTGAAATTCGGGTCTCGTTTTTGGGCAATTAAGCTGGACCTATATTAATCAAAGTTTCAATTCAATTCTAGTGACACCAAAATGTATTAATTCTTAATAGATTAATAACAAATAAAGTGATAAAAATAATTTAAGTTGCTACTTATGCGTGAACTAAAAAAGCTACAAAACGATTCCAAATTTATAGCAACATCAAGTCACACATAAATTTATGCAGATCCGACAAGTGGTTTTCGTACTTATGTAACTGTAGTGGTACGTATATTGTGATTTTGGAAGACAAACAAGCAGACGGACTTCCTGATGGTAAGAAATTCACGCCACCTAAAAACAAAATAGGTGGTACTGATACGTTGTCAACCCGAGGCCGGGATGTTAGGCCTCGAGCAAAAGTTAATTTATAGGCCACCTTACCCTCCGAACCAGTATCCGTCAACGGCAAACACCGACATTATGGCCACAAGAATAGGTAAGGCGGTGGTACCAATCCGGACGAGTCGCTGCGAAACTGCACCAACAAGTCAGATGTCACGGTGCTAGTGACGTTAAGTTTATGCTTGCCTTTTACGCGCTGCCTGACAGGAAGGCAAATTATCTATTTTTCAAAGGAGCTCGAACCAACGCGGGGAAATAAATATAATATAAAAACCACTTGTCGCATCTTGATGGAATGTACATGGGATCACTTCTGATATCATGACGTATTTTTTAAACTATAAATATCAAAACCCGTTTGTTATTAGGTGGGTAAATGGGCAAGTTCTGAATAAATTACAGAAACTGAATTTAACTCCAAAGTAAGCAAATTATATGCTTATGAGTGTTATTTAGTTAATCAACGCTGCTAATACACAACATACTTAGATACCAATATATTAATATACGCCCAGATCCAGAAATGCAGACGTTTAGATGTATATCACGAAAATGTCTACTCACGTTGGGAACCGAACCCGAGCATCGCGGTAAATCGGGTGCGTTAGATAAGCTACCAACCAACACTCGACCAACAAGATGTTTAAATAAAAATAAAAATGTCATGATCAAAACACTATACATATTTAATTAGGCCTCATTGTGTTGTGGTATATATAAACGCAGATTAAAATATTCACAAGGGTTCTAATTTAGCCACTCATTGTAGTCATTAATTTTGAGGTTAAGCTTCGATTTGGTTTAAATAAAAAAATATTTTGAAGTATTACAAACCCGCACTATTTGGATATTAAAAAGTTTAAAAGTTGTTTCAAACATGTTTATTTCTAGTGGTACGGTTTAGGCGCTGACTACTTGTACCCGAACTGGATCAATTCCCAGGTCTTGTAACAAAAAAAAACATGGGTTTTTCTTATAAAAATATGAACTTTTTTAAAAATGCCTAGGATTAGACAGGTTTCCGGTTGGTACCTAATGTATTAACGTTAAAGGTTCTAACTTGTGTTGTAACTACGGCTACTTATTGGGGAATTTGGACGTAAAAATATTTTCTTTTACAGTTTAACGGAGTGATGTTATTGTATATTTTTCTTGTCTCCATAGGAGAGGGAAATTTTTTGCTAAAATCTATATAGACTTCTACAGGAGAGACAAATAGGCTAAGTAAGCGGGCAAAGTCGCGGGCAACATAAAATAGGTATTATGTAGGCCACTAGCCGGAAATCAATCAAACTTATATAGGACTTCGTCTGAAACATGACCTAACGAAACAATAACCAAGGAGTAATCGCGTAACAGACATACAAAAAATGTACAGTGGAATTAAGAACCTTCTTTCTAAAATTGCTTACAAAATCAAAGTGACTTTTATGTGTGTATGTGTTAACTTACGGAGCTATCCGCGAAACCCAGCGGAAAAAAGAAACTTTTAAAATTCTAAGTTTGTGTATGTTTTAGTAGGTGGTAGAGTTTCAGAGCGACTCGACCGGATAGGTACCACCGCCTTCCCTAAGCCTGCCACCATAACGACAGTGCTTGCCATTGTCGTGTTCCAGTTCGGAGGGTAAGATAGCCGGTAAGCTTACTTTTGCTTTTGCTTTTGGTGGTAGGCAACGTGAATTTCTTACCATCAGGAAATCTGTTTGCTTGTTTGCCTTCCAATCTGCACCAGGAATCAAAATATATATTTATTATAAAGATTCCCGATCGTATACCAAACATTACAAACTTCATACGGAGTCGCCAAAACACATCAGATTAGATATTATAGTAGAAGAGCCACTGAACTATATAATTAACACGTTTCACACAAACCTAGGTTTTTTTTTTAAATATCAGTATTATCGGCCAATCATGAAAGTACCGTTTTGGCAGTGATCTCATGATTATATCAGTTTTGAAACAGTGAAAAAAATATTTTGCCCTAACTGCACACGGCTGCAACTTTCATATGTTAGAATTTACACGTGTATTCGTCTTATTAAAACCGGCCAAGTGCGAGTTGGACTCTCGCGCGAAGGATTCCGTACTACCATCAAGTAGTAAATTGCAAACTTACAGGTAGGTTTTCGATACACATCCGGGCAGCATGACGACGTCCGTGTAAATACTGGATTAAAATTCAAACCTCCGTCGCACAGAGAGGAAATTTTGGGAACATAATCTTTTAAACAAGTGAATGTAAAATGCTGGTATATTCTGCAGGTTACAAGAACATCATAAAATCAGTTCATTATTGTACGAATGTCTATAGAATCATCAGACTAACCCACTTTCCTATAAAGCTAGGATTTTTTAAATGTAAGTTTATTATCATTTCGTCATCAAAAGGCCGTTCTATATTCATCATCATATATCATAGATATCATCGTTTAAGATTTTGAAATTGTCATAAATATTAAGGCTGCTGTTTTCATACATACCTAGTAATTGATACACTTGTAAATCTAAAGCACGAGAGTACTCAAAAATATCATAGCTTTGTGCCAAGCGAGATGGTTAATTCAGCAGCTCTCTATCTATTATTAATTTATATGAAACAATTCAACAGAACCAATTGTCGAATGCGAATACGATAAAAGCATACACAAATCCACGAAGCAACAGTGCACATCATTACGGAATATGGAAAACTGTGTTAAAAGCGTCGAAGCGCATAAGTAACATCGGCAGCATGCATTTTCCACGTTCCAATGCGCCATTTTATTCCACATTATTTTTTGGTCGACGGTTAAAATTCCGCCGCTGCTTCGAGAACAGCCCCTCAGGGAATACAAATTCTATACATTACCAGACTCAGTCCGTTGGCAACTCTCAAAAGTTACTGTTTTGTGTTCAAACAAAACAAAAAGCTTTGTTTTGTTTCAGATAGCACTAACGAACAGCGATACTTTGAAGCATTTTTGTATTGGTCTAACTTGTAAAACATTTTAGATACCTCTATACATTAGGGAGCGTCCATAAATTACGTGAG
>NJDC01002271.1:0-11464 GCA_002245475.1 Calephelis virginiensis | reverse complement strand
GGGTAAGCTATTCCAAAGCGAGGTTTTGAGTCAAAAAGCTAGACTCGCTTTGCATAATTCTGTGCTTATCCCAACGTTATTGTATGGAAGCGAGAGTTGGGTATGTCAGATAGAGCATGAAAGTAGGATAAATTCGGTCGAAATTAGAGCACTACGGAAAATCTGTGGTGTAACGCTCGCTGACCGCATTCGTAAGAGTGAGATCCGAGAAAGAGTGGGATTGAAAGAAAGTGTTGGTGTTAAAATGCAAAAGGGCATGCTCCGCTGGTTCGGTCATGTGGAAAAAATGACAGATGAAAGATTGACAAAGCTTGTATATCTGCGAATGTGGATGGATGTAGGTACCCGGGGAGATCAAGGCTGACATTTCACAATCAGATCAATCGGATATTGTCCGAAGGTGGTGACATGAGTCTTCGAAACCGGCGTGTTTGTATAAAAAGGGTAATCAATGTGAAGGAAGCAAGACAGGTTTATCAGGATCGTGAGGTCTGGCAATCGATACTCTCTGCCTACCCGGTAAGGGACTTGGCGTGAAGATTTGTATGTATGTGTGTATGTAATGAATCTAACGTTGCTCAGGATGGGATATGTTCCCAGTTAGCGATAGGCTTGCCATCTATCACATTGTGGGACTTAGTGTCTTCGACTAGTCGTGGGTTCTGCCTCTGCCTAAGATACTTTTTTTAATTAACTAAAATATTCATTTTTAGTAAATTAAAAAAAGTATCATTATCAATTATTAAGTAAGTATCAAGTATCATTTAGTTAATTAAAAAAAGTATTAAAATTCATTTAGGGCAATCTCTTAAATTACAAAATTATTTAAAATGCCGTAAAACATTAGCAAAACTTTGCATCCTCAATTTTCCAGATTATGCGTGGCTTTTTCTTGTCATGAATCTAAGCCATATTTTAACAATATCGTCAATCTTCATCCTTTTACCTTTAGGCTCTCTTATTTATCACAAGTCGATAGTAGTTGGACGTATCATTTATTAAATCCGTAGACCGCTTTTGAAGCCTTAAGCAAAAACCTTTATTATAAAAACATTTATAATATGACTGACATTACTTTTTTTGTGAGAGGTCAGCAAATGATCATGTCGTTCGCCTGATAGTAAGAGATAACGTGGCCTATAGACACCATAGATGTGACAGCATGATGGTAGGTCATTTTTTTGTATTAGGTTTCTATAAAAATAACAATATCTTCTAAGATATTTATAACGTAAGATTTTGAAATCATGTTAATAAAAAAAAATTCACAAATAATGTGCTTTTTTAAGCCGCTGTAAAATAGGTATCATTAAAATATGTTAAAATGGTTCAAATTTAAAAGTAAATTACGTAATATTGCAAACTTTTTAATAGAACTTTTAAAAGGGGAACAACTTCATAACACATGATTTTTGGATTACTTTAACCGTTTATGTAGCGCACACTCCAGACTTTTTGAAAATGGAATATTTTAGTTTTGACCCTTGGTCCTATTTCGTTAGTACCTTCGGCTACTTGTGGTTGGCCAGGTTATATCCCCGCTTAACTCTTCGGGGATACACACGTAAAGATGTTTTATCTTCATTTTCGATTGTGAGTACTCACAATCGAAAATGAAGATAAAATATTCGCCCACATTATTAATTAACTTGAGAGCGAACTAGATAAATGGGTACTCATACCAAATGTTCGTAGTAAAACATAGCCATAAATTTACTCATAAAATAAGTAGGTACTCACTTAAATATTCACCTTATAATAAGTTTAATGGCTTTTATAGGGCAGGTCTTTAAAGGACCTTTGTAACCTACAATACAATACACAATATAACCTACAATACCTAAATTTCTATATGACTTA
This sequence comes from Calephelis virginiensis, assembly GCA_002245475.1. NCBI lineage: Eukaryota > Metazoa > Arthropoda > Insecta > Lepidoptera > Riodinidae > Calephelis > Calephelis virginiensis. The sequence goes on along the minus strand of NJDC01002271.1, from coordinate 9,604 downwards.
CATATAGAAATTTAGGTATTTTACTACCTAGGTATCTACGATTTTATCTGCATAAAGTTCATAAAATTCTTAAGATATGTATGAAATTTATTTTCAAGGCCAAAAACTTACTTTAGGCGATTATCACATAGCACCGCTTATCGCCACGACGCGCGATAGAGAAAAAGCGAATTTCGTAGCGGTTCTCCACGCGGTTAGGCGGTTTACTCGCCTGTCTGCACGGATGGATTTAACGCGGTGGTAACCTGTTTGATCCAGGTCATTTACAAAAATGGACACAAATAGTAGCAACAATCTGGCTTTTATGGAGTAGAAAAAAAAAACATAAACAGATATTTTGTTCAATTATTTCCACGATGCAGAACACTAAATGATTTATTTATGGTATCATATAAAACACCTGCACCTACGACAATCTGCGCGCGCTGTACCCAGTGGGTTATAAACCGCCTCTACGCGCGGACAACAGCGCGAAGGTGCGGTTGCGACGGGAGCACCGTTCGACCGCGCTATCAGGCGAAGTTCGTGTGTTAGGTTCCTAGGGATTTATAAGAGGCCAACGCAATTTAACCTTAACTTACCTGTAATAATATTTAAATTTTTCCCATACAAACTTAACGGGCGTGGAATCAAGTTCAGCGGAAAACCTAGTATATCTATACAGTATAACTAGTACATTCTTTTTCCGTTTTGGTTGATGTCAGGAGAAAGATCACATAAAGAGAAAACCGGGAATATTGCAAGGAAAGTGGGAAAAACTAGAATAACATTTTGTCCATAAAAACTGTTAGCAGCTGTTAATATCAAGCGATTCGAAGTTCGCCTAGTTGGTTAGTATAAAATAAATACTTATAGAAATAAGTGTCATCACTCTCATATCCCCGAAGTCATGAGCAGAGGCGCAACCAGGGCGCCCACGACTAGACCAAAACACTAAGTCCCACAATATGATAGGTGGCAAGCCTATCGCCAACCGGACACATCCAATTCCGGGCAACGTTATTTTTATTAGAAAATACATGTTATGTATCTTTTTTGTACCCCGACCCGTGGATCGAGCCCGGGACCTCCAAACGTCAAGTCCGACGCCGGACCGCTAGACTACAGATGCGATTAAATTAAATATTTATAGAAAACCTCTTTAGTCTAGATTGTACAAGGCAGAGGTTAACAAAATCAATAGTTCTGAATCAAAAATAGAACCAGCGCTCCGTATCTTTATTATTTTAACTAGCTGTTAGCCGCGGCTTTGCCCGCGTAGTCTCTAATTTGATATTTAGCTCACCAACACTGCTTGTTAAAATTTTAAGATAAAATTGAGCCTATATCGCTATCCAAAGTTTCATCTATTTTTTTAATAGTAAAATCAATTCAGCAATTTTGCCGTCAAAACTGAACATACACTTTCTCTTTCCGTATTTCACCTTAGATAAATAGTAGAAATACGTTATTGTCTCCACAGTTTTATCTGCACTTCGGCAATTCCTGTGAAATTAAACTGTATAGCAAGTTATGGAAACCTCTAACAGAATTTTTTTCTCTGAGGTCTAGCCGTCCGTCTTCGGAATGACTTCTTGAGATCTTGGGTCCGGGCAACAAAGAAAAAAACAAATAGAAAATGTGAAGTTTCAATTTTCTACTAAAAGTAACGTTGCCACTTGCACGGGATTGGATAAGTGCCCGGTTGGCTACAGGATTGTCATCTACCACATTAGACTTAATGTCTTCGGCTAGTCGTGAGCGGTCTGGTTGTGCAGTAAGGCAGAACGAACCCTTTGGGGATATCTTCAGAAACTCATATTTAGAAATTGTAGCAACAAAATTAAACTCTTCAGCTTTTTGATATTAGTATGAACCGATTCTGTGATAAATTTGACCTGCACAGAAAAATGTGGGAGAACATCCTGGCATAATGATGTGTCTACCAACTCTAAACGACGTCATTTGAAAACAATTATTGCTATTGCACATATTGATTAAAATCTTCGAGATTCATCAGAATGGCACAATAAAAGAGATTTTAGCGGCTCAGCTGGTTCACCAAGCAAAAGTAATAATACCTTACCATTAGCACAACCCTGCGTTTTATCTTTGAATTTTTAGGGATCACAATGCTGATATTTTTTAATCATATTTCTAATTAAAATCAAAGGAGGATATTTATTACGTATGGTCATGACAGAATCCTGCATTAACAAAAACATTTGTATTAAACCTTCTGAAAATGATTCTACTTTGAGCTTGACGCTGAGCGCTAGCTGATCTTCTCCCTTGAGTCTGTGTAAATACCTCCAAATGCCTCAAAGACACTTAGCAGTCAGCCAGTTCCGCAAGTCTGTTGAGTCTGAGTATGGAGTGACCATTGTCGAATGCTATCAAGTGAACATAATCCACAAAAACACTATTCTTGCCAACATTTTTTTAGAGTTTCCCGCGATTTCCCCAGGTATTCATCATTAGATCCTGACCTGGTGATCATGGGACCACCTCTGAAATATACCCTTTTAAACAGAAAAACGATTTTCCTTACGAACATTCATGACCTCTTTTTACCCATTCTTCCCCAAGTTTTTTGATAAAAAATAGCATATGTTCTTTCGTTTATCATTAACTGTCTACATACAAAGGTTCACTGTTACAGCTTTAAAAATGACGAATTTTCATATGAACATTCATCCCCTCTTTTTATCCATTCTCTCCTATTTTATGCAATAAAAATATAGCTTATGTTGTTCCTCGGGGTCTATTCTATCTCTGTTCCAAATTTCATCAAAATCGGTTCACTGGTATAGGCGTGAAAGCGTAACAGACAGACAGACAGAGTTACTTTTGCATTTATAATATTAGTAGGGATATACATTAGGTACTAGCGGCCTGCCCCGGCTTCGCAAGGATATAAAATTTACATATAAACCTTATTCTTTAATCACTTTATCTTTTTAAAAAATTCGCATCGAAATGCGTTGCGCAGCTTTAAAGGTTTAAGCATACAAATGGTCATAGGGACAGAGAAAGCGACTTTATTTAAAACTATGTAGTGATCTAATATTTTAATCACTAGTTATCACATAAAGTTGAGTCATTTCAACCATATATGATAATAAAATAATAATACTTTTACTTTGATTTTCCGGTGTTAATTCGTTATACAAAACCAATTTTCCTTTTGTATCTATTTCAAAATATGTTAGGTTTATTCTGTGTTAAGGGCCATCTTCTGTAATATTCCTGTCATGTCCTCGTCTGAAGGGCCCGTGTGGAACGTGGATTAATTACTGGCTCACGAGGTGAAAGCCTTACTCCAAAGGGACAGCAGCTTGTTTTTATTACAAAGATGTATGACAGTAGCGTTCATTACTGTTTACTAATGAAGGCATCGGGTAGAGGATACTTAGCTTTGCTCGTGTCTTTCTTCACTCTCTTAATATATTTTTAGTACATTGGTTTAACTGTACCTAATTTCAAACTCGATCGAAATTAAATAGCAGTTTTAATATGAATATTTTAAAGTTTTACCAAGCACCGACGTTATGAAATAACTTTACTTATAAAATAACTTGTCCTGGCTGACCGATCATAATCGCCGAGCAAAAACAGTTAAAGTTACGGTCATGAAATTCGGTGAGTAAGGTCGTTTTATTGAGTAAACACCCACTAAGGACGGAATTTTGAAAACTCTAATTAATTTATACATATATTATATATATTATACTAATAATTTAAAATGTTTGTATACAAGACCGTCATGTTTTTAATTTGGAAACGTCAAACTTTGTTTATGGGCTTCTTATTAAAATGAGTAGATACACATTTAAGAGTTTTTTGAAATTTCACCCCTAAGGGAATGAAAACGGGGTTGAAGTTTGTATGGAAGATCGTCTTTTTTATTTGGAAACATGTAACTTTATTTTTGGGCTATTTATCAAGTCTTTAAGCGTTTTTGGTAATTCTACCTCTAAGGGGATGAAATAGGGTTTGAAAGTTTGTGTGAAAATCCTTATGAATGTGGTAATATATTAACTGCCACGCGAGCAAAGACGCGGCTAACAGCTAGTCAAATATAGAAGTTTTAACGTTATGCGCTAGCACGTTATAACGTTATAATAAATATTTGACATAAAATTTAAGGTCGGTAGAATGCCATTTAATTGTATTTTCAACGTACATATAACTTTTTACAGTTAAATATGTATAGTTTTATATAGTCATTAGTACATAAAACAAAGTCCCTCGGATGTATCGATCTGTCTGTTCGCGATAAACTCAAAAACTTCTAAATGGATTTTCTTGCAGTTTTCACCAATAGATAGAGTGATTGAGTTTTAAAGTAGGTTTTCATTACAGAAATGTATGTGAGGAATGTCATTTTCATAGGTCTATAAAAATCTGTAATGGTATGATGTGTCTGTCTTTTAATAATATATTTATATCCATTTTAACTTTAAAAAATGTTTTATCTAAGAATACAAAAAAGGATTACAAGGAATAAAGGATTATCTTCGAGTTCCCTAGGATTTCATCAACAGCTTCAGACTTGGTAGCAAAAGGATCCAGGGGAAAAAAATCCTATTTTACAACCGGGTAACAAACGTAAAACTTTTTTTCAATCGGTTAAAAGTAAGGTCCCATCTATGGTCCAGAGGTACGGCGTCAAATTTGACTTTTTGTGCTTCCAGGTTCGGTTTCCGGGTCGGATATCAAATAAAATAGGTAATGTGTATTTTTAAATTTATAATTGAAATAACGTTGCCCGAGACTAAATATTTACTGAATATTGGCGATAACCGATAGGTTTGCCACCTATCACATAAAGCATAAACTATCTTCACGCCCATATCCCCGAAGAATTAGTCGCCTAGTCGTGAGTGTCCTGATTGTGCCTCAGTCTACCTCCTCAGGAATTAGGATATGCATACTTTTTAAGTAAGGTGCCGCAATTAACATAAGCGTGCTTTTTGATAACCAGATGCATACATGAATATACCGAATTCGTTTTTTTTTTGTCATATTTAAAGGCAAACAAGCAGACAGATTTCCTGATAGTAAGAAATTCACGTTACCTAGACACTGAATATGGTAAAGGTGCGTTGCCAACGTTGCCTTCAAGCAAAAGTAAGTTTACCGGCTACCTTACCTTTCAAACCGGAACACGTTGGCATTGATGTTATAATAAAGAATTTATGTTTTATTTATAGGCATAAATTAATGATAATGAGTGTTTATCTTCATTCTAGTATCTATTTAAGTATTTCTATGTAGGTATTGCAATCGTCGACTCACACTCATAATTCAAGAATATGATTTGCTTACTTTGGGGTACAATTTTTCTAACTTGTCGAGGGATATTTATTTATCTTCACGCCCATATCACGAAGGGGTAGGCAGAGGCACAACTAGGGCACCCACGACTAGCCGAAGACACTAAGTCCCACGATGTGATAAGTAGCAAACCTATCGCCAACCGCGCGCATATCCAATCCCGAGCAACATATATTTTTTTATTACAAAATTGGAAAACCTAAATTTTCTTTTTGTTGCCCGACCCGGGACTCGAACCCGGGACCTCATGCAGTCAAGTTCAACACCTGAACCGCTAGACCACAGAGGCGATATTTATTTATTTTACAATATAATAAGCAAAGTTAAGCTCTTCCTTAATACTTGATGTTTCAACTTCAATAAATGTGAGAAAATACGTACTGCAAATTAAGGAATAAAACGCTGCCTACAATTCTGACTGTTGCTACAAGCGAAATTGAAACTTAAAACGTAAAGAGAAGGCACATATTGCGCTGAGCGTCTGTAGGATATAAATAACAACGCGACATTCCACTATCAAATCGCTTGGGTATTATCCGAGGGTGGTGTCAAGAGTCCCAAAAAGCATGGTGTTTACATGAAAAGAGTAATGAATGTGGAAAAACTATGTGGATCTGTAGTATGTAGTCGCCATATTTGATACTATTTTTGGAAAATTAATGTGTCCATAAAATATAAATTTGTTTAAGAAAAACTGTGATGTACTTGCTCTAACAAGAGAAATAAAAACAATCTTGCTGTGCATATTTCTCGTCTCCACGGAATCAGTTATTCTTTAATAGTCCAATGTATGCGTTTTTATAATAAACTTCACAAGTATATTAAAGATTAGCCCTTTAATAAATTAAAAAAAAAACATATTAAGTTTAAGTAGTGTGACAAAAGTTATTTTAAGATATAAGAATGCTTAGAAGACAGAAATGCTTGGGAGAAATTGGCTACAAATTTTAAATACAATATATTTTTGTAAATTTGATTTATAAGAAAAAAGATAAACCTGCTTTATTCTTTCACTTTCACTGAGAGGCCGCGTTCCGATCCGGTGGTAGGTTTTAGATTTATATAGACGCGTTACAAAAGTCTTTGTCAGATTCAAGTGAAATAAATATCTTATATCTATCTACACGTCTATGCGTAAGGAATTTGGTATGAAATATATTTGTTTGTATCTGGTTGAGATTTATAATAAAGTCCAGAAGTCAACGACTAAAGATGATACACACGTTCAAATGTTCCTACATATATTCTGGGTAGGTTTGGATGTAGGTTGGACTAAAAGACTTATGACTTGAAAATTTACAAAACAATATGTAAAGTATCCCCGGGATCCCCCTAAGTAAACGGGATAACAAGTAACCTTTCTCGGAACAAATGAAAAAAAGTATCTTCACGCCCATTTCCCGAAGACTTACGCAGAGGCACAACCAAGGCACCTACAACTAACCGAAGACACTAGGTCTTACAATGTCAGTTGGATATCGCCAACTGGGCGCATATCCAATCTCGACCAACAACTTTAATTAGAAAATTAGAAAAACCACATTTTCGTTAAGTTCCCCGAACCGGGAATCGAACCCGGGACCACACGAAGTCAAGTAAAGAAGAGAAAACAAATGAAAAGACATGAAGGTACGCCAAATACCGGAAAATAATAAAAAAACAAAACTTCACCAAGATCAGTTTAGTAGCTTCAGTATAAATCGCATAATCCAGACATACAGATAGACGAGAATTCAAAAACTGCTTAAAATATACTTTTCTGCCTGTGTTAAGCTACTTACATTTATTTTTAAAATATATAAACAAACATTACTCATTCTTCTACATCATATTTTAAATCTAGCACTTTTCCCGACCCTTGGAAAATTTTCAAAAATTTACAAAAAGTGCTCCTATTCAAAATCATGTCTATTTTTTTTTCTTTCCTAAAAAAAACATTCTCCTACACTTTTATCATATTGTTCTATAATGTTAACCTATTTCCTGACTCCGCGGGCCCAGAACACACGTTTCAAGCCTACAGTTGTTCAATTGAATTATTTATTGGCTTTTCCTTGGCCTAACTAAAGATTTATTGCTTCTGAACTTTTCTAAATACTATAGTTATTTCCAGGCTTATAGGCTTGTACGTATAAATCATTTCCTTTTATGGAACGGAATATATTTTCTATGGTGCAGTTTATTGAAAACTGTTCTCGTATACTATAGTTTGAATAAAGAATTTCAGCGTCTATGATCTAGCGGTTCAGTTGCTGGACTTGACTGCATAAGGTCCCGGGTTCGAATCCCAGGTCGGGCAACAAAAAGAAAATTGGGTTTTTCCAATTTTGTTGCTCGGGATTGGATATGTGCCCGGTTGGCGATAGGCTTGCCACCTATCACATTGTGGGACTTAGTGTCTTCGGCTGATCGTGGGTGCCCTGGTTGTGCCTCTGGCTACGGCTTCGGGGATGTGGGCGTGAAGCCATTTTTTTTTAAAAAGTAGGCAGGAAGGCGATTTGTTTATGTTCAAAAACACTTACAAGTCCTTTTTTCAGTGTCGGAAAAACATGGATATATTTTGGTGTTGCTAAAAATATCAAAAACTATTTTACTGTAGAATCCAAAATTTTAGGAAAACAGAGTAAGATTTTAGAAACTTTTCGTATTTGTTTTTGTTAATTGATACACATATTATTGTAATCTTCTTTCAATACAACAAACTTAGTGCTTGTAACAAAACATATTTATATAACAAAATTGAACACCGACTGCGGCCTGTCGCCATTACAGAACTATTTATAGACATTCTCAGTCGACATCTATACTTCTTTTACCGGTCAACATAACATACAAGTGGATATTCAGATAATTAAATTAACAATATCAGTAGCAGCAATTACCTTACGCAAAAAACAAATAGCTAACACAGTACTAGCGGATTATTAATATTCAGTAACAAATAAATTCAAAGAGTACGATAAAATAATTTATTTTTTACTATTAACTAAAGGTTAGTCATTTGTCAGTTTTAAGAGTAGGTGCCCGAAATGACATACTCGATTCCAATTTTAAATATTGCATGCATCGAGGTTCAAGAGTAACCCTACTTGTATTGACGAAAAGAGTATAATATTAAACCTATTGGCAGCAATGTTGTGTTAGTTACATCTAATTTCAAAATTCAAAGTAGACAACGTTTTTTCGCTTTTGTTATGAGAATACAAATATATTTTAAAACAAGTTTTAGAATCATCAAATCAGTATACAGGTAAAAGTAGATAGGTAGGGTTGTTTAGCCAGATCGCGTCTACTTAGTGGAGTTTGCAGGTTTGAGGTAAACTATAAAAATGTTCTAGATGTAGTTTTGGATTAACTAATATTGTAACCCATCCGTAGTAAAGTATATTTTAAGATGAAGCTAAGTTTTAGCCAAAATGTCTATTGATTATTTTTTAATAATTAAAATAATCGAAATAAGGCGTTTTGCCCAGTTCGCGTCCATAAAATCCAGATCGCGTCCGCTCATGAACCAGTTCGCGTCCACCAACTTATAAAGGGGTTAACTGGAGATTTTATTAAGAAAATTTAAACAAATATTGGGTTTAAAGTCTTTCTTTATAAAATACATATGTTCACGCCAAATCCCTTACTTAGTTGGCAGAGAAGATCGAGTACCAAGTGTCACTAGCTTCCTTCACATTAATTACTTTTTTCATAAAAAGAAGCTAGCTGTGGTATGACGTGATGGCAAGAGTTGGCCCTGGGTTGAATTGCCCATGGAATGTTAACTTAGGTCTTCCCGGGTAACTAAGTACGTCCATCCAAATTCGCAATGTATGTCTGTACTGGCAATCTTTCATCTGCCATTCATACAACATGAACGAAACAACGGAACACTTTATCAATACTTACCTAATTACAAATCTATTTACAACTAAGACAACTCGACATAATTTAGTATAATAGGTAATTCACTCAATACATTTATGAATATCTACAATATTTACAGAATTTATGTTTCTGGGTGTTAATTATAATTTTTTTGGCTTTGAAGTTCCAACCGACATATGAGTACTATACTAACAGGCCGAAGTAAGTAAACTAGTTGTAATTTGAATGGATTGTCGAAAAATAACCTAGTGATAGGTAGTGAAAAACAAACCGACGCGGACGTTTGCCTATTACGAGCTACTTAGTAGAAAAGCGCTTGGTTGTTTAATGCTCTTCTATACATTTTCCGTCTTATCAATAAACGTAGATTAGGGCGAGTGAAACTTAACTCTATGGTTGAACTTGACATTAC
>NJDC01002270.1:38183-49272 GCA_002245475.1 Calephelis virginiensis | reverse complement strand
CTTGAGCCTCCCACAATGTTCCATCGGACATCCCTTGCATCCTCCTTTTAACTATTTTTCTATACACTTTTGATGCTAAGCTGATCAAACTAATGGCCCTGTAACTTGCACAGTTCATGCGTGAACCCTTGCCTTTATACAAGGGCACGATGACCGCACCTCGCCAGTCCTCGGGTACTCTGCCGCTCCTCTAACATTTGTTATAAAGAACCCAGAAAGAGTTTCGGACGGCAGGACCACCAAGTTTGATCATCTCAGCTGTAACCATATCTACTCCCGCAGCCTTACCATATTTCATACTTCTTATCGCCCATTCAACTTCTTCCATCATATTGCCGTCAGATGCCTCCGCTATTTCCGAGTCATATGAGTATTCGGACCCAGGGGCAGCATCTTGGGCACATTCATACATATCTCCATAAAATTCACTCCACCGTTTTAACACGTCATGCGTGCTTGCAAGAATATCACCACTTAATTCTATTCATTCTGGAGGTAGACGAACAACTCCGAGACTTCTTCACCTCCCTCCAAAAAAGTTTGATGTTCATCTCGAAGTTGTTAGCCAACCTCTCTTCTAGTTTCATACTTTCCGGTATCTGCTCGACTTTTGTGGAGTGCAGTCGAATTATCCTGATGATGCTTCGGTTACGGAGCGAAATGTACGTTGAGTTCTTAGTAATATGTGTATTGTTGGTGCTACTAAAACAGTTTAGTATTGTGTGGAGCTGGATATATTTGGGAGTTTTAGCTTCTGGTAAGTCCAATTCATTCTTAGCGCACTATTTTGTCTGTTTTGTTACGCAATTATACCTTGCAAGTATGCATCGTTAAACTTGTTTTATATACAGGTTGATTCAGAATGTAAGTTACTTAAACATTTTGGAAATATATAATTTTCTATATAAGTTTATTCTATTTACATAGCCAATATTTTCTAGATAAAAACCCAATGATATTATATATTTGTCGTAATATATATACAGTCGTGGTCAACTAATTAGGGACACTCTTTGGTTAAACCGAATTGTGAATTTATTTTTTATTTTCCAACGAGTCTAAACCATATTCCATATCTCTTACTTGTAAGTATAATTAGTCATTTATGTGCCCGATTATACAAATAATAACTTCTTAAACATTAAACCTCTTTACAGTATAGCTGATAGATTATCGTAGTGCTATTTGTTCAAATAATGCTGGCTGGCCATTTAATTAGGGACACTGAGATATTGCGTTCTATTTCAAAATTTGAATCTCAATACTTTTTTACTTCTTCTCTTATTGTTTCGTGGTAGTTTTGGCGGCAATCCCGATATTTATTTTAAGTTTTGAAAAATATTTTGAAGAAAAATGGGTAAAAATAAAAATTGCGGTCTAACACTACGAAAAATTATCATGAAGTTTGTTGTCGAGCATGGTTGGCCATACCGAAGGATAGCAGAACATATAAATTGTTCAAAAACTATGGTATACAATGCAGTGCAACATGACAGACGCAATAACTCAGATTTAAATGTGCCCAGAACAAAAAGATCGAGAAAAACAACTCGGCAAGAAGATATAATGATAACCAGGTTAGCTAAGAAAGATCCGTTTCTACGCTCTATTTTAATTAAACACAAAGTGTTTGGGACAGACGAAAGAGCTGGTGTCTCAGCGAGGACCGTTCGACGTTGTCTTTTAGAAGTAGGGTTGTTCTAAAGAGTGGCTCGCAAAGCACCGTTGTTGAAGAAAGAACATAGAAATGCTCGTTTGGCGTTTGCACGTAAATATGGACATTGGACCTACGCCCAATAACAACATGTCTTATTCTCTGACGAGACCAAGGTTAATTTGTTTTCTTCAGATGGAAGGCAATACGTACGGCGTCCAGTAAAAGCGGAAATGAATCCAAGATTCACAAAAAAGCAGGTGAAACGTGGCGGTGGAAACATTAAAATGTGGGGTTCGTTTTCTGGACGTGGAGTGGGACCGGTGAGGAAAGTTCAGGGTAACCTAGACCAACATCAATACAAGGCAATATTGGAGGAAACGATGCTTCCCTATGCTGAAGAGCATCTCCCTATAATATGGACGTTTCAGCATGATAACGACCCGAAACATACCGCCCGTTCAGTCAAGTCGTTTCTTACCAGTCAGTCAGTATCGGTGCTAGATTGGCCAGCAAACAGCCCGGACCTTAACCCAATCGAGCACTTTTAACACGAAATCAAGAAAAAAGTAGCCACTTATCGTACCACAACTTTAGATGAACTTAATGAAGCTTTTTGTGAGGCATGGGCAAAAACATTCCTGTCGAAACATGCCAGAAACTGATAATGTTTATGCCACATCGGTGTCAAGCGGTTACTAACAAAGGTTTTGCTATTGGGTACTGATTTTACACGTAATAAAATGGAGCTGTTAAAGATATTATAATACTGCAGATTATTAGTTTTGCTTAACTCTATTTTTCATTATAGTTTACTGTCATTAATTAAATGTCCAGCTACAGAATTATACCTTAAAATTGAATACATGTTCAACCTTATATCCTTTTATCCTTACGTTCGATTGCTAAGAAGATATGAACGCCTGGAAAAAGTGAAGCGCAAAGCACGGATGTAAGGGACCGCTATTTTTAATTTACTTGTGTTTTGGATATCCGCGAGCGTGCGCGCAAGTCGCGACCTTAAATAGTGAAATTTAAATTAAACCAATTCGCCGCGTGCGCTTGTGCAAAAAATTGAAGAAAGCAGTAAGAAGAAAGACAGGTCAGTCGAATTCCCTTATTCCCGCATCGAACCAAAACCTGATGACGTATGGTCCACCGCAGGTCTGTAGATACAGACTTTTATTTCTTAATTCGCATACCGCTGTTCAATGGTGCAATTTCCTTTACGTACCACATTTGTGGTCCTTCGAGACGGATTTCTTTACGCATCAAAGGTTGTCGATAAAATTTTAATAACTACACCAACATCTAAGTTTTTTCAGATTTTACCTAGCCTTTTTACACTGTAAACTAAAGAGGTCACGTGAGCCTTGATCAGCGACTATCAAAGTAAACAAAAGTCGTTTTTTTTTTGTAACATTTGTATGAAAGCGGGCCGCATTGTCGCTGCCCTGGAGAGGCTAATTTACTAGGGGCTAACTTCACCTTCATCTGTATAAGTATATTATTATACTCTTTGCCGATACTTTTCTGACAGAATATATACATCTCATTAACTTGATTTAGCACTGCGCCATCACAAAGTATATAGTACCTAATATGTACTAGTACCATCTACTCTACACCATCAAATAAAACTCTTACATACGTTCAGTTCAGTCCTGTATAGGTACCTATATTATTATACTATTTAGTTCAGTTAATAAATGGTTGGTGTAAGTCTAAGTATGACGAAGTGAACAGTACAATATTAAAAGTTGGTTTACCATTAATAATCTACTTTTGAATTGTAATAAAACAAAATGCCTTACATTTTCGGTGCCTAATGTTAAGGAGTTAGACAGCTATGAAATTGCTGTTTGAATTCAAAAGATGGAGATGATAACAACTTATTTGTTATGGAAGAAGAATGGAATTTGATTTAATTTCTCATCGCATTTTGGTAATAAAGAAACCCTTCGTGCTGTCACACTGGTTCTCGGGATTTAAGTTTTAAAAAAGAATTTTATTTGGACACTTATATATTTACTTCAATTCAAATACCTACAAATTATAATTAGGTATTAAAAATACAAGACCTAGTAGAACTGGTAAGGACAAGAGTTGTCTGGTAGGATTCTAAACGAAGACTGACCGGGTAACGCTCTGGGAATGGAAGGAGGGTCAAAAGTGCTGATGAAGCACTTTTGGAGATTCTGTTGGCGGAGCACTGAAGTAAGCCTTTTAGCCTACAGTTCAGGGTTATAACAGCGCGCTCCACTTTTCATAACAGGTAGTGATTTATTCATGAAGGAGTATCCCTTCATTATAATGCCAGTCAAGTAATGAAACGCAGCAGACGACCCGCGTTTCAGGGTTTGTTTGCTTTACTTAATTCGTGAGATACCCACCTTTCATGCTTTTTCATCATACCAATTTGCTTCAAGTGGATTAAAACAGTTTTATAAGTAAAACCGCAGCCTGCAGCCAGCTCGGACGTGGTTTGTAATGGATATGCTTCAATAATAGCTTTTATTTCTTCATTATCAACTTGAGTTCCCAGCCGTCCACGGTGCAAGTCGAAATGTCTAGAACGAAAACGTTGGCACCATAAAACGCACTGTGTTTCCTTAAGCGCCACGATCGCCATACACATCATTTACACTTTCCGCGGCACTAAACTTGTATACTCGCAAATAAGGCCAACTTTTAAGTGTTCAATTTTGTAAATCGAGCGATGCAAACAAAAAAACCAAGTAAATGGCGTTTTACAAAGCACAAATCCGATTATAAATTTGTAATTCCAAACTAAATACCTAAAATTTGTAATTGAAGTAGCTAGTACGACAAAACACCAATTTTATTTGCAAAGACCTAATATAGGTGTCACACATGAAGTTATATGCTTCCAGCGAGGCTATTCTTCTATTATCTTTTTAGTAATGATCACTGGGTGAAGTGTACATCAAACACCTGTCAAATGACGTTTTTTATATTTGCTATCTGCAGTGACCGAAAGAAATACAATAGCAAATATAAAACACGTCATTTGACAGCTGTTTGATGAAAACTTCACCCGGTGATCATTACTAAAAAGATACGGAATCAGGGGGCAGTTTAGACAACCTGACATTTCTAATTAAAACGGCAAAATGGTCAAAGTAAGCAATTTATATATGATATAATTTATTTATGTTTGTCGTCATCACTGTGGTCACCAATAATAAATATCTTCTTCTGCCTGCCGGGCCTCTGGGGCGGGACCTCGATGCTGTGCTGGCTCAGCATGTGCTTTTTCCAGTAGCACCGCCTTGTGAATCTCGAATGGCAAATATCACAAGGGTACCTGGAAGTTTAAACGAACATATCTGAATTTCAATTTGATCTTAGTCATAAAAAAAACAGTTAGTTTTCACATTATTAATTGTAATAAATAGACCGCGCCACGACTGATGTAACCACTGACACAATGTCGGGCAGGAATCGGTAATGGGGTGGTGTCAATTTGAGATTATAAATCGCTGAATCTTGGTAGATAGACGGATTCTATGGACCGTTTTACTATTTTAATACATAAATAGCACTTGAAATATTTTTAAGCGCACCAAAACTACAAAAAATCGTCTCCAAACTCCATACTACTTCGCGATTTGATAATTCTTACTTTGAAAGAGAGCTAACGGTTGAAAAGTAGGTAATTATTAAATTTTATCAACATCCGAGGACCACCTCGAAAATAGTGACCTCCTTCCCAAAAAAAGAACCATCAAAATCTGATCGTTATTGGTCGAGTGACCGCGTAACACACAGTCGAATTGATATTTTATGTTTTGGAGTAGGTTAAAAAAAGTCCAATCTCACCGTTTGACGGCGTCGTGCACATCAAGATGGCGGTTCAGTTTGGTCCGGTCGGAGAAGGACTTCTCACAAGATGGGCGCGGACACGTAAAGCGTTTTAGCCGGTCGTGATGTCTCCGCTTGTGCTCGACCAAGTTCGAGACGCTGTGGTACCCGCGCGGACACTGGTCGCACTTGTAACGCTTGTCACCTGTTGCAACCGTTGCAATAATAATTATACGAGGCACTCGATGCACTCTGTGTACCACGCAAGGGACTTGGCGAGAATATGTGTTTGTATGTCAAGAATAAGTAAATGTATATTTATCGTCAGCGAGAAAGTAAGGCTTGATTCAGACGTACTACACATAAAGTGCTTGGCCGCAATAAGTAGAATTTACACGAGTCACATCTTGCCGTCGATATCAACCACATAGGTGATACCGCCAACGTCTCATAAATTCCATGACTTTGTTTAGTGAAAGCGTCTCCTTCTACGAAAGTCGATGTGGAACCGTCTGTCAGTACCCGCGAGCACGAGCGACTGGAGGCGACAATGTAATCACACCTATAATAATAATTATGTTGTCCACAAAGCCTCATCACAAAACTGCAGCGGCACCGATCACACGCAAACCTTGCTGTACCACATTTTGTTGCTGCGGTGTGATATTGCTAACTGTTGCTTACTCTTCTGGTACGTGTGATATAACACTGAGGATGCAGTTTATTTTTTTTAACATTTTTCTGTCTTAAAATTACTGTGTATGTTTTGACGAAACAGTCAATGTCGAAATACTACGCTGTAATGCTATTCCGACCGATCACTTAACCCATAATGACGTCACCGAGATCGTGAACGGTTATTAAATTTAAAAATGTATTAACAAAAATGACGTAAACAAAATTCAATGTAGTAAGAAATGTTATTTTTTTACTGTCTGAACTTCTCAATTCACACGATAACAAATAAAACCAAAGTACATACCTGTGTGTATCCGAATATGTTTGACAAGATCGTGCTTGTTACAGGTTCTGTACTCGCAGTAGTGGCAGTCGTGTTGTGGCGGCCGGTGCGAGCGGATGTGGCTGTGGAGAGAACCACGGTGGGTAAAGCTCTTGCCACATATCTATTGAAAAAAGTAAGAGGTTAACTAAATGGCCCAGTATTATTAGGTCAACAAGAAAAAAATAGTAATATTAATAAACAACACTTATAATACAAAGTGAAACACTAACAGTGAGAGAAAAGAGTAGAATGGTAAAACGGCAACAGTAAGCAAAACTGGTATAGACAGTATGAAAGATTCAAATTGTTCAAGTGGTACTTGTGCCCGTCGACATTAGTAAATAATTTATAATTAATATAACTTAGTATAAAACAACAAATAGATTAGGATCCCAACCTCACACTGACAAGATCCGGCGAAAAGTGCCTTAACAGACTTATCTTCGTATCTCTATATTTATACTAACTAATCTATACTAATATTATAAAGAAGTTTGCGTTTATTTGAAATGAATAGGCTCCGAAACTACTGGACCGATTTCAAAAATTCTTTCACCTCTAGAATGCTACATTATCCCTGAGTGACATAGGCTATATTTGTAACTAGAAAAAATTAGGGATCCCTACTAAAAATTCAAAAATGTAACACAAGGTGTAAAACAATTAGCTATAAAATGTCTGTCCCCGCATGCGCTGCCAATACCATTGACAATAGCAGTATAAGATGTTCTACAATATTAAAGAACATTACTATTACAGTTACGGCAATATAATTACTTTTATACATTTTAACAAAAGTTATTAAAAATAGTGGTCATATTCGGAACATGTTTTCAACCTTGGTGTAGTATACACCTTCTTATTAATCCTAATCTAAATAAATCATTTCATATTGAAGACTTGAAACAGTCTTATACATTGAGATTACCTTTGGAATTATTGAAAACGAAAAGTCCATTTAAAAGATATTACAAAATTAAAAATGTAATTCTTAACAAAATTCCTACAAACGCTAGAAAATTATAAAATCGCGCGCGTGGTGCGCGACGGCCGACGACACCACGTGAGTTTGTATCACACTAGCGACTTACCTGGCTTCGCTCGGGTAATAGAATAATAGAATTAATCGGATAATTTATAATAATAAAGAAAAAGATTTTATTGTTTGTTTATTTGTATTGAATAGGCTCTAAAGCTGCCCGGCCGATTCGGTAATTCTTATTCCATTCGAAACCCGCATTACCGCTAATAAAAATAGGATTTTACCTCAGTAAAATGCTTTACTCCTACGGGAAAACCGGTAATAGGACAACGGGAGTAGGGGAAAATTACCCTTTCGTGTTGAGGTAGGTTGCACTGCTGTCAGTATGTCAACTAAACGGCTTTACCGATAGGGTTGAAATTTTGTAAGTGTATTTCCACTGTTTCACAGACACGTATTATGCAGTGGAAAATTTTCTTTATACATGTAAATTAATCGCCATAATGTAGGTAACTACGAGCATACTCAGAACGTTTGACAGGATTGATACACCAATTAGAAGGAGAACAGATTTGATTGCTGGTTTGCTTCCGTACTTACCTATATCACATACCTAACTTCTAAATGGTTAAACAAATTTGAAAGTTGGGATGGGTATTTCGATAGTTTCCTGTATAGTTTCAAAATACAATTGGACCCGGTAAGAGGAGCTGCTGTCGGTATATCATCTACACTGTATTGTTCAAGAGGAAAGATTTGAATGTGTGTTTGTTTGTATTTAATAGGCTCCGAAACTACAGAACGTTTTTGAAAAAACATTTTACCATTAGAAGCAGTCATTATTGCTGATGTACATGAGGTGCTTTATTTCTATGAAAAATTAGAAATTTGACCACCCGTGCGAAGCCGGGACGGACTGCTAGTAATTGATAAATAAATAAACAGTTGAAGTTGCACTATCTGTCAAATACTTAATTGAATATAATATATATGTAAGCTTTGTTTACTGTATGTTGTGTACATAGCCTAATATTAATTTTATTATTCATGTTTACGTTGCCTAAAAGTATGACACTGCACGTCAAAGATGTTAGAGAATTTTCAGCTGCTCGTTTTATTTAAAATTTATATTTATAATATTATAAAGATTAGATTAAAAGTAAGTAAAATAATAAATAAAATAGAAGAAGTAAATCGATCCACTAATATACTGGAAGTAAAATCCTTCAATTTTCGATTTTTCTATCTTTAGGTTAGTACATCGTACGTTTAAACATGTGTTTTTCATTTCGTTATAATAGATGTAAAATAAGCCTTTATTTTGCTAATTCCGCGTAAGCAGTGTAACTGTTGTGGCAAATAATTCTCCATGCCTAACTGACGTTCCCACCACTCACCTCCGCGACCAGAACAGCTCGGGAAACAATATAAATTGTCACGTTCTTTACATGTGACAACACTACCTAAGTTTCCCATCTCCCACCTCCGCGGCTAGATCACAGAGTTCGAACACGGGAAACAAGTGGTTTTCAATTGTCACGTCCTTCGCCAACTTTGTCGAAGCACTCACCACAGAGAACACCCAAATCGCACTCTATGTACGTTTCGCCTCTACATCGGGGCATCCTCAGGAATTCGACCGTAACGTACAAACGACGACACACGAGTGACTTGCCGCTTTTTTTTTGAATGACTAAATTGTTGCTAATCTCGCGATTTTTTGCAACTTTTCTTCTATACGCCACTTCCTGAACCAGTCGCCCAGGAGAGTAGCCGCGTTTCTGAGGTTGCAGCCTATTTATTTACCGCGACGGAGGGTTGAATATAGAGCCGCGTCGTCCGCGAAGAGGGCTACGTGGACGCGCGGCGGTCGGGGTACGTCGTTCGTGTAGAGGGTGTATAATATAGGTGAGAGCACCGAGCCCTGCGGCACTCCCGCCTTTAGGGACCTACTGCTAGAGAGAGTCCCTTCTACACGAAATCTGAAATTGCGATTCTACAAGTACGAATGAGAACCGGTCTGTCTGGCACGCCCATTTCGTAGAGCTTATAGATTATAACCGTTGTGCCAGACCTTATCGAACGCCTTGGCCACATCGAAGAATATCGCTCCCGTATAAAAGAGTAGTCGTCTATTCAGGTCGTCGAGTATGTGCTCCGTGAGGCGGTGCACTTGATTTGTACATGTATGGGCTGCCCAGAATCCAAATTGCTCATTCATTAACAATTGTTTCTCGGCTACGACCGTCTTAAGGTGGGCGTAGATAAGACGCTCGTATATTTTGCCGAGTGAATTGATAAGACTGATCGGGCGGTAACTACTCGCGAGGTTACGGGATTTACCCGGTTTATGTAATCCAATGACGGTGGCTTCTTTCCACTCGTCAGGAAAAGCACTGCCTGCTAGTAATACACTGAAGATGTTTACTAGTGGGTATATGAGTGCGGAAGGAAAATATTTAATTATCCTGTTTGAAATACCATCAGGCGCCGGGGCCTTTCTATTGTGAAGATCTTTGATTATATCTTTCACTTCGTCGTGGTCGGTGGGAGGTAACGGTTCGCCCTGGGGAGGCTCGGATGCTCTACGCACTACGTAACTATCTATCTACAATATTTATATGGTTCGGATCACCCGGCAGAGTGGGAACGGTACACTGTGATTGTACGTTGTCTGCTAGACATTCGGCTTTGTCGGCATCGTCAAACGCGGGAGGTAGATTGGGTCTGACGAGGGGAGGTATATCTACTTTAGGGTCGTTTTTAAGAGTTCTCGCCAGTGGCTAATGGGCCACGTGAGACGGCGAGATCTCGCTGAGAAAGTTATACCAGCGTCCGTTCATGTAATCGGCTACGCGCCGCTTTACTTCTCTCTGTAGAGCACGTAACGAATGCCGGTAATCTAACGTAACGCCTACGTCTAATAAGGTTCTTAACGACTGGTCTGGACGTGTCTAGTTAGTAGACTAGTGGCGGACTTGGCTTCCTCAACTGTGTTTATTAAGACAGAGATTTGTTCGAGGTGCTCGGATTGTAGAGACTGGATATTTGTGTTGAGTTTTTGCCAGTCTACAACCTGTTTGGTTTTAGTTACTAATAGGGATGGATCGTCAGGCCCTAGTTTGAAGACTACGGGCCTGTGATCGGAGTCTAGTTCGTGTAGCACTTCTACGGAGCGTATCTGTAGAGAAACGCCGCGTAGCAGTGCTAGATCTAACGTACTGGGACAGTGATTAATAGAGTGACCGTGGTCTATGTGAGGACATCTGGTAGGCTCGGAAGGAGCTACTAGGCTGAAGTCTAGCCTGTCCGTAAGAATATCCAATACGAGGCCGTTGGGGTTGTTCCGCTGGCATCGCCAAAGTACATTCTTATAGTTAAGTTCGCCTCCTATGAAAACTGAATCGCCCATGTTGAAGAGGTTTTCTAAGTCACTCTCCAACAGGAGCTTGTTGGGGCTAAGGTACGCTGATGCTAGTGTGACGGACCTGTGGCCGGTCATACCCACCTGACATACTGACACCTCTAGGTTCTCCAACTGCTGAGGATCTCGAGGGGATATCTGTAGACATCTTTTATAATAGATTAGGGTGCCGCCTCCTCGGCCTGATCTATCGTTTCTGAC
>NJDC01002270.1:26385-37127 GCA_002245475.1 Calephelis virginiensis | reverse complement strand
GGCGGGCATCAGCGCGTCTACGGCGCAAAAAGTAGGGAGAACGAGAGCAGAAAACTGCTGCCATTCTTCTAGGAGATGGGGATGGCGCTCCAGAAGGAATTGCTCCAAAGTAGAAAGCTATTGGACCCTCGGCAAAAAATATGGGTGGAGTATATAGGGAGTCGTCGACCTAAGAACACGGGTCCCTACGGACCCCTGTCGTTGGTGACAACAGGGGTGTGTACCTACACAGACCTAATGTGTGTGTCGGTGTGAGCCTCACATTATTATTCTTTCTTCGGAGATCTTGCTTCAAGCGTTTTGCGCTGCGACTGTGACCCGCGAACGGCAGGAACAGGAGAACGGACTTATATGAATTCGGCGGTCAATAATTGCAAACGTACACAATAATATTTTTCTTTAAAAATGTGAAGACAGAAGAATGAGGCTTACTGCGGCAGGCGGGCAAACACTACAGCCTCAAAAAAGGCTGTGAAACAAAGTGGTTGCTTACGACTGCGCGGAAACAAAAACTGCAAGATAATGAAACGCTAAGGCAGGCGGGATAACACTACGGCCTTAACAAAGGCCGCTGTCATAGCGATAGCGCACGACTGCTCGGAACGGAGGTCGGGAGGAAAAAGACTTGCCGCCGCCTCGATTACGCCTAATATAGACCAAACCCCCCAATATCAATTATTCGTAACCGCTTCACAAATCGATTGTGGAATTGTGTGCGACTCGATTGCTGCTAAAAAATCTGGATAAAAATGGGGATATGCTCGCCTATTGTAAAAATGTAAAAATGCTATTGTAAACATTCTTTCCTAAAAACTGCTATTTCTTTTATATTATTATTATTATTATAAATTATCGTATGGGCATTTACACTAAAAAGTACATCCTTTTTAAAAGTAGCGGTCACGTCAATTTGGCAGTTTGTTGACAATGAGAAAGAATTTTTCAAATCCGTTTAGTAGTCTTGGAGCTGACTCATTACATCTAAAATAATAAAGTACAAAAAAACATAACCTTCCTCTTTTTTAATAGTGTAGACGTAGATAGAAGTTCTAGTACACGAGCGGAGTCATTGTTGCAATATAAACGCAGCGCGCGCACCTCTCCGTCTGCTTTTTTGGTGTAGGTAGGCATGGCTTAGAATGTTTTTTAATGTCGTCATATCGTGTTGGTCCGGGCTCCTTTGCAGAACACACCATCTGCCTTCCTGCCAGGCAGCTCGTAATAGGCGAGCATAGGCTTACAGTCACTAAAACCGTGATATCTAAGTGGTTGAGTTTCGCAGCAACTCGTCTGGATTGGTACCACAGCCTTACATATTTCTGCCGCCATAACGTCAGTGCTTGCCATTGACGTGTTCCGGTTTGGAGGATAAGGTAGCCGGTAAACTTGCTTTTGTTCGAAGCCTAACATCCCGGCATCAGGTTGGCAACGCACCATTACCACCTTTAGTGTCTCTAGGCGGCGTAAATTTCTTACCATCTGGAAATCCGTGTGCTTGTTTGCCTTTCAATATCATAAAAAAATCTTTTCAATGGATTGTTCAAGTAGGATAATTCAAAAGGTAACCTAAGGTATTGAAACAGCCTAGAATTTGAAATGACTTATTTGGGTACGCATTAATATGAAGGTATAGATAACACGATCCGAATATGGTCAGCATTTTCAAAATGTAAAAATGTATTTATATTACCTTATCTACGAGGGTCATTTGAAAAGTTCTTAGTTTACCATACCTAATGAAACAACATGATTTAAATTTATTTTTTACATACTCTCTCCCGAGCTCTAAAATTTTTTTTCATTGACTCAGTAAAGCGTCGATACCAGTTTTAAAATCTTTGTCTAACCCTTTAATACAGGCATCCACGGCCGATATGACCTTTTCATCATTTGTGGAAAAATGTTAACCACCTTTAAGGTTTTTATCAAACGCCGCAACTGTTTGCAATAGTAGTCAGAGTTTACTGTTTCAACCTTTTCAAGGTAATCCACTAGAATTATACTCTTTGCATCCAAAAAAACCGATGCGATCACTTTGCCGGCCGATAAAACCACCTAAGCCTTCTTTGGGGTGGGTGATCCGACCCTTATCCATTGTTTTAACTGTTCTTTCGTCTCTGGTGTACAGTGGTGAACCCAGGTTTCATCTATGTTACAAACCTTTCAATAAACTCCATTAGATCTGCTTCATACAACTCTAAACTAAACTACAATTCTAAATTGTTGTGTTTTTGTTTAACTGAAAGCAGCCGTGGCACGCACCGCGCAGACACCTTAGAAAATCCAAGTTCAGCGTTAAAAGCGATGCCTAAAGTCATAGTTATTTCCTCTACAGTCAATTTTCGATCAGATCACAGATTTTTCTTAGTTTTCTTCAGTGGCGACATTAAAAATTGGCCACTTTGAGGCTCATCTTGAATGGTCTCACGACCATGTTTGAATTCTGCCACTCAATTTTTAGCAGTACAAAATAGCAGACATGTCTTCATGTATGACTTTTGGAGTCAAACCGTTCAAATTCAAGTATTGGATCACTGCACGATGTTCAAATTTAACTATTTTGAATAATTGCGTCAATTCAAGTTACGGTATCACGTGTGGACGAACGATAAATTAATGTTTGTAAACGAAACAATGCGGTCGTTTTGGTAAATAATAAAGCTACAAAATGAGGGTAGTTATGAAATATACCAATTACTAACTTTGTTAAGCTAAGAACATTTTAAATGACCCTCGTAAAATCGTTTGATAGATGGTGTCGCTTTTTTCTTCTATATTTAACGGTTTACTCAGCGCACGCAATGCATAACTTTTTACATTTTAAGTTACATTATTAGTATTTCAGCAGGAATCTATTTTTTTTTAAATATAGTTACTCAGTGATAATGCAGCTATCTAATGGTGAAAATATTTTTGAATCGGTTCAGTAGTCTAGAATTTATTCGTTACAAAGATTCAAAAATACAAAAATATTTCTTCTTTATTAATTAAAATATATTAAATAAATAAATAAATACCCCTGGACAAGTCACACAAATTGAATCTAACCCCAAAGTAAGCAAATTATATGCTTGTGTTATGGGAGTTAGTCAACGATTCTAATATATAGAAATACTTAAATAAATACCACCATAAATTTAATAAACACCCAGACCCGAAAATGCAGACATCTAAATGTTCATCCCACAAATGCCTGCCCCCGTTGGGAATCGAACTCGAGCCGCGCGGTTGGTCGATGTAGTTAGGCGTGCTAGCCACTCGACCAACGAGGCGATCAATGAATATTGAATGAGATATCTTACGTAAAAAAAAAAACGTTATATTCGCTTCAATTTCGAATACTACTTTACAAACGTGAACAGCGCAAAACTGATGGGTGCACTTTTTAGTGAAAATGCCCATATAGTAAATAACCAAAAGCTTATATGATCAATCTTCAATATGGTAGCTTCGCAAACAGAAGTTTTGCCTTCAAGAAGTTTGGCTGAATAGGTTTTGTATAAAAAAAACGACGGGTTGCACTCCGGAAGTGCCGGAGTAAAAACATGAATATTAACGTTGTGCATTTTTTATATTTTGGAATGGTTAGGGAATAATTTTGCACGAATTGCTGTAATTATCAGTATGAAAGTACTCAAATCAAATCAAATCAGTTTATTCGATGTAGGTACATAATATTATATTCTTATCGACGTCATAAATTTACAACTTAGTCATAATTTATACCAGCGAATACTTTAAGTATGTTATATGATTACAAGTTTAGTTAAAATGTCATACTCTTAAAAATTAATATGAAAAAATCATATCCACATCACACATCTTATCCACATGTAATAGTGCTACTATTTATGTGGTAGAATACAATATTTGTTTTTGCGCTATCGTACACAAACATGACAACACGAACATTCGCACAAGCGCCCAGCGCCGTCTTACGAATTTTCGATTAGGTCACGTGTCCTTTGTTTTCACTTCAAAAAAAGTAAATATCACAAAGCACAGCAACCCTGCTTGTAGCTAAAACGAGATAGACATTGGACAACTTTATATTACATACATACATTATGTGTGTATTCTTCACGCCAAATCCGGAAAAAAAATTACGGACTAGGCAGAGTGTATCCAATGCCAAATGTTACAATCCTTACAAACCCGCCTTGCTTCCTCCACATTCATTGCCCTTTTACATACCTATAAACAATTTGATTGTAGAATTTTAACATAGGTCTCCCTCGGTACCGACAACTATCCACATTCAAGCTGAATTCACATTTGCTTTGTGAAAAAAAAAAGTATTTTCACGCCTGTATCCCTGAAGAGGTGGACAGAGTCACGTCTAGCTGAAGACACTAAGTCCAACAATGTAGGAGATGGCAAGCCTTTCGTCAACCTGGCACATATACAATCCCGGACAACTTTATATTTAATCCTCCTCCTCCTTGTGTCGCATTCCTCAATCCTGAGGGTCGTGACCTCCCGTAGGTAGAATTTTATCACGAATGATCATCTCGGCCTGTCTTCAGCATCGTGTATCGCCGATACTTTATATTTAATAGAAAATTGAAAATTTACGTTTTCTATTTTTTTAGCTGCCCGACCCGGGATTCGAACCCGGGACCTTAAGAAGTCAAGTCCGACGCCAGACCACAGAGGCTTTGTAAAACATTAAACATTTTTAATTTTTACATAATTTTTGACTTTGAAACTGTTTCCACAAAATAAAACTTAAAATGAAAACTGACCTCACACACCCAAGATTCATTTTCCTTATGTATTTCCTTTTTATGTTTGTCAGATTCTTGCTTTGTTTCAAATTTCATATTACAAGACTCGCAGAAAAGCTTTTTGAATTTGTATTTTTTGAACCTTGACGGTATTCCATTTCTCTTAAATCTATTCCGTCTTTGTATTTGACTTGGTAACTTGCTGAAATTATTAATTTGTTAAATGGTGTGCCAAAATAGTTTATGGAAATCAGAATTTGGATCTCTCAAAGCATTGCACAGGGACATAAAGACCACAAAGTTCACTAATTTAATAATCCAGTAAGATAGCCAAAACAAGTGGTAGCTTTATTTAAAGGCTTGCCTAAATTGGTACCTACTAATAGTATAAAAATTTGTAAATTATTAATTAATTATATAGATGCTTATTTTATGCATACTAAGGGCACTCGCTGATTATCTCTTCCGTAACAACATTTGACTCCTAAAGCCATGTTGAAATGCTAGTGAGACTCTAAAATTCACGAGATTTAGTTAACTGTTAATTAATTAGTTGCTTATTGTTTCCTTACTAGTCGGTTATTCTATTTATTATCAGAAATATTTGACTTTATGTTGATTTTATTAAAGATTCTTTAATAAAAGTATCTTCACGCCCATATCCCCGAAGAGGTAAGCAGAGGTACAACCAAGGCACCCACGACTAGCCGAAGACACTAAGTCCCACAATGTGATAGGTGGCAAGCCTATCGCCAACCGGGCACATTTCCAATCCCGACCAACATTTTTTTTTAATTAGAAAATCGGAAAAATCCAATTTTCTTTTTGTTGGCCGACCCGGATTCGAACCCGGGACCTCATGCAGTCAAGTCCAACACCCGGACCGCTAGACACAGAGGCGAATAAAAATAAGTAAAAAATGAAAATACTCGTAACTGTTTTGTTTTGATTATTTTTAGATACATGCAAGTTTACATACATACAAGTTTGAAAAATGTGTGACGTCACATTAGGGGGGCGGGGTTCTAAAAATGTGACAACCTGTGACGAGGGGGGGGAGGGGTCGAAAAGTTCTAAAATTCGCGTGACGTAATTTATGGATAGCCCCTTACGTACAACCCTATCAAACGCTTTTTCGAGATCCACAAAACCGCAGAAAACCTTCTGACCAACAGCCAGATGCTTCTCTACAATGTTGCGGAGAGAAAACACTTGGACATTTTCCATCTATCGGACATCCCTTGCATCCTCCTTTCGACTATTTTTCTATACACTTTTGATGCTTAACTGATCAAACTAACGGCCCTGTAACTTCGACAGTCCATGCGTGAACCCTTGCCTTTATACAAGGGCACGATTACCGCACGTCGCCAGTCTTCGGGTACTCTGCCGGTCTTCCAACATTTGTTACAAAGAACCCAAAAACAATCCCGGACGGCAGGACCACCAAGTTTGATAATCTCAGCTGTAACCATATCTACTCCCGCAGCCTTACCATGTTTCGTACTTCTTATTGCCCATTCAACTTCTTCCATCATAATGCCGTCAGATGCCTCCGCTATTTCCGAGTCATATGAGTACTCGGACCCAGCGGCAGCATCTCGGGCACATTCATACATATCTCCATAAAATTCACTCCACCGTTTTAACACGTCATGCGTGCTTGTAAGAATGCCACCACTCTTAGACTTAATTCTATTCATTCTGGAGGTAGACGAACAACTCCGAGACTTATTCACCTCCCTCCAAAAGAGTTGGGTGTTGTTCTCGAAGTTATCAGCCAACCTCTCCTAGTTTCATACTTTCCCTTTCGCGCTTCTCTTTCACTAAGTGTTTGGTAATATTCTTGCAACATCGGTACATTTCTTTCTTCAAACCTTTCATACTGTCATTTGACTGCAAACATGCTACATAGTCTAGCCAAGCTTTCTTCTTTCTTTCAACGGAGGCTTTTACCTTTTTTTTTAGTCTATGAATGGTGACGCATGGTAGGATGAGGAATCCTACCATGCGTCACCATTCATAGACTTGTGCATCTTTGCACTCCCACATACCTCTTTCGCAACATCAACCATACTATCTTTCACAACATTCCAACAGTCATCCACGTCTAGGTCGGGTAGGCACACACTATTCAGCCTGTCTTGGACTTGACTCTCATACATGCTTTCTACACTCGGGTCTTGCAACTTTTCACCCTTAATCCTTTCAAGCCCTCCAAAAGGAAAACGTACTCGCCAGTGTCTCCACTTCTTAAACAGACCCCTAAACCGGCTAATATCCAAGTATTGGTCCATGTTAAGAGTTGGGCCTCTGAAGGCTTTCGTGTCCATTAAACACTTGCGGAGGCGACTATCAACCAAAATCAAATCTATCATACTCATTTGATAATTCCTTCGCCATGAATACGCATGTATGTCCTTATGCTGAAACATTGTGTTAGATACAAGATTTCTTTCCACACATAAATCTACAATATGCTTACCAGCATCATTCCCTCTCTTATCACCATAGGGTCCAAGAACGGCCTCGTAACCGTCCCGTCGTGTCCCAACCGTGTTGCACCCACCAGTCAAGTCACCACACATAATCACTTTTTCATTTCCTTCAACCATATCCAGAACATCCCTTACAGAATCCCAAAACTTTTCTAAAAAATGAGTCGACGACGAGTTGACCGGAGCATAGGTTGCTACCACAAAAACTCATGTGACTCCTAGTTTGATACGGACCCAGAGCAGTCTCGGACCAATCAAACCATACTCTTTCAGGCCTGAGGCTAAGCGAGACGATAAAATGATACCTACCCCAGCGCTGGCGTGATCGCTCTGTGATACACCAGACCAAAGAGCCAAACTGCCACCCGGGAGATCAAAAGTATCACTACCCTTTCGCTTAGTCTCCGTTACACACAGTAAATCCAGGCATCTCTCATCCATTACTTCAATCAATTAATTCATCATTGCTTCCATTCCCCCTCTCACATTGCACGTGCCTATTTGACACTCTCCACTCCTAGATTCGCCTGTACGGGCCTGGCGTGATGGGTGAAGGCCACATTCTGCCTCTTTTCGTACGCGTCGCCTCCAGAGAACGCACTAATCCGCTCTGGGGTACTTTTTCGGGCCAGAATTGCAGTCCAATGGACATGCAGGGATCGTGACGAAGAATTCGCAGAGGTAAACCACCGAACATAACTAAGCCGACAGGTAAACGCACTCGTCTTGATGACTCGATGTCACCGAGAATTAGACCCGAAAAGAACCAGGACGATGAAACCAACTAAGGCAGCGGGAAATGTTAGCTACGCCTGGCAGCACAACCTTTTTTTTTTGAGTAGGAAAATCCTCATGGATATCCGCCACTTTCGGGGAAAGTGACGGGTTATGCCGGTCTCTTACCGACTAAAACCCAACGGTATCTACCCTTTCGCCAGGTACTGTAGCTACGGGAACGCTTTTGCACACATCCACACACCACCATGGAAGAACCTGCGCCATGGACATCGAAGCAGACTACCGCGATATGTCACAGTGCACGGATCACCTACCTGCGGCCGAAAGTAATCTTCGCCAGGCGGAAGACGCGTTGTGGAAAAATCTGATTAGTGACACAGTCACAATTAGAACGTTCAACGGTGGATAGCGTGGAAGGCAATATTAACTCTATCTAGACCAACCTCTAGCCAAAACAACAGGCATCAGTTGCATTAAATAGTGCCGGAGATCATATTAATTAAATCATATTATTATATTTAAAGATATGACGCATGACACAACAAACATAGACTATAATGAAGATGCTTACAAACATAAAATAAACAGTTACAACACTGTTTCACTCTTCCAAAAGAACCTATAAGAATTACGGAATTAACTAAATAGAGGAACTTATAAGGATAAGAAAAAAGTAAAGAAGCTATTCAACAGTGCAAAGAACATGGAGTCAAATACTGACAGGGACCTTTAATATACTGCCCAAAGAATCTGAAAATCATAAATACGAGAAAAAAATAACAAAGGCTGGTGTCAATTCTGTAACAACATAAAAAACAATGACTCAGCAGCTAAAATTAGGAAAATACTAGCTGCTGACATTAGAAAAAAACCTTCTAAAAATGTAAACGAATGACAGAACATAATATGCAAACTTATTGCAGACACAAATGAAGCAATGAGTGAAGTATTATTGGAAACTCACTATTCACACTAGACAGTGTCAAATGCATACAAATCACTAGGACTAGATTAGATTGATTGAATATAACAAGTGACAAAACATCAGGAACATATTGTAAGGGGATGAAATTAACGCATGTGAATTTGTGCAGAATCAAGTTATTACTAAAGTCTCAATGACAAATAGCAGTATACACTTTTTGTAGGCTGTAATGCAGGTAAGGAATTTACCATTACTCTTCAAA
Source organism: Calephelis virginiensis (assembly GCA_002245475.1). Classification (NCBI taxonomy): domain Eukaryota; kingdom Metazoa; phylum Arthropoda; class Insecta; order Lepidoptera; family Riodinidae; genus Calephelis; species Calephelis virginiensis. The sequence continues at coordinate 27,977 of NJDC01002270.1, read as the reverse complement.
GCAGCCCAGGCCACTGAACTCAATGTATTATAAATACTTCAGCAAAACAGAATTAACAAAGAAATTATTTCATACCTAATTTTGATATCTGGCAATTTAATATTTAATTCATTGTGCAGTCTATCTACTTCGTCTTTTAATATTTCTCCCATAAAATTTTTACAGTTACTTTCTTCTTTAACATCATTTAAACTCTCATCATTATACACATGCTCGTAATCATTACAAAAGTCATCTACACATTCAGTATCACTGTGTACCTCGGTTTTTATTGTTATTAATTTTCTGAAGGTTTTGTCGGAATAGAGACATAATGTTTTAAATTTATGCGCAATAGCTAGATTTTTGAGACATAAATTACAAATACAAGTGGGAAAACCATCTTCTTGTGCTACCTGAAAATCAAAATTAATAACATTTAAATAAAAACAATAGATCTGAGAATCTTTAATTAATCCCTATTTTTATTATTTAATTATATTGACCGCCTCGTTGGTCGAGTGGCTAGTGTACACACCTAACTACAGCGACTAATTGCGAGGCTCGGGTTTAATTCCCGATGGGGGCAAACATTTGTGTGATGAACATTTAAATGTATGCATTTCCAGGTCTGGGTGTTTATTAAATTTATTCTTGTATCTATTTAAGTATTTCTATGTATTAGAATAGTTGAATAGCACCCATAACATAAGCATGTGATTTGCTTACTTTGGGGTTGATTCAATTTGTGTAGCTTCTCCAGAGATATTTATTATTTTTATTATTATTATTATCATATATAGATAGTTTTACAACTAATCTGATAAGATAAAGTAACACAAATATCTGACCCTCTCGCTATACTTGAAACATTAGTGGGCACCAATTGTGTAACTATCTGTAGCAGAGATCTACCATCAGTACCATCACCACTGCTGTCTTTCGTATTAGCTTGGTAGGGTTGCTATTAAACATACAGTGAGATGCTTAAAATCCTAGGAAATGTAGAATCATAGAAATAACATTAATACAAGACTTGAAACATCACTATAAAAAACACCATCACCGCTCCAGAGTTAATCATAAATTTAACATCTGGCAAGAAACTGAAGAGTGTAGTCTTATCTCAAGAATATCCAGCCCCAGTTAGTTGGTTCTGTCTCTTTTATCGCCCCACCAGTGGTAAACAGCATTTCACCACAAGAATGAAGGGATTGTATCATGTGATTAAAAAATGATTACCGAAATTCCTGTACAGAATAAAATTTTTTCAATTATGTCATTATTGGATTCTTCAAATATATTCTTCATAACTATGTTTTTTCGTCTCATGCATACACGACAACAATTTTCATCCAAGTTGTCTTTACATTCGCTTAAATCTGTCATTTTTAGGTAACAATACTTATAATATATTCTTCTTGTAAAACATGTAAATTTCCAATGTTTTATCTTAAACTTCGTTTTTTTTATAACTAAAATCATAAATCCATTGACCTAAAAATGCATATACCAAAAATTAAATAATCGTAACATTTTTACAAAGAAAAAGAGAGGTCAATGAATTTTTATGTTTTTTGTGTTTACAAGTCTGTTTTTCTATAATTATGTAA
>NJDC01002270.1:6030-25849 GCA_002245475.1 Calephelis virginiensis | reverse complement strand
ATTTAAAATTTTAATATGAAAAAGAATTTATTATTACGGAAGACGTGGCAGCATGGCCTAAAGGTCTTAGCCGGCCCCAGAAAGGGGCAAATTAACTTTAAAAAAAATACAAAGAGTATAGAAATAATACGTAATAAGAGGCGGGACTTCCATAGATACATAGCAAACCTGAATTTGTATAAAATTTACTTGAAAAATTATAACCCGTATAATTTGAAAATAAGTCTAAAGCATTCAAATATAAGGCAACTAGTGTCATATGATTTGGGCGAATAAAAAACATAGCAAACTTATTTTTTTATTTTTTGATATGAAAGTTGTGATAAACTGCAAAAAATATTAAATAATAATTGAGATCTATTTCAAAGAGTAAAATAACTATCCATAAAGGAAAAGAGAAACCTCTTTGCCGATTTCCGAGAGCTATGGAAACTATCGCTATCTGGTGATTGATTAAATAAAATAAACGCGTCAGTACGAGTGTAGTATATTTACACAACCCGAAGTAATGTGTTTTTTTTTCGTGATATTATAAGGCTTCTCACACACTGGTGACTTAGTTATCACCGTAACAGCACATTATATCTTGTGTGGAAATTTTATTCGAAAACGAATGTACTGTCACGGTGATCGTCACTATCACGCAAAGCCACACAACAGCGTTTCAAATTAGGCTAGTCATTTCATGTGATTTCTCGTACATTTATGTTAAATATTACAAAAGGGATTAAATATGCATGAAGTTTATTATGTCTTCTTCTGTAATATGTACGTAAAATGAAAAAGTTAAAAACTATAATTATATTAACTAAGGACTGAAAAGGGATAAAGTTTTAATTTTATTATAAATTTACAGTATTGTTTGTTTCTTTGATTTACCTACTGTTTTTACTGACTTACAATATTGTTTTCATGTAAAATTTATTCATATAAAACAAAGTGGCTAATCGTATTAGTTGGATATCCATTTTGAAAAGTTACTGCTATGAACTATGACTTATAGGATGCGGAACTGAATGCACCTAAAAGTTACGAAGTAATTGCCGCTTTGCAACAACGCTGTGTTGGTCTGGGCTACTGTCTTACTATTATTAATTTTTTTTATATATTTTTGCTATTTAGTCATATTTTAATACAGTAAAAAAGAAACCTTGTAAAGATGTTTTGAACTTTCAGACGTTCATTAGCCTATCTTTGTACCTACAACATGTCTTGAAATCTGAATCGATTGTCCTAAAATTTGGCTTCGGAATAGTTTTACTCGTAATGCAACCACAGAAAAATAAGAAGGAATTAATACAGCTTAATGAACGTGAGTGCCTATTTAAAATGTTCTCCCAGGAGGCTAAATCTACAGACTCTGGCGAAGGCTTGTCTAAAATATATTGATGTAGGTATTTATGTAATAAAATTTACTAAGTTCATCATATCCGAAACAACACCTTGATTTTAGTTTTCTAATCATATATTTTATGGTGGCACAAAATTAAAAACGCAACAACAAAAACTACTAGAAAATAGCCACAACAAACTTAAGAATATGAAATAATATAGTAAAAAGATAGAGAAATTTTAAAATTTTAAGTTTTTCGGAAATGTCACATTTGACACATTTAAAAAGAGGGGTGCATACTGCACAGAACAATAAAGTTGTCCGATAATAAATCATACAAAATCTGTGGGATGAGTTTTGGCGCCATCGAGAGAAAAGATGGTCGAAGTTTTTTCATAATTATTGAATTTCGTGTTAATATTGAGTGAAATTAGTCAATTTTGGTGGCATTTTGTACAATTTTGTTCAGTGAAAGTGCACAAATGAAATAATCATGAAGAAATTAGCGTATCGTGTATTTCCTCGTTGCCGCCAAAACTCATTACATGAGCTTGTGTAAAAAGGCCATCGTTTTACCCAAGAGCCTGACATGACTTACTGACGACTTATGACTGATGACTAATTAAAATTAATTGAAATTGATATAAAATTTGATGCAAATTACTACTTGACTAATGGCTAAATACTAACGTGAAGGCCAAAACCTAAAGAAAGAAAGAAAAGAATATGTGGGACCAAAATGTCTTACAGCGCCATCTCTTGATTCCCACAAACATGAGTAGATTTTGTGGTGTATCCGACATTGTTAAAACTAAAAACACCAAAATTATTTTACTATCTCAGTTCTCTCTTTTATCAGTATCATTAAACTTTTATACCGTAATGGAAGAGTCAAAGCTATACTTTGAAACATAGAAAAATACTTTAAAACAACAGAATGACAACGAAAATATAGGTATTACGTAGGAACACAAGTTCACCATTTTACATTAAAAAAATTCTAAAGTCTAACTTCAAACTATAGTCCACAGCACAAAACAACATTACTCACAGAAGTCCACAGATTCTTAAATGTTGTCATTTGCATTTCTATTTTTGGAAAATTATGTCACTGTACAAGATTTTAAAATTAAACACACTCAATGCAACTTGTGATTTTAGATTATTGTTGAATATATTTGTACATGTGATGATTTGTTTTTTTATGGTATATTTATTTTTTGTAATAAATGATACAATTTTATAAATTACTGCAAATCAAGAAAGTATTCTCCTCGTGTTGGTCCGGGCTCCTTTGTAGAATAGACCATCTGCCTTCCTTGCCAAACAGCTCGTAAAAGGCGAGCAAAGGCTCACTGACTAGGTGGTAGAGTTTAGAAGCGACTCGCCCGGATTGGTACCGCCTTACCATCGACCACACATCCCACTAGACGCCTATTCTTTATAATTTTTGCTTTGAAACATTTCTGGCAAATAGCTCAGGTGCGGGGAAGCGAGGAACTGCTTTCTTATTGGCCCTTGTAATGACAACAAGTCACATTCAAAAACAGATATGTACGATTAGGGATGAGACATTTAATACGAACAATATATTTTATCGATATGACGGATTATATCGCATTTTGTTATTGCACGTTACATCGCAGCTATGCAACTCAAAGTCTCAAGGTCAAACATTTTTGCGGTTGAGAGTAATATCCGTTCTGAATATATTGGGTACTTACATCTGTAATTGGCGTTTTGTAGGAGAGGAACATAAGTCGAATATTTTTGATGTAATATATTTATTTAATCAAAGTTTGAACCATTTTTTCCTATGCACATTTGCCATCTCATAGGTAATTCATTGGTCCCTCTACTAAAAATACATTCGAAAGGGAATCAATAAAATCTTTGAACGTGGTTTTCGACTGCCCTATCGAAATAAAATTAAAAAAAGAAATGATAATCTGCTGAAATTAGGTTCAGGCGCATGTTTTTACATTCCAGTTGATGCTCTTCTGATTGAGAAGCCGTCTGTTGTGCTGTATGTAGTCTAGCATTGTCATAAAGCAGCAGTAGCGTGAAGTGTATTAAACAATCTTCTGCAAAATCTTGAGATTTAATTCACTGTATTTGGAATTTGGAATTCGGAAACCAATTCTCTCGTCTGGTTTCTTTAAACCAAATCAGAGTTTTTTTATTTAATGATCTTGTGGATACCTGATATAAAAGACATACTTATCAAATTGAATTGTTTTTATTCGAGCAATTCCCACCTAAATTACAGAATATCGTTGAAACACTGTAAACAAATTAGTTTTAAAATTGTCTAAGCCCTTTGAAAGTTTTATGACATACTGACCCAACATAGCCTATCGGAACCAGTCTTGAATTTATGTCACCCAAACAACCACCTAATGCACTTAAAAAGAGTTCAATAAAATCGACTAAACTAATTATGAGTCATTCAATAACAAATATTAGTGCCCTCTACCACAGAAGTTCAGTTTTCCATCTTGTTGGTCCTGGTCCGCTGACTAAAATAGATCACCTGTCCCTTTACTAGGCACCTCGTAAGAGGCGAGCACAGGTAAACCAAGTAATTGTCAACAAGATAACTGGTGTTAGAGTTGTGTGCAGCAACTTCCCTGGGTAGATATCCACCGCCTTACGCATTCTTGTCGCTATAATGACAGTATCATATTACGATTTGGAGGGTAAGGAAGTCAGTAGATTGGCACAATAGGCCTTACATTTCAACCAAAAGACAGCAACGCACCTGTACCATCAATGGTGTCTATAGGCCATGATTATCTGTTACCATTAAAAGAGCCGTGTGCTTGTTCGCTGACTTCTCACATGAAAAAGAGTAACTATCCAAAGGCCAACTCGAAAGTACACAGAGTAAGAAGTATTTTATTGTTTCGGTCAGTGCTTAAATTTATCGATAAAATATATAAATACCTATATACAATACCGGTACAAGACCGGTATCTTATTCGGGATATATAAATAAAAATATCAATAAAATAGATTTGCACATTAGTCCATCACTAACTGTATCCAAACAAAAGTGATAGCTTGAAAATCACATGTGTAAGAAAGGGATATAAGCCCGTATCAAAAAATGACTGCCCAGTATATGATAAACTCCGATGAACATTAAATAATTCAAAATATAATTATGAATGTTATTATTTTAATTAACCTACGGACAGTTGTACCATCTTTTCCGTATTATGAAGTGCGGCTGTCTTTGCCGTACCTACCAGTTAATTGAACAAACAGTCATTTTATATCTATTTTTTATTTTGTCTACAATAACACGACAATGTTTACAGAAATACAATAGAGATAGCAAACACAAATGACGTCATTTGATGTACACTTTTACAGTTTGACTTGACAACTGAGATACATAATCATCCCCCAGGTCTGAAATGATCATGACATTTGTTACTCGATAGACACTGCCTACCCCTAATTGACCTAAGCCTAAAGTTACAAAATTATTTTGCTATTTTTTTCGGTATTAGCAAAGATACTGGTATTAGTCATTGAAATAAATAAATGTTAAACAACTTTACCCAAAAATTTGAATGTTTAATTGTTTAATATGGTCGAAATCGTACACCGTTATCCGTTGTCGTGGTTATTACGCTTATATGTAATAATATATCGCCTCTGTGGTCTAGCGGTTCAGGTGTTGGACTTCACTTCAGCTTGTCGTGGGTGCCTTGGCTGTGCCTCTGCCTACCTGTTCGGGGATAGGGGCGTGAAGATACTTACTTACTTACTTATATGTAATATATAATAATGTGTGTAAACCTCGGCCAACTGCAAAATAAATTATTTATTTTGGTTTTAATTTATTAACCATAATCATCATTTATTGCAGGAAACAGGGTAGTTACATTGAGATGTTACAAAAACGATAGTTCAATCCTATTTCACAATTGGCATGCAATCATTACAGTAAAATATATATAAATATTTAAATCTATATCAAAATCAATCAATCAAAATTTAATTATGTGCCACAATTTCAAAATTACCATTTTAATTTTTTTCTTGCCAAACACATTTCAACAGGTGACGTACAAATTTTAAATAAAGTTATAACATGCACAATTTATTATTCATTACTAAAATTAAATCCAGTTTTATCATACATTATACGTTTTTATATAGGTACCTACATAAATATTTACTCCACAATTTTTTTTTATTATTTTTATTTTATTGACTTTGTCATACCATGTCATGTCATTTGTGATTTGTCAAGAACATTTAATTTTTTTTAAAAAAGGCTTTTCTTTTATTTTCATATTTAATACACTCCAACAGCAAATGTTGCACGTCATCGATTTTATTACACTGTTCGCAGTTTGGCGAATCTGTCTTCTTCATTAGATGTGCAAACTTTGACCGCTCTGAGTCTTAACACTAACTTGACATAACTACTTTTCAAATCAGAGCAGAACCAAGAGGTACGAGGTAGCTAATTCTGTATTGTTTTATACCAAATTCCTTTTTCTCTTGATATTTCGTCAAAATAAACTTTCCATTTGTTGAAAGTAATATTTTTAAATTTGGGTAGAAGTTCCGTTTAATATGGAAAACTATTAAAATCTTGTCCACTAATTGAGGCTACCTTAGGCAAACTATCAGCTTCCTCGTTACCTCTTAGTCCTATATGTGATGGAATCCATTGCAATTTCAGGATACAATTAGTTTTATCCAAAATGTGTAGATTATTAATTATGTCGTAAGCTATCAATACACCTTTGTCGCCAGAGGCGCATCAAGCTAAATGATAAAGTGCACTTTTACTATCTGTAAAAATAACTACTTTCCTGAATTTGTGTTCTTTTATGTATTTAACAGCTTCTCAAATTACAATGAGTTCGATTGACATGATTGAAATGTTGCTATTAATTTTAAAAGTTTTATTTAATGCTGTATTGTTTTGTGATGGCATGTAAAAGACTGCTCCTCTACCGTGTGAACTTATTGATCCGTCTGTGAATATTTTCAGCCAGCCATTATATGCATCACTAATTTCTTCAACTATATTTTGTTTGAGGATATTAGGTTCGTAGCTGGTTTCAGATTTTCTTACACAGTCCAAATCTATTTTAATTTTATCCTTTATGTTTTTGTGCTGTATCCAAGTGTCCAAACCAAATATCCTCAGAGGGTAGGATGACTGAATTTGCTCTGTACTTATTTCTTTGTATGCAATAACTAATAGAGGTTTTCGCTTGTTGGCCCAGTATCTATTGTTACAAAGAATATTCAGCTCATTCAATAATTGAATCGTAACATTGTTTGACACTGATAAGGCCTTCAAAATATATTTAAATGCTAAATACAATCCTCTGCACCTTAATGGGGCTATATTTAGTTCACTCTCTATAACATGCGTTGGAGTAGATCTAATAAAATTGCCTATGACACGCAATGCTTGATTTTGAACAGTATCAAGTTTTTGTATGTGATCCCTGGCACAGTTATCAAAGAGAAAACAGGCAAAATCAATTCTGCTTCTAATAAGGGACATGTAAAGAGTACGCAGATGTTGTGGATGCACTCCCCAAGATGAGCCTGCTAACACTCTTAGTATATTTAATAATTTAAGACATTTGATATTAGTATCTTCACGCCCATATCCCCGAAGAGGTAGGCAGAGGTACAACCAAGGCACCAGGTGATAGGTGGCAAGCCTATCGCCAACCGGGCACATTTCCAATCCCGACCAACATTTTTTTTATTAGAAAATTGGAAAAATCCAATTTTCTTTTTGTTGGTCGACCCGGGATTCGAACCCGGGACCTCATGCAGTCAAGTCCAACACCCGGACCGCTAGACCACAGAGATATTAGTTTCTTGTAAGTGTTTTTTCCATATCAGGGACCTATCTAGCCATACGCCTATACTAAAAGGTGAAATACATTCACCTTTTAGTTTTAGTTGAATCTCTTTTCTTCTCCTTCCTCTACTATAGATACAAAATTTTGATTTAATTGCCGATAGCTCCAAGCCTAATTCGTCTAAGATTTTCACTAAAGTGTTAAGACAATTTTGCAATTTGAACTCACAATAGTTTAGATCGCTGTTAGTTAAATACATTACAAAATCGTCAGCGTATTGAGAGATTATTATATCATTGGCCTCTTTATGTACTTTACAGGTAATAATATTAAATAATAAAGAGGAGAGCGGGTCTCCTTGGGCTAATCCTTTATTAGTAGTTCCGCACATATTTTTGTTAATTTCTGTCAAATGGGTTATTAAGTTTCTTTTGTTCAAAAAAGACCAAAGATATTTACACATTTTTTCTCCTACACTTATATTATCTAATATTTTAATGACTTTATCAGCTAGTACATTGTTGTATGCGTTCTCTATGTCTATGAAGCAGGCCAGAGTTGGCTTATTTTTTGAGAAACCGATTTGAATGTGTGTAACTAAATGTCTTAAATTATCTAGACATGATTGACCTTTACGGAATCCACTGGTATATAAAGAAAGCATTTTGTTTTTTTTTTTTAACAAACCATTCCAATCGTCGGAGAATCATATTGTGTAAAATTTTACAAATACATGAAATTAAAGAAATAAGGCGCAATTTAATAGTGTTGTCAACTGATTTTTTTCTGATAAGTACAATTTTAATATTTCGCCATTGATCAGGTATTATGTTATTGAAGTATATTAGGTTATACATATTAAGTAAATACATTTTTGCATTTTCAGGCATTTTATAGATCAATGAATAAGTTACATCATCACTACCTGGGGCAGTATCTTTCGTTTTAAGAACGTTATTAAATTCTTAATAACGTTCTCTGTGGTCTAGCGGTCCGGGTGTTGGACTTGACTGCATGAAATCCGGGGTTCGAATCCCGGGTCGGCCAACAAAAAGAAAATTGGATTTTTCCAATTTTCTAATAAAAAATGTTGGTCGGGATTGGAAATGTGCCCGGTTGGCGATAGGCTTGCCACCTATCACATTGTGGGACTTAGTATCTTCGGCTAGTCGTGGGTGCCTTGGTTGTACCTCTGCCTAGCTCTTCAGGGATATGGGCGTGAAGATACTTTACTTAAATTCAACTTCTAGTAGTTTGTTCCTAGTTGTCAATTTCGATATATCAGTAACCGCAAAATCTGGGGCTAAAGAATACATGAGATTGCTAGTTAGATCATCTGAGGGATATGTCTTTATGAAGAGTCATAAACACTGTTTATGACTCTTCATCCATTTCATTTGACGCCACATATCAGATACGGTCGTTTTCTCGGATAATTTACTACAAAATTCTTGCCAATGATGTGTTTTTGCTTGCTTAATTAACAGTTGTGCATTTTTTACTTTATCTTCAAGAAAGTTTAAATTGGAATTTAAATTTAAATTTAAATTCGGTCATGTGGAAAGAATGACAGATGAAAGATTGACAAAGCAGATATACAATGCGAATGTGGATGGATGTAGGTACCCGGGGAGACCAAGGCTGACATTTCACGATCAGATCAATCGGATATTATCCGAGGGTGGTGTCAAGAGTCTCCGAAACCGGCGTGTTTGTATGAAAAGGGTTATGAATGTGAAGGAAGCAAGACAGGTTTGTCAGGATCGTGAGGTCTGGCACTCGATACTCTCTGCCTACCCCGTAAGGGACTTGGCGTGAAGATATGTATGTATGTATGTAAAGTTTAAATTGTAGGGCGTGGGGTTTCTACGAAACTTCTTTAACGCCAGTCTTTGCTCAGCCACTGCCAATGTGATAGTGATGAGTTCCAATAACATTTTGGTTTGAAGTTACTTTCTGGATCTAGACTTGTTTTAATTTTAGGAATATATAAATCAGCTGCTTTATTAATTTCATTTACAAAATGGTTATATTTTTCTTGGATATCCGAGTACTGTTTTGCATTCAAAAAGACACGTTTTAAAGAATTCTTGTAACCCTCCCAGTTAGCTAACTTGAAATTGCGTTTCTGCGAAATTTTAATTACATCATGTATTTTATACTTATAAAAAATATTAGATGGTCACTTCAAAGGTTTTCATTAGTAAATTTCCACTCTATCTCAGTTAAAATATCGGATGAGGCAAAGGTAATGTCTGGGGATGATATTTGAATGTTACCATTTACTAATTTCATGATTGTTGGATCATTGTTATTTAGTGACATATATCCGTATTCTAAAGAAGTTGCAAACAATTGCCTTCCTAGCTATTATCGTTTTTTTTTGTGCAGTGAGAATATGTTCTCCCAAGTGTAGTTTGTATAGGCGAAGGACAATACACTAAAACTAGATATTGTAAATATTTACAGTTTAGGATTTTTAAGTAAAGTATTTCAATACCCGGATTCCGTACAGTTATTGATAATTTGGTGGTTTGTAACGATTTATGTGTCAAAATAGCTACTCCCCCATATCCATCGTCCCTATCGTTTCTGCAGACATTATAATCTTTAATGTTTTTACTATAGTCCGGACTAAACCAAGTTTCACTAATAAGGGCAATATGTATTTTTTCACGATTTAACAGTGCTTTAAAACTTACTAACTTTGGTTTCAAGCTTTGTGAGTTCCGCTGGATCATGTTTATCTGAAAGCTTTTAAAACTTCTATCCATATTGGAGACCGAATATTTTTTCTAATATGTCTGATCCTGTTAAAAAACTAACTATAACATTTTTCATTTCTTCATAAACTGTTTTCAAAATCATTACAATTTTCTCTTCAATTTTGTTTGCTGACAATATAATATTTTTTAATTTTAGAAGGAAGGATCTCACCTCAAATTTTTCTCTATCTTTCTTATTTTTTTTCTGAAATTCATTGCCAGTCAATTCTTCAACATTTATTTCCTTATGTTCAGGTCCATCGCAAGTTAAAAAATCTTCCTGATGAATAATACATGATGTTTTTTTACGTTTCTTTTTTCTAGATGTGGTACGTTTGTAAACCATTGGTGTTTCTGTCATGCTAAAATCACTTTTACTTTCGCTGTCATCCTTTTGGGAAAAAGTGTTTGATGTTACTGCGTCAGCATAAGTTTTATATGTTTGTGTCTCGTCATTGATTTGTTTAGTTTCTGGAATTTCTGATATGTTATAATATGATATATCGGACACTACCCTATTTCTTTTTTTTGTGTTTGCAGCTTCTTGAAATCTTTCTTGTAGGATATCTAATATTTTCTTTTTTCATGATATTCCTAATATGTTTCTCTTTAATATCATGATTTACTTAAGGTCATATGCTTACCATTACAATTTAAACATTTGAAATTCAGGGTTTCGCAATTTGAGTTATTGTTAGAACACTTGGGACAGATTGTGTTTTTAGTAATACAAAAGCGACGAATATGCCCGTACTTCCAACAGTTTCCACACTGTGTAACAGGGAAATTATATTTTTCTACTATAAATCTACATCTGTGCACATATACTACATCAGGTAACGTTGAGCTCTCAAATGTAAGTTTCACACACTGACTGTTTATCCATTTTCCCACCTCATCGACTCGTTTGAGCGTCTTGTTATTTATTATTTTGGTACTTGATTCAATTATTTTTGATATTTCTTCTTCATTTAAATCTAAGTCTATTTCTTTGACAACTCCATGTGGCACACAACTATCATAGGTCATCTGACATTGAAGCCCAAATCTTGAAATTTTTTACACTTTACTATTTTTTCAGCATTTTCCTTGTCCTCAAATTAAATTAAACTTTATGATTTGTTTTGTATTTCATTTTCCAATTTTTTTCAATCCCCTCCTCTCTTAATATTTTGGCCATAGCAAATGGTTTAGGTAAGACTACTGGTGCCGTTATTCTTACCTCATATTTAGATTGATTTTTACTATGCTGTAATGCTGACTCCATGTTGCTATTACTAATTTTGGTTTTTTTCCTTGAAACAGTTATAAACCCTACTTGGTCATCCTCTACGTTTTTATCAGAATTCTTTCGTTTGTCCATTCTTCCTCTGACAGCAATTCCCTCCACCAAAGCATCTTCCATACTGCTGGCATCTTTTTCACACTCCTTTCCCACCACTGTATCACAATTATTTTTTAGGTCACTATCTATTACGTCTTCAGTCATTTTAATTCAATGAACCATTTGAGTATGACACTACCAATACAAAATATTTTAAGCGGCCGACAACAAAAAGCACGGTAATACCTTCAATACGTAACACGTAAGCACGCGATTCCGCTACGACCTCGACGCAAGCGAGCGCGCGGCCTCCCTGTGTGACCGTTCGTTTCGCACTGTTCTTTATGGACAGTTACTTTACTCTTTGGCACTGTTCCAATGGGTGCATAGCACAGAACAATATTACTCACAGAGAAGAATTGTATCTACATATACAATAAATGCAACCACAGCCTTACACAGCTACGAGACAGTGGCGCCCCGTAGGTATAGCAAACAAAAACTTCTAGGAACGGGGTTTTTTTATATTTAATATTTGATTACTTTTTAATTTGTTGATAAAAAAAAACAAATTGCCACTAAAATTTAAAAAACACAAAATCGTTTATTCAACTTACAAAAAAACACTTGTAAACGCAAAGGGTACAATAGTCAATAACATTACAATAATTAGAAATTTTAGGGGCAACTCAATTTCATATCAAATAAGGCAATTATATCATGCATAGAAAATAACAAGCAAAACAGAAATTGTTTTTATAACATTTTAATTCTTAATTTTTTACATTTCATCAATAGCTGTTTTTGATGCAAATGCAAGAAAACAGTAACAATAGGTTAATAAAACTGTTATAAATCACATTCATGTCTTCATTTGGCATTTTTTTATAATCGTTTACGGACATTTTAAACAAAATTCACCAATTTCACCATTTTTTAAAATCACTAGCAAGTTAACCTAAAAAGTTTCTAAGCGTAACTTCAATACGTCGGATGTCCTTTTTTAAAAATTTAAACACTTGAGACCTGTAAAAACACCGCAATCTTTAAATTGGAATAATGCGGTGAAATCACAACTCACTTAACACAAAATATCGTCACGAATCAATTAATGTATTTATAATAATGGCGGCTTCAGATTTCTAACAAACTCGCAGGCCAGTGTGACCGGTTATTTCACATAAATAATAAGAAAAATCAGCAATTCCCTTATTAATTGATTAATGAGCTATTTATTAAAATATAACGTAAATATTATAAATAGCAATATTTTAATAACCCTTGTATGTATATTATTTTTTTGGTAGTGCAGCCTATATCAGCACACCCACATGCAAACATTTTGTATGTGTTAAGTGCGAAAATACGTCTATACGAGAAACAGGAGCCTGGTGCACAGTCAAAATAATGTCGAAATTGTATGAACAGCAGCGACTCTATCGTCAGATGACGGAGTCAAAATGACATCTGACTGTGACGTCGAAGATCAAAGACTACAGTGATGGTCATAGTATATTATCTACAGTGATGATTACTGTCAATTTTCAATGTCATACACATCCAGGTGTTATCGTCATTGTTACTTACCATTAGACTGTTTGAATAATTTCTATGGGACCCGAGAGATGGAGTAAAACTCATAGAAAATAAAAAGACGTGGCTAAATTCAGAAACGATTTTAAAAAGTACACATTTAGCAATTTGCGAAACAGAGCCATTACCAGGAGTTTACGTCTTATCAAGTTTGTACGTGCTACTGTCGCCGTAAATTATAAAACTTTGAACAACACCTCTATCGGTAATTAAAAGAAACACTTTTTTAGACCACAAGTGTCGTAGATTTCGACGCATAACTTACCTACCAAACGTAATCAATATCAAATAATAGTAAAAAGGTAAAAAAATTACAGACTGATAAATAAAGAAATAATATTATAACTGGCAGAATTACACAAACTCTAACCCTACAATATCGTGTTAGCCGGTGATACTAATTTCAGAGATGTAAAATAATAATAATCTTTGCTAACACATAGTAGTTTTAAATAAAGACTGTAATAAATTTAATAAACACCCACACTGATAAAATTACACCGATGTTCAAAACACAAATGCATATCTTGTACATCACCAATATTTTTTCTTGAAAATTAAATAACCTTAACCCTAAGGTTGTCTGACAGAGATCGCCCTGAAGCGATAAGACCGCCTTTGTGCACCTAAGTTAAATATTGTAAGTGGAAGAGTGTATATTATTTTGTAAATTTTGGTGCATAATAAAGTGTATTTATTTATTAATTCATAATTAATATCATAATAATACTGGGTGTGAATATTTAAAGATGGAGGCACGTTGATAAAGACAATTTTCTGTACATCATACACTGAAAAAAAAAATGTTTTTACACCGTGTTTTTGACAGCTCACCGAAAAATTTTTTTTATTGATTTCACTACTATTTCATTCATACTGTCTAATGCAACATGATTTTTATAAAAAATCTCATAAATAGTCAGTTTTTACTAAAAACAGCAATGTATTAAAACAGCGTATTTAAATTTTAATTCTCCGTCAGCTGTGGCAAAGAAAATAGTCAACGCCTTATAAGGCAAGGTTATTGCACTTGACACGGCACGTGGAGTGAGCGTCACAGCGTCTGCTGTCTCGCTCACTCGAGGTCACTTCGAGCCGCGAATGCCTCTTTGAAAGATGCCGCGAACGCCGCTTGATCTGCCGCGACACTGATAGTGATCGACTAGATGCGACATTCCAAAAAATAATTTATTGTATTAATTTGAATAATATTTTTTTAATTTAATTTTGTATGAGTATTAAAGTGTGTAATACTAATTTATAATAATAATAATAATTTTTCTTTAATCAAATTCACTTCTTCTGTCTTGGTAATGAAACTCGTTTGTTGTGAAGTGCTTAAACTTAGTTATTTTTTTGTTACTAGATTAATTATAATTACGGAATAGTTAGAAAAGTAAAGAACTTTACACTTCGTTATTCGTTTTCTTATGATTTAACTATGACAGTTACAAATGACCCCAGGCATATTGTAACTAAGTTAAATCTCGGAATCCTTTGAAGAATAGGCAACTAAACAGTTCTTAAGAGGCGAGCATTGCTTTCTCTGTCACTGCAATCGTGTCCTTGACTTGATGGCAAAATCCTGCTCCCGGATTATTATCCCAACCACTTATCCTGACACCATAGTGTAAATGTTAGCCTAACAGTTAATATTACATAACATTGTTAAGTGTAACTCAAAAACTACAAGGATATTGAGAAAGTTTATGTGGGGCTATACATTTTTGCTATCTTTTGATAAAAGTATTATCAAATTGTAAGCGGTACAATGAAATAGTGGAGTCGGTTTTTGCAGTTTTACTGTGCTTAATTATGATCGCATTTCAGGATTTGAGGAAATCCTAAGAGGGTTTCCTTATTTTACCTAAAAATAATTTAAGCGTAGTAAAACTGCAAAAAAACCGACTCCAATTACGAAGTAGCGATTTTATAATCCTTTTTCCGAAATGAAGGTAATGAATTCTAAATGCACCCACATAAACTTTATCAAAATCTTACTAGTACCTTGAAATTACGACCTATCTTTAAAAAATAGCCATTTAAATCGGTTTCTTGTTAGTTGAGTAACTGCGTAACAAATATAAAAAAACAAACTATCGAATAGAAAACCTCTTTTTTGAAGTCGGAAAAAAAATAACTGATCTAATAATAATTATAATCTAGTGATGTTAATCACCTAGGGTTTGTAAGCCTAGAAACAAAATAACGTGTGGTTCCGAAATCAGGAATGTCTGTTGCTACATCTAGACAAGTACATCGTTGTTTAATCTTTGTCGTTTAGTTTTTACGTACCAAGCACAGTGTTGCCAATATCTTTATCGAAATTTTAATTCACTTATTAGTAATCCAATCAAAAGTGAACCAATTGTTTGTTTTAAATACTTTGAAACAGTTCAAAAAAACAGTACTCAATTCTAAGCAAATGAAACAGTAACTTTTTGTCAATAAAGTTTAAAGGAAAGTATTTTCTTAACTCCAGTACCGTATGCAAAGTAAAACAGTACCTACGATAGTATTTTAGTCTGAACACTAATTGTAAAAATATCTAGCAATGTTGGAAGGTAAGCCAAAGAATTATGATCTGGTGATGTTTCGAAGATTTCATTACCACGGTTTAACTCAACAACGAACATTGATAACGGAAAAAAAACTTTGTGACGACTTATACAAAATAGTATTTACTATGTTAACTTACGTAAGTATAAGTGAATAAGTTAGTTAATCTAATGACGGTAAAGACAATAACACTGTCGCCTTTCTGGTCTAGTAATTCGATATTGGCATTGACTACACGAAACCGGGTCGGCTAATTCAAACCATAATAGTTTTAAGGTTAAACCAAAAACCATAGTAGGTTTTACGATTTTTTATTTAAAAAAAATACGTTGGCCAGGTTTGGATAAATGCCCAGTTAGGAATAGCATAGTCTTGACACCTATCACATTATGCTACCCCTAACCTTTGCATAATCGTGGATGTTCTTGTTGTACCTATGCCTACCTCTTCGTAACGCGAAGATACTTTGACGATAATAACAGTTAACCATATTTTTAAACATTTGTCATATTAATACTGTATGTAAATTTTGTTTGAACACTTTTCTGCGTTTAGGATACATTTTGTAATTATTAAGGAAAGTAAAAATTTAAAAACCACATGTTTTGAATCCTTGGTAGCTCAAATATTTAGAGCATTTGTCAAGGATAGTCGAAAGGTACGTAGGCACCTACAGTATGTAGGTAGGTAAGTTCAAATTCTGAATTGAACTTTTTTTTTTAATTGTGAGATTTTGTTTGCCAAGCTCGGACAAATGCTAAAATGTAAAATAGGTAGCTAATAACTTCTTAAGAAAATCGAAAGTAGATAATAAATGTAAATTGGTGCCGCAATGATGTACAATGATTTTAATAGTACTACTTTTCTAAATTGCTAATTTGTTGTTAACTTCGCGGTTTTTACAACTTCGCCGGACTTTATGGGCCAGCAGAGTGCTCAGTCAGCCCGAAACATCCCCCTACATACCCAGCAACAAGGGCTGTCTCCTGGGAGACCGTACCTTGACTTGGTTCTGGTTACTGGGTGGATCGATTGGAGGGGTTGCGGCTCGTCCCTCAGCGTTAAGTGCCTGGCGGAAAAGAATTCTTCGTCTTCGAGATCGGAGGCGACGGTGTAGTGTGGTGTTGAGTATGCTGTTGCTTGTTGTGTTGATTAGGAGGGAGGCTCGCGATTGCGGGATTCGATATGTGACGGTGTAATAGTACTGCATAAAACTTTGTAACTATGTTTGTAGCTGTCAAGGCAATAGCTACAAATCATAAAATTGTTAATTCTTAAAACTTTTATTTTCTTAATTTGAAACGATTTTAATCCGCGGTAGCTCAAACGGCTAAAGCACTCGTCAGTGAGACACAAAATAGTGCTTGTCAAATCCTGCATAAGATACTTCTTTCTTTAAAAAAAAAAACAAAAATCGATTTGCTTTTGATTTAGCAATTTTTTTCTCAAATAATGAACACTTTTTAATTGGCAACACTTTTCGTAACCGGAAGTCGCAAAGAATTAGGTACCTACACCAATTCCTTTTCCTTACCCTAGGTATCATTTAAACAGTTCGCTTTCGCTGCTTGCGTAAATTATATGTCCTAAAAGGTGCTTCTCTGCTCTGACGTAAAATCTTGTATTTGTGAATTATTATAAGTTTCTAGTTTCATTGTTTTTATTTTTAATTGTTAGTCGATTTTTTTTCTTTGACTGTTTTTATTAGTGTATGTGTGTGTTAGACGCTTAGTGATTTTAGAAGATGCCAGCCAGGTCCAATACAGTTAACCACCAGAATTTTAGTGCTTCTGAGTACGGGCGAATGATAATGTGTTACGGGGAAGCTCATGGCAATGCACAGCGAGCTCTTCACATTTACATGGAAAGGTAAGGAGTTTAGAAGAAATGCTAGAAGAGATACCTTTGGCGCAATTGCGGGATGCTTGGTATCAACATGACGGTGCTCCTCCACATGTGTCTCTTAGTGTACGGCAATGGCTTAACGAGTCGTTTGGAGAACGATGGATAGGTCGGTTCGGCCCACAACCTTGGCCAGCACGTTCGCCAGATTTAACCCCGCTGGATTTTTTTCTTTGGGGCTACATCAAAGACATAGTGTTTGTTGGTGAGTGCCCTACTGCGGAAGATATGTGTGCCAGGATTCATAGTGCTTTTACGGATTTGCGTTTGGCATGTGCACAAGATCCGTCGTTAATTCCACTTAGAAACGCTTCGTCGTGCACGAATCTGTGTGTGTGTGTCTTTTCTTTTACGAAGCAATCGAGATTGAGGCAGGTATGTGCGTAGTTTTAAATCTTTTATCTAGGTTAATTATGTTATCTAGGTACTTCTTATCTACATATCAAAATCCATTATTTCTAAACTTGTGTTTAAATAAGTATTTTTGTGCTCTATGAAAAGATTCGGTTTAGATTGAACGACTACTTGATAATGCAGGAGTATAATTTTCTTCGTTGCGTATGATTCGACCGTATAGTGTCTAGGTAGGTACCTAACTACTGAGCGGCGCGCGCAGCGACAGCCGTGCGGCTTGAAGCTTACAATTTGTACGTTATACATTACGGGCTGAAAAAATGCTAAATATTCAACCGCTTATTTCCGACAAAAACTGTAAACGGAATTTTTAAGTCTGGTATGTATATAAACTACCACAGAAGTTTTCGTTACGGTGTCAATTACACCCTGTATAGGCATTAACTATTAGTTGAAAATCGATGGTATTTAAAACTATGTTTTTTATATAAGATTTAAACCACAAACATTAAGTCATAATATATAAATTTTTATCAAAAAATATAGAGATTTAGCCTTTTTGTTGTTTTTTTAGCATAGATTTTTTTATTAAGACGGTGAGTAAGTGAAAACTTACTTTAATGAGATTTATCATGCACTACCTAAAAATACAAAAAAACGAAAGAAAAACAAGTATACGGAAACATGCTAAATACTTTCTTGATTGGCAGTAATTTCTAAAACAATATTATTTATTAAAAATATGCATATATCATGAAAAACACAAATCGTCACGTGTACAAATGTATTCAATAATAATCTAAAATCACAAGTTGCATTGAGTATATTTGTGGGAACCAAGAGATGGCGCTGTAAGACATTTTGATCCCACAGAATTTATATGATTTATTATCGGAGTACTATAGTTGGTCTGTGCACCCATCCTTTTAAAGTTTCTTGTCAAATGTGACATTTCCGAAAATTGTTAAATTTTAAAATTTCTCTGAACATCTTTTTGTTATTATTTCATATTCTTAATGTTTTGGTGGCTATTTTCTTATTGCTTTTGTTCGCTTTCGCTTTCTCTTCGCTTAATCTTTTTTTTAGATATAAATCTGTAGAAGTTTATACCGTAAAGACAGCTATGTTTACAGAAACTTTTGGACGTAGTCAATTCAGATTTTCCTCAACTACGAAGATGCAAAAATAAGTTAAGAGTATGAGTTCATGTACTTTTTTTACTTCAGTTTTGATTAATTTTCTCAAGTAAAAAAATATTTCGGAAATGAATAGGTACATCGATTCTAATCCAAGCCTTGAATCATAGACAAGCAAAAGTTTAACGGAGGTTTTTGGCGCCTTCGGCAGTAATTTCTGAAACTATTTTATGTGTGACAAATAAAAACAAAAACAAATTAATCACTATAAAAAATGTGTTAATATGATTTCAAATTTCAAAAGTGATATAATTGTGCAAAATCAAAATACAAATGGCAACATTAAGGAATCTATGGTCTATGGTTCAAAGTTTACAATTTGTGGAATTTAGGTAAAATTGTGAATTTGTGTACCTTCGCAATATCTACATTTTCTTGTGATTCTAGCATATTGAAGTGCTTTTCGATATTTTAAAGTATAGCTCTGATTCCTCCATAACAGAATAAAAGTTTAATGATACTGATATACACAGAGAAGTGAGATAGTGAAATAGTTTTGTATTTATAGCAACGTCGAAAGAAAACATAAAAAAAGCTTTCTTTGTATCATTTTCCAGTAGGTACGTAAAAGATGTAATATAATATTTGTGTAATAGAAGAATGATTTGTTTAAAATTCGTGTAAAAATAAAAAGTGTTCTAGTATGTTGTTGTTTTTAATTTACTGATAAAACTTAAATTTTGATAATAAACAGTTTACTATTTCTGTAATTATTAATTAATACGCTACATGTATATCATTGAAATTTTAGTTTGATCTTGTTATTTCCAAAACATTCCAATGAAAACAATGGCCGGGAGAGTGGGATATCCCACAGAATCTACTTATGTTTGTGGGCACCAAGAGATGGCGCTGTAAGACATTTTGATCCGACAAGAAATTCGAATACATACAAACACTGTGTGTTTGTATGTATTCGAATTTCTTGTCGGAGTCCT
>NJDC01002269.1:626791-644858 GCA_002245475.1 Calephelis virginiensis | reverse complement strand
CGTCACTAGCACCGTGACATCTGACTAGGTGGTAGAGTTTAGCAGCGACTCGCCCGGATTGGTACCACCACCTTACCTATCCCTGCCGCCATAACGTCAGGACGTGTTCCGGTTGGGAGGGTAAGGTAGCCGGTAAACTTACTTTTGTTCGAGGCCTAACATACCGGCCTCAGATTGGCAACGCACCATTACCACCTTTGGTGTCTTTAGGCGGCCGGAATTTCTTACCATCAGCAAATCTATCTGCTTGTTTGCCTTCCAATGTCATAAAAAAAAACTTCTATGGTATGTAAGGCCACGGTTCTCTATTACAATCAGAAGAGTCGTGTGCTTATTCGCTGACCTCTGACATAAAAAATAGAGTATTGTATTAAGAAATACATAGACTGATTTAGATGGCATCAAGGTTCACATTTCCTTTCGAGTAATGAAAAATTTGTGAAAGACTAAGTTATATAGCCTCATAGGAATAGCAGCACACTATAGTTAAGTAAATTGGAAATATAAAACAAACAAATAAATCAAAATCTAAGTTCTTTAACTAGTCTAGAATTAAAAGAAGCCTTTATATGGTGTTTCAAATAATATCAAAAGGAATATTTTATTAAGGAACCTTTGCTTGCTGTACCAGATTAAAATTGGAAGACGTCTAATATTAGCAGTCTAGATAGCAGTTAACAGATTTTTAGGCGACGATGGTCACAAATATATTTAGCTATGTTTTTAAATAGTTAGAAAATATGGTCTTCACAAATTGGGATTTGGGATAGATTTTCAAAAACAAATGCTTTTGCTTGAACTCGGATCTTTAATTATATGATTTGAAAATAGATCAAAACCAAACCTGCGGTTGCGGTAAAGGTGTAAGAGACATTTTCTACACATACATATATACATAGCTTCACGCCAAGTCCCGTATGGGGTAGGGAGATAGTATCAAGTGCCAAACCTCATGATCCTGAAAAATCTGTTTAGCTTCCTTCACTTTCTTGACCCAATTAATACAAATATGTATATTATATGATCGCGACATGATCGTGGAATGTCAACTTTGGTCTCCCCGGGTGCCGGGTCATTCATCCACATTCGCATTGTCAATATTTAATCTGTCGTTCCTTCCATATGAATGAACCAACGGAGCATGCCCTAACAGCAACACTTTCTTTCAATCCCACTCGTTCTCGGATCTCACTGTTACGAACGCGGTCAACGAGTTTTACACCACAGGTTTTTCGTAGGGCTCTCATTTCGACCACCAGAATAACCGACCGACCAGTAGAATAAATATTCTACTCTCGTGCTATTTCCGACAACAATAATTCTGGATAAACACAAAAAGCACTTGAGTTTTCATCGCATTCAAATGTAAACCCTTTTCTTTACAATCGTCTTTCATCACTGTGACCAGTGTTTGCAGCTCAGATGGTGTAAAGCCCAAGACTATAGCATCATCTGTATAAAGCAGACAGTTCACCACTTGGTCACCCTTACGCATTCCCCACATTCATTGATCTTAACCTTTAAACGCAGTGTGCAGCTCTGTGTTGCTAATGGGAGAAACACTCAGTATATATTGTTAAAGCATAATGCTTTAACACTGAACAAGCGTGCTGACAACACAACCCTTCTTGACGCCAATATTAATATCAAACCAAATCAATTTGCTGTCATCCACTTGCACACATGCTTTAAATACATTGACTGCACCGCACGTAGCAGGGGCCCATCTATCCCATAAACTGGTAAAATATCCCGTAGTTCCTTAATATATAAAACTCTTTTTCGAGATCCACAAAACCACCGAAAATCTTCTGGAGTGAAAACACCTTATCCGTATATCCTCTTCCAGACCGTCTTGAGCCTCCCACAATACTTGCATCCTACTTTCAACTATTTTTCCTAACACTTTTGATGCTAAAATGAGCAAACTGATGGCCCTGTAACTTGTACAGTCCATGGGTGAACCCTTGCCTTTTTACAAGGGCACGACGACCGCGCGCCGCCATGCTTCGGGTACTATGCCGGTCTTCCAACATTTATTACAAAGAAGCCAGAAAAAGTCCCGGACGGTAGGATCACCAAGCTTGATCATCTCATCTGTAACCATATTATCTACTCCTGCAGCCTTACATTTTTTTTAATTTTTATTGTTAATATGGATATAAAATACGATTGGTAGGTATCTTATGTTAACATGGGTATTGGAGGGTTAATCAACAGTAAACTCATGTGTTGAAGTTTAGAGATCGAATAAGGGTCTCATTAGTGGAATTTAGTCATCAGGTTTCCATTCAAATCTGGGAATAGATGGTTTGTTTGACGTCAAAGCTTTCACTACAATCTAAAATACGCTTTGTATTACTATTTCAAGCTATTTACAAACAAATAACGCTAATGAACAATGTTGTTTTAGTTGTATGTATGTATTATCATGTTCACCCAAATGGAAGCACTGGAACATTTTGTGTAAATGTAACGTTTTGTTCAATAATAAAACTTCACTCATTTTTTAAATCTGTATATTTCAAAAATCGTGTTAGTTACACTATTTATAAATCAAAAATGGCTAAACTGATTAAGTTGAAAATTGATGGGGAAGCAGCTTAGAACCGGGAGGAGGACAAAGGGTACATTTCAGGATCTAGAATTAGGAATTCAAGATTTGCTTTTTATTCTTATCTTAGCTTAGCTTTTTATCTTATCTTAAACTAGTTTGTTTTGGTTATATAGTATTAATGTTAGACCTATTGTGCAATGTGCAAGCCTACAAGCTAACCCATCCTCTAGACTAGAACATGACAGAGTTACAATGCCGCAGGTGGTTAAGGCGGGTTGAGTCCTAAAAACTGGCTTTTTTAAAACATTTTTTTTCTAAAGCTTAAGAAATAAGGCATTAAAAAATATATGTGAATCTTGATCATATTTTTTACAATAATACGCCTTCCATTACACGCTTATAATTATTTTACTGGATAAAAAAAAAAAATTCAAACTAATGTCTAAAATTGAGTTTCAAGTTCAAAATTTGTTAAACAATTTCAAAGATATATAATTCAAATTCATTTGATTGATGTATGATGTATTAATTTTTCATGTGTATGAATTTAAATTTTGATTAAATGTCGTATTTTAAAATAATTAAATAATTTCCAGTGCAACTCGCAAGAATTCATAATAACCCTTTCCGCGTTATAGTGCTTCTCATTCATTTCTACGTAAATAGACAGTGACCGCTGAGGCGCCGTGCTAGCTGGATGTGCGTCGCTGCGTTATTCAACTGATATAAAATTAAAAAGTGTATTTTTATAGTTTATTATTTTTTTTAAAAGATTGTCACTAAAATTATTAAAACATTTTTGTAATAATAAATTGTTATAGAAATGTTTTGATTCATCACGATTATTCTGCGATGAATCGACCCGTAAAGAACCTCTAGCGCCACAGAGCAGCAAATGTCAGTAGGAACGCTTGTAAGATCTTATTGACTACATTATGGTCAACTACCCTACCCGGGAAAGTTACTGCACACACTGCATTCCAATAAAAAACATAACGTAATTATAATTTAAAAGGAAAACGTTGGAAATTCTGTTCCACATTTTGATATCCATTTAAATAATGTTTATTTAAAATATTTTTCATTTTTACAAAAACATGCATAATTTTTGATAAAGATAGATTTTTTAAGAACAAATTTAACCTTAATCATTCTATTTTTGAAAGGTATCGTTCGAATAAATTATGTTTACGTACTAAATTCGAAATATAAATAAACAATATTAAATTATTTCGATTAAGATTAAACATTAATTATGTATTTCACTCAGAGTAAAACCTCTTCGCAAGCTATTTGGATTAGGTGTTTGCAGCTTTATGAAGTAACAAAGCAGTGTCTTCATCTGCTGATCGATACATGTCTAGCTGAATTTATTTAGACAGGATATGGGATAAATAATATGGAATGTCTAAATAAATATACTCATATTTTTTAATATAATTTTTCTTTACGTGTATTTGTCACCTAACTCCTCCTAAACGGCTAAACTAATTTGGTTGAACTTGTATATAAGTATTTTATTTTTTCTTCTGGAAAATGCAAGCTGCACTACAATTATATAAAATTGATTCCGAGTCTAGACTAGTACTGGTGTACATATAGTAGCAATGCTCAGCTCTAAATGAATGGTGATAGTATGATCAACTAATGTCTTTTTCGATTTTGATAACATGCGTGAGTTTTGCGAATCTGATCTACTCACAAACACAATTTGGGCCTTTGATACATATCTCAAGCATCAAGTTTGCTTGCGTTTTGTAGATTAGTGCGACTTCTGTACGTTAGAACTACTTAAAGCATGCTTTTTGATTACTTTTAGGTTTACATTGATTGGTTAACATTGATTTGGAAATGTAAGTTCTTATTCACGTGGTCGTTTTATCGTTATACTTACAATAATTTATTTGATATTCCGTTTTTGAATTATCAAAGTAGCTCAAAATATTTCTGAATTTATATACTACACACAGAAAATCAGGTGTTTACCGTTGATTTCAATTAAATTACATTAAAGTCTAATAAGTTTTTGAGTAACACTTAATAAAGTACATTTTTGTTTAACTTAATAATATTATTGTTATATATTCAATCACTTTTTGAAACGTGATTTGCATAGGTACCAAATCTTGAAAACTTTTTGCTTCAAACTTTCGTAAATGTTTTAATAACACAAACGTTTAAATTTTTTTAAATGATTAGTTGTCTGTTACTTTTACATGTGTATATAAGTAAAAAATAACTACGTTAGTTAAAACCGACTTCAAAACTAAAAAGTGAAAATAATGAAGGTTTAATATTAACTAGTGGTCGCCCATTGGTCGAAATTTGACCATAATAAATTTTTATATCTTGTTGATAAGAACGCCATCTTCACTTCTCAAGACCAACTACTTTGTTTCAGAACTTTTTAGTGCGCCATCTGTAATCTTTTATCGTTATCATCAATATATTTGTTTGTGTGTGTCAAATGCATGGTAGTGTGGGTAATGGTTTATTTATTGATTTAATGTATTTTGTAAGCTTTATTATTGAAAAATATTAGCGTTCTGCACTTCTCCTACACATAAACTATAAATGTGCCAAATTTTATGCTCTTGCGTCCGCGCAATTTTCGTAAAAAGGGGTCCAAAGTTTTGGCGTCACGTATTAATATATAGAATATATACCTATTTTATTTATATGTGCTATTTACTAATAGGTATGAAGTCGGTGCCAAGCCTTAAACTAATAATTAAAATAAATAAGTATTAAAAGTAACCGACAAAGTCAGCATGCTGACGTGGCAATGGACAGGCCACATTGCTCGCAGAACCGACAACCGCTGAGGAAGAAAGGTTCTCGAGTGGCAGCTCCGCACCGGAGAACGTAGTGTCGCGGGGATATGCTGGTTACAAGCGTGGTCTGGTGACCGTGGCATGTGGCGCTCTTTGGGGGAGGCCTATGTCCAACAGTGAACGTCTTCCGGCTGATGATGATGATGAAATCTTTATTATTTTTACTTTTGAGTTTTGAAGTCGGTTTTAATTAACGTAGTCATTTTTATTTAATACTTTTTAGTTTATTGCTGATATGATTTAATTCAATAAAAATAAACATCTGGATAGGTGAAAATAGATACAAAATGCTAATGTGTGAAATAAAAACTAATGGACCTACCTGAGTCAAATTGTTATGGGACCAATTCGAAACTATTCCGCATCAAACAAAAAAGAAACAGACATCACGAAGAAATTGGTGCACATACATAAAAATATATACCGTCCGAATTGATAACCTCCTCGTTTTTTTTAGCTCGATTAAAGAGTCTCGATTAAACTAACTCAATCATTGCAAAGCTGAAACCACTAAATAGATTTTGCTTAAATATAGCCAATAGACACGTACAGTTATATGAACATTTGCTCCTAAATAGGCTTAACAGAAATTAATTGAAATGAATGAAATGTAAAATTTAGTTCCGCAAGTATATTAAAAACGATACTTTTATTGAGGGTACAATAAATTTTGTCATTTAAAAGGGTAAAATGTTATGTTAAAGTTTGTGAGTTTACAAATATTTTTTTTTATTACACAATTCACTTTAATTTACTATTATTTTAAACAAAATTGTAGAATCACGTATTTTTTTAAGTTCTTAATTTTTTATTAGGCTACATTTCCTTCTACTATGTTTCTGCACGCAATCAGAGATATGATTTTATGTAGAGATAAACCTATCTATAAAATTGCAGGGAAACTGGAAAACACATTTTTTTTCATACAAAACTGTTACTAGCAGTTAATGTCTAGTGATACAAAGTTTGCCGTGTCGGCTAGTACATTACATATATTGCTAAGATATCACAATCGGCATGCAATGGACATTGTCTTGTGTATTCTGCTGGTTGACTGCTTTCTCATGATTACCCACATTAATATCTACAGGTTACACAACTGGGTATCTCAAACTGTGATACATATATCCCCAGAGGTATATTATGATGTCTCAAGGATAATATATAATGGCGGGTTGTACACTGTATAACATTACGGAACAAGTAATTTTACGAAAGTAATTTTAGAAGCGCTCTAATTTTATAAATTAACTTTTTTTACACAACTTTTAAATAAAATTATTTTATCTATCTTGCTGTGCGTGTGTATCGTCTTAACAGAACAAGCCATTCTTTCATGGGCCAATGTATACGGTTATATAATAAACTTCCCAATTATATAAAATAACTTCCAATTACTAAATTTAAGAAATGTGTTAAATTTCTTTATTTATTTATTTATTTAACACTTTATTGCACACAAAACTAAAATACACAAAATACACGAGAAGTTAAAAATGCACAAAAGGCGAGCTTATCTCTAACTAAAGAAATTTCTTCCAGCCAACCCAAAAAAAAATTAAGCTGTGAAAATAAAATGGAAGGCATCGTGTACAAAACAATTAACTATAGCTGTACTTAGAACAAATAAATAAAAATATACTAATAAAGTGTGTAAAAAAAACAGGTACAATTACAATTATTAAAATATATTAGTAGGATAATATATGAGTATGTTATTGTGTCAACGATAAGTAATGTTCCTTCAATATTTTCTTAAAAGTAGGTAAAGAAGGGCTGTCACGAATCACGGTAGGAAGGGAATTCCACAATAAATTGAAATGATACGGTAAAGGTTAGTATAACAACGCTGAATATTTAGCAGATAAGAGCGTTTGGGATTAATTGCTTCTCATGCTAATCTCTTGCAAATATAATGTACTTGTTTCATCGCTTTAATTATTTAAAAATAAGGAAAAAGACAAACCCGCTTTGTATCTTGTCGGATCTTCTCAGTGTGTGGCCGCGTTCCGATCCGGTGGTAGATTTTTAGTATTATATAGATGCGTCAAGCGTGCCACTTGCAGGTAAAATAAAAAAATATTTGATTTGATTTAATTTAATTAAAGTTTTAATGCATGAATGTACTATTTTAAGAATACCGACAGTTTTCGGTCAGTAGTTTAAACAATCTATTCTATAAAAAATAATTCCCTGAATGTGTTCTAAGCGCAAAGCTTCCAAACGAATAGACCGAATTGTTTAATTTTGGTTTCGAAACATTTGTGGGAGTCCAGGAAAAATTTTAAGGATAACAAAATGATTTTAAAGGTAAAAAAGTTTACCAAATGTACGGAATTGCAACGTTGTAATAAAATAATTGAATTTTGTAGTTTTACTGTGCTTAAGTTTTATAAAATGTTTTTTTTATAAATACGTTATAATTTCCTCTTTACGCCTCTTTGGTCTAGATGTCCGTTGCTGCCGTTGTTTATATGAGATTTCGGCTTTGATAGCCGGGTCGTTCAACTTAAATTGTGTTTATGTTGTAGTTTTGTAATAAAAACATTGCCAAATTAACAAGTGATTAATTGGTGTTAGGTTTGCCACCTATCGCAATATGAGACTTAGTTTTATCGGCTAGTGGTTGATGTACCTCTGCCTGGCCCTTGCAGGCGTGAATATACTTTTACCAACCAAACTCAAAACAAAGATATATTTCTGCTAATTGTAGGAGATAACCGAGGCCTATAGATATGTCATGAAAGACTAAGATTGTATGAATAGACATTAATAAACTTTTATTTTCTTAGAAGTAATTTGCCGTTACTTAGATAAAAGTTACAAAATAATGGACATGAAATTAGAAAACGTCAAACACACGACTTTGGGAGTTGAAATAATTTGTAGTTTGGAAACAAGTCAGAAAAATAATCTTTCGGACAGACTGAATTCAAAACTTTGAAATTTATTTTTCTGCATATTTTGTTTTTTATAAGATAGCAAATAAGTTTTATAATTATGATTTTTTTTATGAGAAAGATCAGCGAACAAACACACAGCTCTCGTGATATAAATAACTGTGTAACACCTAAAATGTTGTAGATGCGTTGCTGTCTTTTGGCTGGGATGTTAGGCCTATTGTTGAAGTCGACAGTCTAGCCTCCAGAACGGAATACGACACTATAATTATGATGGCAGGAATAGGTAAGACGGTAATCTGTGAGTTGTTGCAATTTATCCACATTTGAACAGTTTCAATATCTAAATTTTTTTTTTTAAATCTAAAACATGGATCCAAATTCCATCATAAACAGTTAGGGCGTTAGGCCGTTAATTCCGGAAGAATGAACTATAAAAAAATGTTATAAAACCAAGCTATTTTAAACTAGCAATTTTTTTCAGTACATTACATGAAATATATATAAGTGTGGTATTGGTATTAAAATAACTTATTCAAAAATGATTTCAAAATATTAGATACAACTCTTTAAACACATTCATTTTAAAATGACACATATAAATTTGTGATCCGCCATTTTGTTACGTGGCCATTTTGAATTTATAATAATACTGATAGTAATGTTATGGCATTTCCATTGAAACTATTAGTGTACTCAAACGTTTGAGGTTAAATGTTTGATTATCGCATCAGTGGTCTAGCGGTCAAGTGTTAAATTTGACTTTTTAAGGCCGCAAGTACCGCCACCGGATTGGGAAACAAAAAAAAACTGTTTTTTTTTTTAATTCTTTAATCAAAAAAACAGAAACTAAATAAAAAACATAAGTTCACGAAAATGTCAATTATGTGAACAAAATATCATCCTGATTCTGTAAGACATTACAGCAAACGTAATTGGAATTCCAAACGTTCGTTATCTTGACCCTTTTCAGTAACTAATATAAAAAACCTAACGAATGGTTGGAATTCTTTTGATTTAGAACATTTTCTTATTATGGCATCAATTTAAGCAGTTACGTTCAATTATTGCTTTAAACAAATGTAATTGGGCTAACTAAATATTATTTTTATTTGAGTTCAGGTAACAAGCATTTGGTTCTCCTGGTGGTAAGAGATAACCATGACCTATAGATACCGTAGATGTTACAGAAGCGTCACTGTCCTGTGGCCAGGATATTATGTCTAATAGACGAGTATACCTTACACTCCAGGCCAGAACATGTCAGTCATAATAGCGGCAAGAATATTTAAGGCAGTGGATGTAACCTGGGGCAAGTTGCTGCAAAGAACTTTACCACCAGTGGAAGCATTTGGTTCTCCTGATGGTAAGAGATAACCATGACCTATAGACACCGTAGATGTTACAGATGCGTCGCTGGCATGTGGCCGGGATGTCAGGTCTAATAGGCAAGTCTACCGGCTACTTTACACTTGGGTTTAAACGTGACAGTTATTACAGCGGCAGGAATAGGCAAGGCGGTGGATCCAAACTAGGCCAAATTGCTGTACAGCTTCCTAACACCAGTAGTCTTGTATGTAGAACCTATATTTCAACTTCTGCTCGCCTCTTACGAGCTGTCTGTTAGAGAGACAGATGGTATTTTCTACTTAGTAGAGGGAAAATGTATTTAAATTTTTACGCAAAATTATTTATGGGGTTGGCACAGAGTACCCAGTGTCAAGTTTCTTAATTCCTGCAGATCTGCTTATCTTCCTCCACAATAGGTACTCCGTTGACACAAACAACCCGGTTCCAGTTCGGTTTTTGCCCGCGTTGGTCCGGGTTCTTTTGCAGAATAGGCAGAATTCCTGCCAGGCAGCTCGTAATAGGCGAGCATAGGCTTACCGTCACTAACACAGTGATAACCTACTAGGTGGTAAAGTTTCGCAGCAACTAGTCCGGATTGGTACCACCACCTTACCTATTCCTGCCGCCATAACGCCAGTGCTTGCCGTTGACATGTTCCGGTTCGGAGGGTAAAGTAGACGGTAAGCTTACTTTTGTTCGAAACTTAACATTCCGGCCTCAGGTGGGCAACGCACCATTACCACCTTTGGTGTCTCTAGGCGGCTTAAATTTCTTACCATCAGATAATCCGTCTACTTGTTTGCCTTCCATTGCATAAAAAAATATCATAACACCATCACTGATAAAATCCGAATGATGTGATCATGGAAGTTTGACATAGATCTCTATTTATACTTATACCAATCCAAATCCATATTGTATATCTGGCTTGTTCGTCTTTTATCTGCCATTCCTTCCACATGATCAAATATGCGCAGCATGCTCTGCCTCATTTTTATATCAACATTTACATTCAATCACACTCTTTCTCTGATCCCGCTGTTGTGAATACGGTCAGCATGAGTAATTCCACAGATTTTCCGCAACGCTCCCATTCCGACCACTTTACTTTACTGGCATACCCAACTCATGTGTGTAATGTTTTAATTAGTTTTAAACACGCTACACTTACTTTAATGTAAAATGAAACGCTGATTTCATATAACTCGGTTAACCCTCGGTTTAGAACTGATTTCGTGTTTTTATTACGATCGGTTAAATCAGCCCTTAATGACCCACAAAGGCGACCTTATCGTCAAGACTGTTATCTCTCAGCAGCATTGAAAATAGTCAGCGGGATGATGTTTCTAAAAACACCAGATACCTTTAATTTAGTGAGTGTTGGCGCTATTGATATGACAAACATGACAGAGTCTATTCAGGAATAGGTATGGCGTTGGATCCTTACCCGAGCAAGTTGCTGCACAGCACTATTCTTACAATGATCGTGTTGGGAACCACCTATTTCTTAATCCCTCAATCAGCAGATCTGGATCAAAAGAAGGAGAAAAGATGGATGAATATTGCATAGAGATTTCGTGTGCCCATTCATTAAAATTCATATAAAAACTAGCTGCCTGCTCCGGCTTCGCTCGGATGGTAATTTTTTTTAGCATAAATTGAGATGTAAGCTATCCTATCTTTCAAGTTGGATCAAACTGCACACGGTGAGCAAATTTCATTGAAATCAGTTCAGTAGTTTAGGAGTCCATCGCGGACAAACAACGTGACACGTAATTTAAATATATTAAGATATCCCTCAACAAATTACACCTAAATTAAATCAAACCCCAAATTAAACAAATTATAGCTTGTGTTAAGGGTGTTAGTTAAAGTTATTATAATATATAGATAAAGAGTAAATATTATAAATACCCAGACCCAGAAATGCAGACATCTAAAATATGTTCATCATATAAAATTCCTCGTTAGGAATGGAACCCGAGCCTCACAGTTGGTCTGTGGAGGTAGATGTGTACGCTAGCCACTCGACCAACGAGGCGGTCAAACATTCGAATTAAGTAATTTTGATATTATTTTGTGTAATTTCGTTCTCTTAAAGTGCACAAGTAATATATTCATGAAGAAAATAGTGAAGCGTGTGTTTTTTTACTGGCGCCAAATCACAGTCAATAAGCTTAGGTAAAGCTGCTTTTGCTATACCTAAGTCCCTGACATGACCAAGTAAGACGATAATGACTTATTTCTTAAATTTTAAAATAATTTTGGGATATTGGATAATAATGATCCAAACTAATTAAACTTGACTAATGGTGAATGCTCGCGCTTATGACAAAAACAAAAAAAAAAGAACTTGATTATTTAGGTTTCATTTCTATTTATTGCCAAATATATAGACATTGTTAAGATACTTTAAAAGTTAGAAACAAATAATTGGACGGGAGAATTGAACGTTTGTCTTTGAATAACTTTTTTCCGTCTCTATTTTGTCATAATTTCATTGGAAGTTTTATTTGAGAGTTGTCCCGATCAACTTCTTACTACCCTATCTGTAATAACACTTAACTAATAAAATAGCGATGAAAGGAGTGAAAGAAACAAATATTTAAACAAATACAGACATCAATTTGTTCTTTTTTTTCGGTGATTACAGAAACAATTAAAATATAAACCGAAAATCAAAAACTTTCAAATACCCCCAACGAAACCTCTAGGTTTTTAATATAGCAAAGAACCATTATGATATAGTCAGCTTCCGAACAAAAAATCAGCATCAAAATATATCCATCCTTTTAAAAGTTAAGATACCACAGACAGTAACACATACAGACATTTCTAATGTATAACACCCATCCTTCTTCGTCGGTTGTTAAAAAAACTGTCTCGTGGTTTTTAATAAATAGTAAGTATTTTGGTTACTTTGCTTATTTATAGGTAATCATAATAGTAGAGGAGACCGTGGAAGATTGACCTTCACCGATCTGATAACCAGATGAGACATATTTTTTATCGAATATAATTTATAAACAAATATGCTTATAATTACT
Source organism: Calephelis virginiensis (assembly GCA_002245475.1). NCBI lineage: Eukaryota > Metazoa > Arthropoda > Insecta > Lepidoptera > Riodinidae > Calephelis > Calephelis virginiensis. Next base: position 632,170 of record NJDC01002269.1, on the reverse strand, counting down.
TGCCCGTTTGAAAGTGCTCATGGCTACTTTTAATTAAATTAATTTAAATTGATTTATTTTCATCACTTTCGTTCTTTTGATAACCAAATGAATTTTATTTCACTTTTAGTTTTTAACACACAGAATATGCCTCGGTAGGCTTGCCTCCTCATTTTTGTGTATAGCCTGGCAAACAGATGTGAACAGGTAATATAGGTGACTCCATCGTTCTGCTAACTTATCGGAAGATATATCAAATTTTATTTATATAGCACACAGCTATTCTGATGGTAAAAACTTGCCTATACACACCATAGAAGTTACAGGTGTATTGCTATCTTGTGGCCACGGTATTAGCTCTTTAAGCAAGTCTACCGACTACCGTAACTATAAATATATCCCCCTATCCATACCATATTATTAGGCTACGGTTGTATCTTGCGATCAAAAACTGCTCATTAGCTGTTTTATGACATAAAATATACTCTGCCGATATTTAGCTAAGGGTCACCATAATTATTATCATTAATCATAAGTTTTAAAAAAAAGATAAAACGTTTAACGGCCGGTTAAGTAAAACACTTGCAAGAGCGAAACTTGATTATGCGTGTTTACAGATTTAAGATAAAGATAGAGTGATTTCAAAAATAACAGTAACAATCAAAAATAATACTAATTGAATAAAAAGCACTCAATGACACCTATGTCAAACATATTTATGAATGAATAAATAAATAAATTAATTAATTAGTAGAGTGATATAGAAGTAGGTATATTCGTAAGTCAGAGAAATCCGTCAATTTATGTGCACTTTATCGCCGACCCGGCGAACTTTGTATAACTTGATATTAACAGCTACTAACAGTTTATATGAAAAAAAACGACGGGTTGCACTCCGGGTGTGCCGGCAGAAGTGAAAACTTGAATATTCACGTTGTGCATTATTAATATTTTTGAATAGTTAGGAAAAAAATTTACACGAATTGCTTTAATTATCAGTATCATTTATGTGGTAGAATACAATATTCATTTATTGCGCTATCGTACATAAACATGACAACACGTTCATTCGCGCAAGCGCCCTGCGCAGTTTTACGAATTTTCGATCAGGCCCCGCGTCCTGACGCGAGTTTAGAAGTTTGTATTCATTTCAAAAAAGTGCGCAAAGCCGCTAAAGAAATTCCCACTTCAATAAAGTATTATTTTCCGCATTTTCCGGGAAAGTACAATTTGTCACGTCTGTTTCTTCATAAGAACCTTTTCCGGACAATAACCTATACAACAAAAAGCGAATTATCAAAATTAGTCTATCCATTCAGCGTGATACGATGACCACGCAAAATTTGGTACATCTACTAGCCGACCCGGCGAACTACGTATCTCTTGACATTAACAGCTACGAACAGTTTGTAGAGATTAAAGTATTATTTTTCCATTGCCCTGCAACTGTCTCTGTACTGTCCCTGTTTAACTAAACACGGTCTTATCACTTACCAACATATTACACTTAGATGGAGTGGCAGCAGTATTAAGTAAAACATGTGATCAACAAGTGTTTAATTTTTTTTTGTAGAGAGACGACATAATTTTAGTATTTATAGAGATTAGAAATGAAACAACATATCTTCTTCATCTTTATGTGTTCGGTATCTATAGGCGACATATATTTCTTACCACCAGAAGTCCCATCAGCCTTCCTTCCCACTCCCATCCCACTTCGATATACAATTGAAACGCACTGCAAAAACCAATTAAATTCATCTTTGCAAAATCTTTACATACCGCTATATTTGTGATGTTTAAGAAATTATACATGTACTTGCTATTGAATAATAAAACGTAAATAGCAAAAATCATTTCATTCACTTCCACGATATACCTTCTTAGTAACAATAACATATATAACATAACAATTTAGGTTATCAAAACGTTTCTCTAATATTTGTGTACTAAGAGCAATTAATGTCTCTTGCTATGCAGGATCTAAGACAAAGAAGTGTTTGGAAACATCAACTCTAAGTAAACTAATAAAAACTTCTTAACATATTTATCAAAACCACATTGTTACACCTAACTCTAACCGTAAAACGTGGGTGAAATGGATAAGTTTAGTAACTAGAGTTGCATGATACAGGGTGTACTTACTACACTACAGTTGCATATACAGGTTGAATGTAGAGTTGCATGATACAGGATGAGTGTATATGGGGGTCGGTGTTTAGAGGCAGCGTTGCGAGTATTATGAAGCATTATGTAGATACTGCCTCGGTAACTGCAGCTTAACGCCTTGAAAAGGGAGATATGTTAAGTTATGTTTATTACAAGAACTGATTTAGTTTTCTTCAAAGATGTAATTGCAAGTTATTACTTAATATTACATTATAGTGATGTACGGGATCGATTTGAAACTCAAGTACCTTTACCAAAGATACTTAATATTAAGTGAATCAGTGCAAGGGTTTTTCACGTATAAGAATAATTAATAAAGTTTTATCACTTGGTAAAGTTGGAAACTATTTAATATACTTACGATTATGTTTCTTTGAGAATCAATTCCCAATGTCACTTTTAAAATAACATTTTGTGTTTTACTGCATACAGTGTAGAATTTGTTCTATGGAAAAGCACAAGTGTTAATTGAAAAGTGTGTACTCAATGAAATATCAACAAGTGCGACGATAAAGAGCATAAATTCCAGCACCACATTATTTCATATAACTTTTATTTATTTTCAAAAAGATCGATTGATGAACGAAGTGAATGAAAAAAGGAAAACTTTTTTAGTTAGAAGACTGCGAAAAAGTTGACGTTTATTCTGTTGTTAAAAAACAACCATTTCCAAGAGATATGGTTGATGTTGGTGTATCGTCTTATGCAAGAAATCTTTCGCCCGTGCACAAGTTTAGCAGTTCTACAAATTTGTAGACAACCGGAGAGTAATAAACACTAACGTTATGGTGTCAGGCAGTTTGGCGCAACTTTCATATAAAAAAAATATATAAGTTTGCTATGTTTTTTATTCGCCCAAATCATATGACACTAGTTGCCTTATATCTAAATGCTTTTAGACTTACTTTCAAATTATACGGGTTATACCTTTTTAAGTAAATTTTATACAAATTCGGGTTTGCTATGTATCTATGGAAGTCCCGCCTAGTATTTAGATCCTCTTTGGTGCCAGGTATAGGAAAGACGTTAGTACCGATCAGGGCGAACTTTCTAGCGGCCTAACTTTTAATACAATTTTAAATAATATTTGTTGCCTGTGACTTTGTACACATGTCGAAGTATTTTTTTGTGGTTAGAGATGGGAACAAAAGATGTGCCGCAAAAAAATTCCTAAGTGTTGAACCGAAGTATAGGTTAAAATTTGGTTAAAATTTGTTGAGTATCTACTTTTTACGTGAAAGTCACTAAGTAAGTAAGTAAGTACACTGAGTACATTTACACCCATATCCCCGGAGAGGTAGATAAAGGCACAACCCAGCAACCCCCGACTAGCCGAAGACACTAAGTCTCACAATGTGATAGGTGGCAAGCCTATCGCCAACCGGGCACATATCCAATCTCGAGCAAGATTTTTTTTATTAGAAAAAACATATTTTCTTTCGGCTGCCCGACCCGGGAATTGAACCCGTGACCTCATGAAGTCAAGTCTAGACTAGAGAGGCGACAAACAGAGTGACAAACAGACAAACCGAAAAAAAATTTTGATCATCCTATTCTTGCATTCCGTATTCTGCTTACCATACTTAGCAATCACTGTTATAAAAAAAAACATGTTGTACATACTATGTTTAATTACTGTATTCTAATATTTAGCCTCAGTAGCTGTAGCTAAACGTAGTAGTCAAAGAGAAATATAGAAGTTCCTACTTATTTCCAAAATTTTCTTTACTTTTCATTCTTATTTATCTGATTTACTAGTAACTACTTAGTTTAAACTTTATATCAGTGCTATATTAAACTAGGTTATAACCTTAATTTTAAACAGAATTTGTTAAATACAAGTTTTACTAAAAACTGTCAAAAATTACTAACAACCTCAACCAATAACATGCTGCCACGTCATCAACGTGTAGAACGTCAATGTTATAGTGATTAGTAAAATATGCGTCTTCATTATTTTGTGGTATGGCTGTTGTGTTTTCAATGCACCTTGTGTTTTATTAAAAAACAAAATGTATAAATTTAAACTAGTTTTCTAAACAAATTGCCAGGTTGTGATGCAAGGATATAAGACAGAAAAAGTATCTTCACGCCCATATCCACGTACAGGTAGGGAGAGCACAACCGATCCACTCACGACCAGCCAAAAACATTTTGTCCTACAATGTAATAGCGGCCTATCGTCAACCGTGCACATATATAATCCCAGACAACAGTATTTTTACTAGGACATTGAAAATGTATATTTTTTTATTTTTATGGTTGCCCGACCCGGGATAAAACCCTCAAGAAGTTAAGTCCGATGCCGGACCGCTAGATTACGGACATGAGAGATATGATATATATTTATCTATATCAGATTACAACACCCAACTATAATCGTAAAGCGTGAGTAAAATAAGTTAAATTTCATAATACAGAATGTATATAAAAATGCGCTTTAATATTCTACTACGATCTGGATATTTTAATCATTTTGTATACCATCTAAGTAACTGAAGCTTAATTCCTCTTGAAGAAGGTCATATTGCAATTCCATGTATAACAAAATCTAATTTAGTTTCTGATAATGGTGCTCCTAGTGTCTTTTTTCCTCAATGTTGAGGGTCCTGACCTCGTTGGATCACTTTCTCCTGGACTACCTAATGTTGTATCTTCAGCGATATAAATAGCGTCACAGACTGGTTTTCAGTGTAGACCTGAATTGATCTAACCAGAGTATTGGGTTCTTTCTTCTGGGTTTTTACCCATTTAATTTTCCGGTCAGTGGCAGTTTTTTTTAAATTATCAGCTGTTTTCTTCGCAAAGTGACAAAAATACTCGAATCACCTTCTAAAACTTACAGAAGAAAGCGTCATTGGTTTTTCAAGTTTACCCAAAATGGATACAATGGGCCGGTGTTCTGCTAGTAGACTTGAAGTATTTTCAACCAACACCACATTTCGAAAGCCTCTGTAGGCAAAAGAAAATTTTTAAAGTGTTCAGATCTCCGCACCATATAGGAAGATAAAAAAAGAGAGTGGTGACTAGTTCCACCTCAATCTTCTGGGATGTACTCCCTCTGTTCAGATCTTTTGTGATTGGGAAATAGCACTCTAGAAAGGGCTCAGAATCCAACTCAAAAGAGGCAGTCTATATGGCTTTGTTTTTTATATGTTTGTTACGTTAATACAGATACATATCACCACGTCAAGTCCGTTGCAAGGTAGGCAGATAATATCGAGTGCAGAA
>NJDC01002269.1:599782-626441 GCA_002245475.1 Calephelis virginiensis | reverse complement strand
CACCACATTTCGAAAGCCTCTGTAGGCAAAAGAAAATTTTTAATGTGTTCAGGTCTCCGCACCATATAGGAAGATAAAAAAGAGAGTGATGACTAGTTTCACCTCAATCTTCTGGGATGTACTCCCTCTGTTCAGATCTTTTGTGATTGGGAAATAGCACTCCAGAAAGGGCTCAGAATCCAACTCAAAAGAGAAGGAGGCAGTCTATTTGGTTTTGTTTTTTATGTGTTTATTACGCTAATACAGATACAAATCACCACGACAAGTCCGTTGCAAGGTAGGCAGATAATATCGAGTGCCAAAAATTATATTTACTGAAGACCTGCTTCATTCATTAGTATTAAAAAACAAGCCAGTTTCAAATAAAGCTTGAGGGGTTTGACCGAGGATCTTTGATTTTAAGGTCGTCACTAAAGATTACCGAAATCCATCAACTTTTTCATTGTATATCTATCTGTCTTGTCAATCTCCCATGTGTCATTTTTTCCCCAATATCGAACCGACAGAGCCCAGAGATGGCCTGTCTAATTTGAACACCAACATTCTCTCTCTCTCTCTCTCTGATGTTGCTGTTGCGAATTGCGACCATATTCGCACTCATTAAAACCTCTACATGTAACCAGTGCATAAATACCGAGATACCGTAGGTAGATTTTTGCCAGATTTTGTTACTTTTTTGAGTTTTATTTTGTAAACTGTGGTCAAATAATCTACTACTATATCTTTTTTATTCTCTAAAAAGTAAGCATTAGGTATTTTGGATGAGACGAGATACCGTAGGTAGATTTTTGTCACACTTTGTTACTTTTTTTAGTTTTATTTTTTAAAGTGTGGTCAATTAATCTACTAATATATGTTTTTTATTCTCTAAAAAGTAAGCAGTAGGTATTTTGGATGAGAAAATATCACAGAACTTTCCGAACGCTGCCCATCCGGACGGATTTATCGACTGCAAACTTTAATCAAACTTTGTTATTATAACTAAGCTTCGCTCTTAGTAGCATTAGCGCTAGCCTTGCGCAAATTTAATCTAAACAAGTGCTTGTCTGTGACTTTCGTGCCATAATCCTCTTCCGAGTGAAAATACGACGGAGACTGAGGTTCTGAAAAGTTTAATAGTCATAGGGAAGCTTATTTTGGTTTAAAACCATATTTGCAACAGTAAGATCTTAGATAGAGTTAGAGAGAAAGAAAATATTGGTGTATTTTATTAAAAAAAATTGGGGTGATTGGCCATCATCACTTAAGTATGAAAAACAGATAGTAGCCAATTCTCAGACCTACTCAATATGCATATAAAATTTGATGAAAATCAGTGTAGCCGTTTCGGAGGAGCTAATACTGTGACATGAGAATTTTATACAGAGTAAATTTGAAAGGACCAGCTAAATTTTGGTAATGCATTTTAAATATTATTAATAAATTGAAATATTTGCTTTGATAAACATTTAAAACAGTCATCAAAAATGCTTCTCTTGTTGTCGCACAAAGTACGAGTCATGACGTCACCAGGCTGCAAAAGCGACTGCGGTCGTTGGAAACCAGTTTTATGCTTTGTTTACATGATAACAATAATTCTTGTATTTTACGTCGGATAAATACTATAAATCGATTTTTTTTATTTCAGTTTTTTCATAGATCGAAAGTGTTATATTCTAAACCGTTTCTCAACATTAGACTGGTGCTTTAGATGTAACCCTGTGTATAAGATAAGATATATTTAATAAAATCGCATTAAAACTGCAGAAACCGACTTCGATTATTATAACCAAGCATTCTAGATACACAAAAATTAAGTATTTTCCTCGATTTTCACAGGATTCGTTGTAGTAAGCTCTCAAATTAAACACCAGATAAAATCGGTTCAGAAATGACGGAGAAATTGATTAACATACATAAAAATACAGAAAGTCCTTTTCTCGGAGTCTTTAAAAATGGAATTCTATCAAGGAGTTAGAAAACAAAGCGATCGCAATACGGTAATATAAGTATTGACCTTGATAGCATTTGCTGGTCCATTTCACCGGTACCGGGAACGATCATCCACTGGCTGTTTATGACCGCCATCTTTTATTAGATACGATTATTTGGAGCTACATATTGGTACGATACTATATTTTAGTTTTTAACTTAAAATATGTTGTTTTTTAATCCAATTTTATCGATTCATCGCATGGTCATGGTAGTAAGATAAACTAATTTTTTTTTGTTGTATTATTGTCAGGAGAAAGTTCTTATAAAAAGCCGAAAATTGCAGGAAAATTGTGAATAATAATGCTTAAATCCATACAAACTGTAATTAGGTAGCTGTTAATATCAACCGATACAAATTTTGCGGGGACGGCTGGTTTTCTAACAAAAACAACGTTAGCATGAACCTATAAACTACTAACAAAAAACTGAAGTCATGTCCAAATATTGCTGACCCTCTCTAATGTACCTCTCTATGTAATGTGCCTCCCTCTCACTTTGACTTTTTTAATTAAATACACAACATTAGAGAGAGACACCAATATTTGTAAACGACATTAGTTCTTTGTTTAAAGTGTAATCTCCAGTAGTAATCTGTAGCTTCATAGGCATTACAAATTCTTAGTTATTCTCGAAAGTCAAAATACAAAGTGTCTAATCGGTATTCAAAGTGGGTTAAATTTTTGAAGTGAAAACTTCTTTAGCGGCATTGCGCACTTTTTTTGGCATGGGTAAAAAAAAACTTCTAAACTCTCGCTCGTTCAGTCTCGCGTCTGATTCGTAAGACGGCATAGGGCGCTTGCGCGAATGTTCGTGTTTTCATGTTTGCGTACGATAGCGCAATAACGGAATATTGTATTCTACCACATAAATGATACTACTTTCATACTGATAATTAAAGCAATTCGCGCAAAATTATTCCCTAACCATTTCAAAATATCAAAAATGCACAACGTTAATATTAAAGTTTTCTCTTGTTTTGTTGTTGTAGCTTCCACCATCTACCTTTTACCATATGAATGGAGATAATGATTTTACTAAATTGTCCTTCAACATTTTATGATTACGTGGTCTTTTGGAATGAGAGCAAGGAAAATAAATTGCTACTATAGAATTCGAAACGATTACGATAACATAAGTATTACCATTGATAACACTTCCACAGTCCAATTCACGACCACCGTAACGACTATCCCCTATACAGTTTATGAACGCCATCTTTTATTAGACCCCATTATTTGCAGTTTCACATTGGCTTGTTACTATGTTATGGTTTTTATTGCGATTTCAAAATATATTTTAACGATTATAGTTTAATATTAAAGCTTTTAACTTACATTGTTTTACTGGTGGTAGATTGATAAGTATTCAACCTTACCTATTCCTGTCGCCATGACGTCAGTAACATGTTTCGGTGTACATGTAGCTCTTAGAAAGATAAATTATAATTCCAAGGTGGTCCTATTTTTATTTTATCATGATCCGAGTGGAGGTTTTTGAAGCATAATATGTAGATAATAATATAAACATTTTATTGAAAAAAAATACATCACTAGATTTTGCATTTTTTCGGGATAAAAACTATCCTATGTGTTAATCCAAATTATCCTCTATCTGTGTGCCAAATTTAATGAATAGTCCAGTAGTTTTTTCGCTACGGAGTAACAGACAAGCATACAAACTTTGGCATTTATAATATAGGATATAATATAGGATTGAAACTGCTACTAACTAGAAACTACTCGTGTGATGTCGACATAATATAATATTATGTGAAACCATTTCTGAATTTATCTGAGTCCATTTTTGCAATTCTGCGCTTAATTATTGATATTTAGAAAGAACATAAAGAGTTATATTATATAGAACATAGACATGGTTTTTTTTGGAACCTCCGGTTGCAGCTAACGTAATTGGCGCTGTCGGTAGAATTTTCTATTTCTATGTAACCCCGGTTGTTAATGACTGTAGTTATACATTCGTGAACAATGCAATTGCATAGTACTTGTTTTCGTATAAGTACGTCTCCTTATTTGTAAAGTCTTGCTTTAAACGGAAACGTGCACATACTGCAGTCAGGAAGTTTCCTTTCAGACCTAAAATGATTATAACACAAATTTGTAAGTTAATTTTCTAGGAATATGTTAAACAAATTAAAGTAGTTTAAATTTTTAAGTCAGCGAACAAAGACACGATCTGAGTTTAAGGAAAAAAGTCAAAAGATTTATTTTATGATTACGCTTACAATTATTAGAACAATTAATTTTAATTTGATATACATTTTAAAAAAAATATTAATAGTAGAACTTAGTTTACTAAATAACATTAGTAGTGATTAGTTAAGGGAAAAATTTCCCCGTTATTGGGGGAAAAATCTTACGCTGTCAACCCAGTCCATTTAAATTTGTTTCCTAATCGCATCACTCAGTATTTTTTATTACTTAAATACCGTAATTTTAAAGATGACAATTAATTGGTATTATTTTCAACAAAACTGTTGTTGTTATAGCCCTGATGATGCTTGAATAGCAAAACCGGTTGGCTAAACTATAAAAATAAAAAAAAAGTGTGTGTGTACTTATGTACACGCGTTAGAAGTTATACTTCTTCGGCGTAATAAGATAAAAATCTTTTTAAAAACTAAAATGTTATCTATAGCTAACTTCATAGCTAACTTCATCATGTCGGTTTTTCGTGACGGTCTGCGCGCGCATCTTAAAAATTTACCCTCATCATTTTTTCCTAACGCGCCAAAAAAAGTATAACTTCAATAAAATTGTTTCCAAAGTCCAAAGATGTCATATATATTCTATAACCTCTGTGTCTCTGTGGTCTAGTGGTCCGGTTTTGGCGTAGCTTACCTGAGAATCCTATTAATATTATAAATGCGAAAGTTTGTAAGTATGGATGTATGGATGTTTGTTACTCTTTCACGCTCGAATGGCTGAACGGATTTGTCTGAAATTTGGAAGACAGATAGATTGTGACCTGGATTAACATATAGGCTATTTTTAATCCCGATCGCACACCGGGTTTCTGTGAAAACGCGGGCGAAGCCGCAGGTAGCAGCTAGTTAGTAATAATACTAACTCACCAAGGTACTGGCTTGATTTACTTGATTTTCACATTCAACAAAAAAAAACACTTCAATGATTTAATCTTCTCTTATTCGTCTATCATTGACGAATTCTTAACCATTTAAGCTATCGAAGATTCAAATCATGTGATAATATTGTTAATTCGTTATCACCAGCTATCACATGATAATAATGTTAATTAAAATTTGATCGCCTCGATGGTTGAGTAGCTAGCGTACGCGCGTATCTACATCGACCAACCGAAAGGCTCGGGTTCGATTCCCGACGGGGGCAGGCACTTGTGTGATTAACATTAAGGTGTCTGCATTCTGGGTCTGCGTGTTTATTAAATTTAATCGGGTATCTATTTAAGTATTTCTATGTATAGTATTATTGACTGGCACCCATAACACAAGCATATAATTTGCTTACTTTGAGATTAGATTCAATTTGTGTAACTTTTCCAGGGATATTTATGTATTTGTAATTCCTTACTTAGCGAATTTCAATAGTTATGTCCCATACATATAGCTACACAATTCCCATTCACTAATAAAACTTACGTGCTCGTTGATCTGGTGTGTAACTTCACTTTTGATAACAAAACATTAATTTTAATTAGTAGGGGGTTAATGTTTACTACTAAAATGATTTCAAATGAAATTCACGTTTTATATCCGAGAAAGAGAGGGGTTGAAAGAAGTTGTTCGTGTTAAAATGCGAAAGGGCATGCTCCGCTGGTTCGGTCATGTGGAAAAAATGTCAGATTGACAAAGCAGATATACGATGCGAATGTGGATGGATGTAGCTACCCGGGGAGACCAAGGCTGACATTTCACGATTAGATCACTCGGATATTATACGCGGGTGTCAAGAGTGTCCGAAACCGGCGTGTTTGTATGAAAAGGGTAATGAACACGAAGTAAGCCAGACAGGTTTGTCAGGATCGTGAGGTATGGCACTCGATACTCTGTGCCTACCCCGTAAGGGTCTTGGCTAGAGGATATGTATGTATGTATGTACGTACGTTCGTTTTATATAGAGACGTCAATTATGTTTTGATCAGTCATTATGTCGAAATTTTCAGAACAAAATTGTAACTTAATGATCGATTAAAGGTTATTTGAAATCTCTGAGCGCTGTCACTAATTGTAATACAGTTCTATTTGTTTGAAAATAAATTAGTTATGACTGACGGATGTATAGACTGACATCTCCATTCTATAAATGATTCATTTTTGCAATTTATTTCACCCTAAAATTTGAATTAAAGTATTTAACTAATTAGCATAAAAACATTTTCTATTTAGTACTTGTGTTCCGAAAGGCCTTTCCTTATTAATATGAAATGTTGAACGCATTTTGTGATCAAAGGGAAGATTGATCAGTCTCTCGAGTATATTGTTTCTGGAGGATGTATCTTGCTCAAGGATAAAAACATTTCAGCCAATTTTTGTGAGAGTATATCGCAGTTTGGAAGATTACCCTAATAGGTTTATGTTAAAATAATCTTTTGTATCCTTGATATGTATTTTAAATTACAACAGTGAAATATTGTATTTTTATTAAGTTAGAGTTTTACTAAACAGTAGTGGTAATGCTGTTCACAAACTAAACAAATTTTCGTCGCAAGCTATTTTTTTCACATGAAACAAAATCAAAAGAGACGGAACATTTAAGACATGTCAGATTAGTCCGTCCATGTCAAGTTGTAATGTTTTTAATCAACGTTTTCCCAGTGACGGATTAAAAATCTGTAGAAATATCGTACAGATTAGTCTATAATCTGACAGCACTCAAAGTGTTTTATCTCTTTCTGCCACTTTCGTTGAAAGGAGATAGCGATAACTTAATATTAGGTTAGTGAGTGCAATAAAACGTAGTGATTATATTCTCTTTGGAGTGCAAAACAATATTATCACCAGTGTCAATAATTGGATTCTAAACCAATAAAAAACTGCCATGTCATACACATGTAGCACGTTATTGATTGGATATTAACTTCTTTTGGTTTTGTCGCCAAACAGGCGTCTAAATACAGATGATTTGCTTCTTGAGGTGCCGGGTTTCACCCCTGGTCGGGCAACAAATAAATTAGATGATGTATTTTTTCTTAGTTTCTAATAAAAATAACGTTTCCCGGGATTTGATATGTGCCCTATTTGCCATAAGTTTTGCCATCTATCACGTCGTGATAGTGTCTTCGGCTAGTCGTAGGTGCTCTGGCTGTCCCTCTCTACCACATTTACCGCATCGGGGATATGGGTGTGAAGATACTTTTTTATTCTGATTTCTCAATTGTTTACAGCGGGAGAGTGAAATACTTTGAAATAAGAGTAACTATAATCATTAAAGAAAAATAAATTATATACATACTGCGATAAACCGCACAAATTGGATAGTAAAATATAAGAAAACAGTTTCCAACGAAGACATTATTCATACTTCGCATATTCTCTGTCAATAACAGAACAGAATCCTTGAAATTCAAGAATATTTAGACAAAATTCTAAGCGTTATTCAAATACGTGAACTTATTTTTATCCGCCATGTCGATGCTTGTCAATTTTCTTGACTTTTCAATTTTCGTATGTACTGCTATATAAAGTAAAGTATATTTACGTCTGTATCTTCGAAGAAGTAGACAGAAAGAAAGCCAGGGCATTCACGACAAACCAAAAAAACTGAATCCCGTAATATTATAGGTAGCAAGCCTATTGCTAATCGGCCACATATTCAATCCCAGACAAAGTTCCGTCAGATATTTAACTGGCCGTTAGACGTTTTTTTCTGATTTCAATATTTTTTTAAACTTAAGTAACGAAATCACTATATAGCATAAAACAAAGTCGCTTCCTTTGTCCCTATGTCCTTTTGTATGCTTAAATCTTTAAAACTACGCAACGGATTTTGATGCGGTTTTTTAATAGTGATTGAAGACGAAGGTTTATATGTAAATTTCATAAGCGTGCAAAGCCGGGTCGGGCCGCTAGTTATTATTAAATGGTAATGTCATAATAATCAAGACTACTAATGTTAGTGTCCTAAACAGCAACTTTCCCGGGTAGGTATCCACCGCCTTACCTATCCTACCTAACCACTCACACGTCCACGGATACTTTACTAACCAAAAAAAAGGTAGTTGTACGTCTCAGTCCAGTTGTACGTCCGTTAACTCTGAACGAGTCCTTAAGCGGCCATCCGGCCTATATTTTGAGTTCGCGAGCGCGTCAAAAGCGCTCAGGGCCATCGCGACAAATTTATTAAGAGAGGTGTTTTGTTTCGATTCATTTAACTACTTAGAGTTAATTACACATAAAGATTCATGCCTCATTTTAAAGGAAAAAGTGTCTTGTTTGTTGTGACATTGTTTAATTGGTAAAATAAATAATATTATTTCGTTGTGGTGTAAATTAATACAAAATTCATGTTATTTCATCTTCAAGTTCAATATTTAAAATTATTTTTTTAATACCTTAAATCAAATTTTCAGACCTTAAAAAGTATTTAGATTTAAAATGTACTCTTCTATAAAATTTTATTTTTATTTACTCTGGGTATTATAGTTAACAAGCTATAAAAGTTTTTTCATACACCATGCGAGCGCGATACCAACCGAATCAGCGCCACGCGTAATTGGACAGACAACGGTATAATAGGTTTTAGGTCCAGACTTGTGAGTGGATAATAACTTTGTCATATTTCGGTCTAGAACGTAGGTAGGGACATGCACCATTGTGCTAACATCCGCCACCTATAACATCTATGGTGTTTAATCTAAAGGTCACGGGTTTTTCGTACCGAAGTACACACGCACCCAGATACGTCATTCATCCAAACAAACACACCTACAAGACTCATTCAATTTAAAATTGTTTTTTTAATAATATATCATCTGTAACTATTTATATGTGTAAAATTGTTAAGTTGCATAAACATTGGCACAGATGAAAAATTGTCGATACAAAAACAACGTCAAGTGGCGTTCATGCTTGAAAAAAAGAGTCAATTTATAAATGTTATTTCACAAACATATTGAATGCAACGTTTTTTGTTATTTTGCAAATGTTGACGTTTTACTATTTATTTTCAATGATTAAAATGTTTGACTCTATAAATGACATTTTGACTTCAGTCATTTAGTTACGTACTTAACTTACTAACTATGACTGTGACCCGCATCTTTGAACGAGTAATATTGCTTCTTCAGTGGAAATTGAAACTATTTTATGTTACAAATGGGATCTTAAGAATATTTAAAATATAGTCGCCTCTGTAGTCAAGCGGTTCAGGTGTTGGACTTGACTGCATGTGGTTCTGGGTTCGAATCTCGGGTCAAGCATTAGATAAAAATTGTTTTTTTTTCAATTTTTTATTAAAAAAAATGTTGCTCGGTATTGGATTTGCGATACCGACCGGTTGGCGATGGGCTTGCTAACTATCACATTGTGGGATAATAAACCAGGGCACCCACAACTAGCCTAAGACACTAAGGTGTCTTAGGCTAGTTGTGGGTGCCCTGGTTGTGCCTCTGCTTACCTATTCCGGGATATGAGTGTGAAGAAACTTTATTTTAAATATAGTTTTGTTAACAATGTATGTTTGAAATAAATTTCGAAACAATACATAATAGGAGATTTTTATAAATAGTTAAATTACATTTTACGATTTAAAATAAATAAAGATTGAGACAAAATTTTAACATTTCATTTAGAAGACATTGCGTAATAGAAAAAAATAATTAAAGAACAAGTTTTACGAAAACCATTACATCCCTCTTTACGTACTAATGGTATAAAAAATAGGACAGCGATGCGCCTTTAAAATCTATACAATTTTATAAAAAAATAACCACTCCTTACAGGCATATTTTACTTAACACTATATATACTATGTAATGGGATTCTCAACCAATTATTTGACGACACGTCATCTCCGTGCAAACTATTGGTTAGATTGCAATTTTAGACAGTGTGTATTTGAACACGCGTTTTGTTTTTGAGGTAAGGCAGTTAATGTCTCTTGCCCCATCTTGGATCATAGAATAGACCATCCGCCTTCTGCCAGGCAACTCGCAAGAGTCGAGTACAGTTTGTTGGTCGTTACCAACCAAAACACCGGTGGTAAAGTTCTTGCAGCAACTTGCCTGGCCAGGTATGCACCGCAACACTTATTCTAGTAGACGGTAGGGGTACCTTTAATATCCACGGCTGCATCTATCATCAGGAGAGCCATGTGCTTGTTCACTTGTTCCATCACTTAAAAAAAACACCAAAGAACTGGCTGCTTACTTGCTACCTTATAAAAAAAGAAACACGTAAAAGAATAAATTTCAAAGTTTTAAATTCAGTCTGTTCGAAAGCCTATTTTTCTGACTTCTTTCCAAACTACAAATTAAGTATTTCAATTGTCTGAGTCGTAGTGTGTTTGAAGTTTTCTAATTTCACGTCCATTATTTTTTTTATTTTACATCCAAGACATAGAAACCTGGTTTATTAACATACTAGTTTTTGACCGCGACTTCGCTATGAAATGAAAAAAAGCGGAATACAGAAAAATATTCAATAATACCAAAATATTCTACCACATTGTGGCTGCAAATATTTTTAATATTCGAACGATTTTTTTATATCTGAAGTGAAAGCTTACTAACCGGCATTGTGCACTTTTTGCGAAGGGTAAAAATGTTAAACTTGCGTAGGGACACGTGATCTGATTGAAAACTCTTAAAACTGCGGGAAAGTAAAACCACTGTATGTTGTCGCTGCATTTCATGCTGTGATTATCTTTGTATAATCTGTGGATATTTTTTTACCGCCTCGTTTGCCTAGCGGTTAGCATTCACGTCGAACGCCACCAACTTTCAAGGCTGAGTTTTGATTTCGAGGTCAGACCACCATAAATTTAAGTAATGAACGTGATGATGTTGATGATGAGTCTGTGTTTTGGGTCATCATCAGCCGGAGGACATAGGGCTCCCCCAAAGAGCGCCACAAGTCACGGTCACCAGGCGCTTGTATCCAGCGAATCCCGGCTACTTTGACCAGATCATCAGTCCACCGGGTGGGAGGTCGTCCAACACTACGTCCTCCGGTGCGGGGCTGCCACTCGAGAACCTTTCTTCCCCAGCGGTTGTCGGTTCTGCAAGCAATGTGGCCTGCCCATGGCCACTTCAGCTGGCTAACTTTCTGGACTATGTCGGTTACTCTCGTTATGTATGTCGTATGTCGGTGTTTTGGGTATTTATCCGATTTGTATCAGTGTATATTTAGGTGTGTTTGTATCAGTATCGTTCATCCTATAAAATAATTATGTAATTTGCCTGCCTTGGTGTTAAATGAATTTGTGTAATTTGTAATTTTAAAAATTTGTTAGTTATTTAAATATTTAGTATGGAAATTCCTTGACATTTGGAAAAAATCATCCTGGATTTATCTTCAAACGCTATTTCAATGATAGCTTGATTCGATTTGATTTTAACTTTCTGATGTCATAATAATAAGTTAAAATTTTCTATAAAATCCCAAAAAAACTGTATGCAATGTAGCTAAGAAAAATCTCCACGACGCTTTCAAACAAAAATCCGCAATGAAATCGTTTTATCTGTTCAAAAGTTACGATTCTACAGGCAGACACACATACAGACAAGTCAAACATATAACACCCCCTGTTTTCCGTGGGGGGTAAAAAGTATCAATTTATTAATTGAAAACGGGTATAAAATTAAACTAACAATAACATAATAATAATAAATAATAATTTAGCGAAATATACGATGTTGTGATGAAAAAGTAATTTAAACTTTATTGCACAAAAAGTATTTTCGCGGATACATCCTTTTTTTTGAATGACTAACTTGTTGCTAATCTTGCGATTTTTTGCAACTCCGCGCGAACTTTTGATACATCCTTAAAGATGTACAACCACCACTAACGCACAACCCACTACTAGCCGAAGACACTAAGTCCTACAATGTGATAGGTGGTAAATCTATCCCCAACCGGGCACAATTACAATCCGGGCTAACATTGTTAATTAATTATAAAATTTACAAAAAAAAACAAATATTTTGTTTTGGGAATCGAGCCCGGGTCCTCATAACGTCAAGTCTAACACCGTAATTTTTTTTAAGTTTTATTTGTCCGTTTCTGGGACAAACTAATACCTATAGACCATGCTGCCATGTTTTCAGTGTCAACAAAATGTTTTAAATGAAGTCACAACTCGTTATACAAAGTCATGTACTTGTGTATTTTCGTTTTTTAGTTTTCAGCATTAGCGTTAGCATTTGCCAATAGTCAAGTTAAAATTTTGTATTAAGTTACCCGATTTAATAAAATCGGTTTTAAATCGTCAAAATTAGTCACTCATCGTCAAAGAAAGTCATGTAAGGTGTTAAGTATAACGGTGGCTTCATTACCCAAATTCATTTAATGAAACTAGGCAGCAACGTAAAAATACACTACACACTAATTTCATTTGTGCACTTTTTCTAAAGAATATTGTACAAAAAAAAACAGCAACATTGACAAATTTTACTCAATGTAAATACGAGATTCCATACACACACACACACATATCTTCAAGCCAAGTCCCTTAGGAGTAGGCAGAGAGTATCGAGTGCCAGACGTCACGAACCTGACAAACCTGTCTTGCTTCCTTCACATTCATAACCTTTTTCATACAAACACGCCGGTTTCGGAGATTCAATAATTTCGGAAAATGTAAAGTATCTTCACGCCCATATCCCCGAAGTGGTAGGCAGAGGTACAACCAAGGCACCCACGACTAGCCGAAGACACTAAGTCTCACAATGTGATAGGTGGCAAGCCTATCGCCAACCGGGCACATTTCCAATCCCGACCAACATTATTTTATTAGAAAGTTGGAAAAATCCAATTTTCTTTGTGTTGGCCGACCCGGGATTCGAACCCGGGACCTCATGCGGTCAAGTCCAACACCCGGACCGCTAGACCACTGGCGATTAATTCTAATATATAAAATTCTCGTGTCACGGGGTTCGAACTTGAACTCCTCCGAAACGGCTTGACCGATTCTCATGAAATTTTGTGAGCATATTGAATAGGTCTGAGAATCGGCCAACATCTATTTTTCATCCTCCTAAATGTTGAGGGTGGTCCACCCCTAATTTTTTTATTTGTTATTTTCTTACTTTTTACATATAAATCTACATTCTACAGAAGCCGCGTGCCCTTAAACGTAGCGGTTGCGGGTGATGACCGCGCCGTGAGTTATTAACCTAAAATGTTATACAATCAGCTTTTCAAAAAAGAATGAAACATAAATATGAAAGGCATACAAGAAAACTGGATTCCCAAAACATAGCTCCTCCACTAATAAAAAGACAATTGGTATTATTTATGACCATCTAATAAAACAACTTGAAAGAAGCTTGGAAGATCTGTTAGCTCGTCAGTGTATTACATTAACTACCGAACATAACAGAACATTTAAGTCATGGTCAAGAGTTATATGATTGAACATCCTCAGAGGCTACAAAATGACGGGCCATTAATTTGTGTCGTGCAAATAAATGCGAGGCGTATGTCAATGTGGCGTCGCCGCGACGTTTCAGGAAACTCACTCTCCACAGATTGGAGCAACTCGCCAAATACAAGTTGGATTATTCTTTGCGACAGTTATATAACCTCGGTCTGCGTCGATACATCGAATGATGTCTTTCGCTTTGAATGTCCTCGTTTAATCATGTGTGAAATAGTATGCACTTTTGTTTAGAATCTTATGTTTTCTTCAGCTTGTTTTAATGTTCGAAATTCGAACACCGACTGAGTGAATGATTTATTTCGTTTTGAATATCCCCGTTAACGTATAGTTGCAATTTTTTACGCATTCGAACACAGTTTTTTAACACAGTTTGTCAATCTTTCGTAAGTTTGATGTTGAGGAATAAAGAGAGAATAAAGTCGGTCTCGTGACTGACTGGCAGACTTATCATCTCCGGTTTTTGCCAATCTGCTCAGGGCTTCTAAAATATATAAATATAGCCCCCCGATGCTATTAAGAATACAATACATGTTATTGAAGAAGTTTCATTCGACACTAACTTTCCCTTTTGGAAAAGATTGGGATGGAGTTCACTTTTTTCTAGTAAATGCAAAGAAATAAATATGTTTTACTTGTTTTTTTAATCTACTTGGCGATCGAACGGAAGGAAATGAAAGGGTTTATTTTTTTAATTTGTACTTCTGACATTAAAATATTTGAATTTTAAACTAGAAAACTGCATAAACTTTTTGTTAATAAAGTTCTGGAATGTTCTGTGAATTTTATTAATGACAGGATTTTATAAAACACGTCGAAAAAATTATTTATTTTCTGGTACAATATTAAAATGGCGGCCACAAGTTATTAATATGATGGATTAAAATTTCTGATGTTAAATATGACGAGCTCGTTCTAGTGTTTAAAAATGTGGTGTTTAATTGAAAACATCATACATCATTCACGTTTATGATGCCATTTATATCTTATACTATTAAAATCCAAGAGCTTATAACATTTTAAAGTACATTCTTAAGCACACTCAATAAAAATTAGACTAATCCCAAAGTAATCATCTTGTATTCTTGTATTCTTGACAATACTAATATACTGAAATATTTTAATGAATAATGTTAATTAAAAATATAATAAATACTCAGACTCGGATATACAGATATCAAACAAAGCCTTGCCCCGTGAGGAATCTAACCTTCCTCGAGTTTGGTCGGTGTAGTTAAACGAGTACGCTAACCGCTTTGTCACTAAGGAGGTCAAATCCAAAACCATTTAAACTCTTTTATTATCTTCTAAACACTGCTAAATAATATTTATTTGATTAGAGATTCCCCTTCTAATTCTTATTTTCTTGCTTAACTCTTCGTCAATTGATTTAATATATAGTACAGGAATATTTGTTTTTGATTACATGTATTACTCTTTCAAAGTCTCAAAATTATCTAAGAATATTTATGCCTGTTTTATAAATAGCATAACCTGATGCCCTAAAAATTAAAAATAAATTCACATTAATTGTGTTAATTTTCATAACTTCAAATCAAAAATAATTAAGGACTTGACTACCGCTCAGTTAAATTTCAACAGCGGTGTTTAGAGAACAAAAAATTCCCTCGAGAACCAACTCTAACACTTGAAGCCCAGCTCTTGGACTATTACGTTTACAGGTTAATTTGGTATGTGCGATTTATTTTTAACGCTTCGAAAATTTGGTGATTATACTTAATTATCATTAATATGATTTATGCAGCCTTTTATACGCAAAAACTCACACCATGCCAACTTTAATTTTAAATAGTTTTACCAACACCATCATTTTGTGTAAAACCTACAAATACAAAAGCAGGTGTAGGGTAAATAGTTCAAATGATTTTAAGCATCTTCACGCCCATATCCCCAAAGGTGTAGGAAGAGGCATAACTAGGCCACCCACGACTAGCCATAGACACTAAGTCTCACAATGTTATAGGTGGCAAGCCTATCGCCAAACGGGCACACTTCCAATCCCGAGCAACATTTTTTTATTAGAAAATTTGAAAAACCCAATTTTCTTTTTGTTGCCCGTCCCAGAATTCGAACCCGGGAACTTGTGCAGTCAAGTCCAATACCTGAATAACGATTCAAGATAAAATCATATGTGGTCTAACGAGACCACATATGATTTTATCTTGGAAATATACTCGAGCACATCAGATCAAGTACCTAGTGTTTTTTGTACACCAAAAAATACATATTCTGAGCCTTTAACATGAGTTTCTATAGATTGCATTTTATTATTTAGGTATCGAAATCTTCAGCAGTTTTGTTCTAAAATTTAGTTCTCTCAGTTACCAAGAGAGGCGCTGTTCAAAGATTTCATGCAAGTAATTTACGGAGACGGTAGCGAGAATAGCCCCGTAAACTCAAGTATATAGTAATATAGTGTATATAGTGATATAGTGTATATAGTAATATAGTGTATATAGTGATATAGTGTATATAGTAATATAGTGTATATTGTAATAGCCTCAGATGAGTTGAAACGAAAGTAGATTTACTTTTTAAAAAAGATGTCTTTTTTTTTTAGCCACTACCAGTTGTCGCGGCTTTGTATACACCTTAAAGTATCCCATATCCCCGAACATGTAGGCAGAGGCACAACCAGGGCTAGTTGTGGGTCTAGCCGAAGACACTAAGTCCCACAATGTAATAGGTGGTAAGCCTATCGTCAACCGGGCATATCCAATCCCAAGCAACATTATTTTTATTAAAAATTGAAAATACACATTTTCTAATTTTTTGTTGACTGACCCATGGAACGAACTCGGGACCTCTAGAAGTCAAGTACGACGTCGTACCGCTTTACTATATACACCTTGAGGTGATATTTTTTGGTTGTGATGGTAACAAAACATATTTTTCCACAGTGAAACATTTTATAAATATTGACTCAGCTTAAGCTACTACCACAGAACATTTCATAAAAATCCGTTTAGTTGTTTTTGCTTTAGAAGTGAACACATAAACATACAAAACTTTTTAAAGCCCTCGATTTTGATTATATAATATGGTGTATATACAATCAAAATATGGTGTATGGTGTATATGGTGTGGTGGTATAGCAATAATTTTTTGTTTTGAAGTTATACTTCTTTTGGCGCGTTAGGAAAAAATAATTTTTACGATGCGCGCGCACACCGTCACGGAAAACCGACATGATGAAGTTAGCTATGAAGTTAGCTATAGATAACATTTTAGTTTTTAGAAAGATTTTTATCTTATAACGCTGAAGAAGTATAACTTCTAACGCGTGTACATAACGTAGCGTGTACACACACACTTTTTTTTATTATACGTAAAATAAAGTTGAATTTCGTCATCAGAAATACATTAAGCATCTGTATAATGAGTGTGAAATACTTGTAGCTGAAAATAACAGTACACATTTACTCCCATGCAAACATAACTACATACACACACAAACTCTCTCTTACACACACGCACACACACACACACACGCACACGCACACCCACACGCACACGCACACGCACACGCACACGCACACGTTCACGCACACGCACACGCACACGCACACGCACATGCTCACGCACACTCACGCGCACGCACACGC
Source organism: Calephelis virginiensis (assembly GCA_002245475.1). NCBI lineage: Eukaryota > Metazoa > Arthropoda > Insecta > Lepidoptera > Riodinidae > Calephelis > Calephelis virginiensis. Next base: position 609,244 of record NJDC01002269.1, on the reverse strand, counting down.
ACACGCGCACACACACACACACACACACACACGTAAAATAATAGTTTAATAATTTCTAAAATCTGTAACATGCTTATATGCAATTGTATAAATGGTTTAGTTCAGTAAGCAGTACTTACTTTTCATTGTGCAGAGGTGGACGTAAATGTCTGCGACACAGATTTTAAGTATAGCAGTCGTTTACGAACAATTTGTATTTGTACATTAATGATTTATATGTTGAATAAATCTTTGTAATCTTAAATCTGAAATATCGGATGCGCTCGAGCACGCTTAACATTCTTGTTTATTCTAAACAATATGTTCGAGAAAGTTCCATAGGTTCCCTATTCCTGTGACTACACATGTGTGACTAGTATCTACTCTACCTTCGTGGAGTGGAGTGGAGTGCAGTAGAATTCTCCTAAAGACGCTTCGGTCACGAAACGAAAAATACGTCGAGGTTTTAGTAGTGTGTGTATTGTTGGTGCTAATAAAACAGTTAAGTGTTGTGGGAAGCTGGATGTATTTGAGCATTTTTTGAATTCGCAAAAGTCCTATTCATTCATAGCACACTGTTTTTCCTGTTTTTGCCGCCATAATACTTATACATTTTTTTGGCGGAAAGTTGTAAATGAAATAATTTTATTTGGATTAACACATGTGCGTGCTTACACATTTAGCATCCTGGGCTCCCCTACTATAAAAAAGGCAGATCGGAAACTTAGTTTCAGTACTTCTACTCGACTTGCTATATATCCAGTCTTGTGTTCGGATTTATGAACTTATCAATCAAAACTTTGTCCATTGTTTCTTCCAACTTATTGCTTGGTTGTAAAGTTAAAACAGAATTGTGCATTGTGGATCGAGAAGTTCTTATTTCAGAATTTATTTCTCTAGATTATAAAATAAAGAAAGAGATTCTATAATTTCTTTCTAAGACAACAAACCAGCGATCTGCAGTTAAACCAGAATATCTAAATGTCACAAGAAACTTGGTATCTGTGGTACTCGTGGTGTTACGGATGTCTGTGGCCGACGGTGATCAGTTTCCATCATTTCATCACTCTCTTCTTGCCTAATTACTTACCTACTTAGGTGCTTATCTTACCTAATATAAAATACCATTTCCCGTGGTCATTGGATCACGCTGATACGAATGGACCAATTTTGTTACTTATTCTTTTACTGAGTTGGTTATTGTCAGGAAAATGATCGTTTGAAGAATACTATTTTTTTTCACATACAAACTGTTGGTAATTTTAAGCGAATTTCGTTAGGTTGGCTAATCTATACGTATATAAAAATGGTCTATGCGAAATCGATATGTTTTTATTCTAATTGAGATAGTCATCTGTTCTAATAGTAGAACTGTAGAAGAGTGAATTCTGTACATAAAAAAGATTTTTAGAACTTTCGTCTGTCTGTCTGTTTGTATTATGGACCACAAATCGAATCTTTAAACCGCTCGTTAACCCGTCACACACAATACTACCATTTAAATTATGCGCTTCGGCTTTACACTTTTTACTCTTTTTACACTTTATACTTCTATTTTTAAATTGGCCGACCTAATCTAAATCGAAGCGAAATTATTAATTATGTAATAACAACTTTTTTTATCGATATGCCTTTAAAATACATACGGATTTCCGAAGCTTGACGAATATAACCGAAGAGCATAATTTAAATAGTACTACTATACTATCGGATCCCGCCGAGCCGGTAACGATCTCTAACGCAATCCCTCCCAGTACAAACACAACAAACAACAGTACACGTAACACCACACCACTCCCTCGCCTACGGTCTCGGCGACGAAGAACTCTTTTCCGCCCAAATCCTAACGGCGAGCGACGAGCCGCAACCCCTCCAATCCTAGGTGGATTGGAGGGGTTGCGGCTCGTCGCTCGTAACCAATAACGAATGATAAATAATCGTAACCAAAGCGAAGCACCAAGTCGAGGTTCGATCTGCCAAAAAACAGACATTGTTACTGGCGTTGCAGCGAACAACATCTATCTAAATAATAACGGCCTACAAAGCCCGTTAAAGTTGTAAAACCGCAAAGTTGACAACAAGTTAGTTATATTAATAAAAACTGATAAAAGAAATTAGGGTGACGAATACTTAATATTCATAGGACGGATATAGGATATCTTTATCCAGCTCACTGAAGGGATTCCCGTGGGAGAGGGATAAAATCAAAATCTAAATTGAGCTATAGTTGTCAGATTTATTTTTTACTTTTTGATTTGTAGTATTTGTCTTGCGTGCTCTTCAGATTGTCCTGTATTTTTTTGCAAGACATTAGTTTGTAATTTAGAAAATCCATACGTGACACATTATAAAGTAATCAAATAGTTTAAAATCCGGAATGTGGAGTACATTTGGACGAACAGGTCATCATATATATAGCTGCATATCTTCCAAATCCCATGCAGGATAGGCAGAGCGTATTGAATAACAAGTGAACGAAGTTTGACGGCTTGCTAGTCGCTAATGTAATTTTCGTTCTCGTTACTGATAGCTGTTATCAAACTCACTCACTCTAATGTCAATTGTTCCTCGCCTAAAGCAATGCGAGTTTTGTAATGTCTCCCCTTGGGTAGGAAAAATTCCAAAAAATAACTTTGTTTCAGTATTCGTGTTATACTAAGATAACGTTGAAAATTTCACCCTTAGCGACTGTTCTCGCTTTTGTTATTCTTTTTATACAATATTATCTTGTAGACTACTTAAGAATAACAACGTCAAAAAATTCGTTATATTTCGTAACAGTATCATCAACTTGGGAGCGTTTAAGGTGGAAGTGACAAATATACATTTGCTTTGTAGCTGACTTTAGTCATAATGTTATGAATATTGTGCTTTAGTTGAATCAAAATACCTTTTATCATGGACAAGTTACACAAAATGAATCTAACCCCAAAGTAAGTAACTTATATGCTTATAGGTATTTCGACGATTCTAACATATAAAAATACTGAAGTATTTAAGGATAAACAACATCTTTACAAAGGTTTAAAAAAGATGCATATTTATTTGTAGACATTTTTAATGATATTTGCATTGATATTCTTGACTTCCAAACGCCATTATTATTAACCTATCTAAGACAAGAGATCGTGCTATTATAGATCTGTTGCCAGGTAACAGCTGTTGTTTTTCAATACCTTACAAAAATGTCTTAGCAACAAAATTCTACAAGGCCTATCTTAATCTGTAGATCTGGGCAACTACACGGTAAGTTTTGCTGTAAGTTTTATCACATTCACTGAATTACGTTTGACGGTTAACAAACCGGCTTTATGCAAATATCAGTCTGTCTTAAATGCTATATTACCCGTCAGTAAATTCAATGACTTTATAAATTGACAGCAAAATCTTTCACGTAATGACACGCTATGATGTCAATTACACAGTCATGCAGATGTCAATCAATTCCATCAGGCAAAAATTACGTTTGAATGTTTATTAAACAAAGTATTCGACTTTTTACAAACACCAGTCACATTTGTACACGCTAGGTTATCGGTCAGTTATTAAAGTTACTGTGTAAAAGTTACTAGTATAAACAGCCAGCAAAATCTACTGTCTAATGGATTGTTATGAATGTATTAGAAACTGATAACCTAAGGTGTGTAAGTTGTTGACTGACATTTGAATGAAGTCGATATCATGCTTTTATTGACCATTTCAGTAACTATGGTAAAACTGCCATTATAATTCACCATGTAATGCATGTCTGATAGCTGACCCAAACTTTTTTAAATAATCGCCACTTTTTTACCATCGCCAAGTACTAGGGCATATAAACGTTTCCGCTCACATCCACTACCCCAGCGGCGCTGGACCTCCCAGCTCCTGTCACGAAGACATGCTAGACCGGCGACCGAAAACCGTTTGAAGTGGTCTTATCAGTCTTTTATTAGCAGCGCACCAGTACGTCTTTGTTATCTGCGATTTATTCACATTAGTATTTTTGACATTCGCATATTAAAACAGAGAAAAAATGAAGCATACGAAATAAAAAAAGTAAAATATAAAAATAGAAATTAAAAAGGAAAAAATAGTTTAGTAATATTTTAATTAAAGTAAATTCACGTAAGTCATAGAATAACGTTAGAAATGTCGTAGGATCATAAACAGAGTAACCCAACACATTACGGACATCTGTCGTCGGTAACGTGAAAAATAAGGAAACTTTTCGGCCTCCATTCACATTACGATATAATGCAAGCCCGCTCGTATTTTCTTCACAACCATTTACAGTAGCCCTATCACGAATGTTTCACGATTTCGAATAATGCAAACGAAAACTTTGGATAAAAGTTCGGTCTAGATTAGTTAAATAAATAAATTAATGTATTTGACACTAATGAAAAGGGGACCGTGATTATTTTGTTGTTTTAAAGACAAACTTAACGAAGGGTTTTAGCGTTCATACAACAACAGCCAATATAAAATACTGCGAACTAAAACTGAAAGAACAGATTGAAATAAAATAGGAACAATCCACGTTAAGTAAAAAAAATAGCATATAAAACGTGCATGTAATGCACTAGTAGCTGTGAAATTTTTTGCTCACATCAGCTTTCAAACAAGAAATATGGCATGGAACTCGGTCTATTCGTTTAAAATTTATGACTATTATTTATTACAGTATTTGCAACCATTTTGCTATAAATTTTTTAAGACACTGACCGTTACTTATGTGAAGAGTGAGTCTAAAAATTAGTATGGCAATAAACATAGCTTATGTTCGATTTAACTATTCGAAAACGACGAATGCCAATGATAGTGTTACAGAGCTGTGTAAAAAGTCGAAACAAACCGTCACACTTTCGAGCCATTTGAGACGGTTGACGTGGTAAAAAGGTTCTCATCACAATATTTCATAGTATCGCAATAAACTCCGGCTTTATGCTCCCCTTGAATTATTGCCTTACGCGTTTTCTTCAGAAAGTTTCAAACAGTACTTTCCTTAGTAAATTACTACCAAGTAAGTGAAAGATAAGTCAGTCTTTACTGTAGTGCACTTTTTATTCCTAAGTACCTTTTAAATATTATGTTTAATAAGTTTTTCATATTTTACTGTTATCTATATTTTGTATACATACTAGTTCATTTTTTATACCTTTGTCGATGTTGTTGTATCTACGTTTTTAACAGTAATAAATATGTAAGTCTATTATAGTTTAATTACAAATAAATGGGTTCGGAAATTGACATAATGGACTATTAACACACGCCATTCGTTTTTTTTCAATTTGGAATCCAATGGCCAGTTACACGGTGCTACTCCTTGAGAATTTAATTTAATGAAATTTAAAAAAAAATACAAATTAATTACGCGTAACGCTTGTGGAATCTCAAAACGTACAAATTCAGTACGGAAAATTTCTGATATTGGTACATTAATTTGTATTGATTAGCTGCATTCGAAATTGAAATATCGAAACGGGATTCTAAGTCAAATTAAAAATATAACAGCAATGGTTGGATTCCGAAAAAAACTTATCGTAAGAATAAACTACGTATTTTCTACGAATCACTATTGAGAAATTTTTCCCTAGTGTTGACAGTTTATTTGCCCACGGCTCTGAATCAGTTGTGAGTGATTACATCTCTCAACCGTCACTTTCCGTATCACTTGCAAATTCATCAGAGATATTACAGTAGTATGGGTCTCACAAACATGACTACACATTTTTCACGATTTTATATTTCGCTGTAAGTGAAGACAATTCATAGTTTATTTTATTTGTACAATTAATAAAAACCTGTTTTGTTCAGTTTTTTAACTCTACAATAAGATAAGTTGCTCTGATTTATTAGAGACGTACACTCAAATAAGTTTATAACAAAATTATGTATGACAAAATCTTAGAGTATTTATAATAGCCATTTTAATACCGCAATGCAATTTATAATACTTTAAAAATATCTGCAGACCCCCGAAGGTAGAGGTACAACCAGGACACCCAAGATTAGTCGAAGTTACTTATTCTCATAACGTGATAGGTGGCAAATTCTATCATCAACTAGGACAGTTCCGTTAAACCTTGTTCATGTCAATCTTTACAAATTGTATATGTAATATACTTTTGTATGGATTTATAAGAAAAAAGACAAGCCCGCTAAGTTTCTTTCGCCGAATCTAATGAGTGAGTAGCCGCATTCCGATCTGGTGATAGTGTTTAGAATTATGTAGACGCGTCACAAAAAAATGTATAGATCCACGTGAAGAAATATATTAGAATTTCAGTAAAAACATTGAAAAAATACATTTTTGCGCGGGAATCGAGCCCGGCCACTCATGAAACTAAGTCCAACCCGGGCCAGTAGACCACAGAGGCGATCTTAATAATTATTTTATGGGTAAGAAATATATTAAAATTGAATTATAATTTGTAATGTTTTTGTATTTTATAATTCTCAATTTGACTGTATTTTTTTTATTTTTGTATGTTTGTTACGCGATTACTACGTCAATAGAGCTAAAAGGTGGACACCAATTTCGAATGTTATTCTTTAAAAAGACAGGTTATCATACACATGGTTCCGATTAATTTTATCATGATCCGATATTATCATCATCATAGTGATTATACTAGTCATACTTAATGGTACAAAAAATTCACTTATTTTGACGACTTCATCAAAGATAGTTACGAAAATCTATGAATTTTCATACTGCAAGTATAACTCAAAAACTGCTATTGGTTTGAAAATAAAATTTGTGTTGAACTATTTTGAAAGAAATTAATATCTTTAAAAAAATATCGTGTTGCGACATGGTACCTAATTAAATAATTGAAGTCGGTATATATAACATCTCTATAAATCCCTATTTGGAGCGGTCATCCCATCACGCTTAAACGGATGGGCCATTTTTGTATTTTTGAAGTGAAAGCTTCTTTAGCGGCGTTGCGCACTTTTTTGGAATGGGTATAAACTACTAAACTCGCGTCAGATCGGTACAGGTTTGTACGGAACTCTCGGGTCCGACTTTTCCGAAGTCCGAAGTAGATTTTGTAACTACTTTCACCTATCCTGATGGTTATTTTTGTTAAATTAAATCATATCAACAATAAACAAAAAAGTATTAAATAAAAACAACTTCGTTAAAAAACCGACTTCAAAACTAAAAAATAAAAAATAGTAAAGATTTAATATTAATTATACACTACCTATTATTTACATGTGCTATTTACTAATATGTCTGAAGTCAGTGCCAATAAGTGGTATATAATTAATCTTAAATCTATATTGTTTTTTACTTTTTAGTTTTGAAGGTAGTTTTTTTTTAATTGGTTTTTTTATGGGTATCTATTTTTAATGTTTATATTTTAAATACATCTTTATAAACGTAAAAAATAGTAAATAACATATTATTTAATGATGAATAAATGATAATATTAACAATACATGCTGAAATAAAAGAAGATGTATTGTCACGCCTTTATCGCCGATGAGGTAGTAGTTCAGACAGGTAGGCAGAAGCGCAACTAGAAGCTTACCACTAGAAAAGACTAAAGAAGCACATTTTCCCCTTGTTGCCCGACACCGGAATCGAATCCGAGACCTCATGACGTCAAGTCAAACACCGGAGGCGATTGTTCAGATTTTTTAATATGTCATGTTACACAAAATCATATTCATTCGTTAATTCGCTCATTCATTATAAATTAAAGTCAATTAACGATTTGTTTGAATTGTCATTATAATATCCACCAAATTAACTACGATGAGTCTCAACTCAGTCTTGGGGAAGTTTTCTCTATGTTGACAGTTCATTTGCCCTCAGTAATGAATCAGTTGCGAGAGATTATATCTCTGAAGCGTCACTTCCCATTTCACTTGCAAATATATCTTATGAGACATTACAAGCGTTAAACGTTTCAACAAGAACGTTGACACATCTTTTGGAAGTTTATTGTTATAATATTGTATTCATTTTCATAACAGTGAAATGTTGTTGTGGAAATAACCTCTTTCCACAATATGTTTCTTTAAATGAATACTACATACACAAACATACATATCTTCACGTCTAGTTACTTACGGGGTAGGCAGAAAGTATCGAGACCCAAAAATCCCTTTATGGCTTCCTCCACATTCATTACCCTTTTCAAACAAATATGCCATTTAAAAACACGACTTGTATATAGACTCTATAGAGGTTACTGGTAAATTATTTTCTGAAGGCCGTGGTTTTAGGTAGCTTGTAAAAGTCTACTGTCTTTTTGCTCTCCTCTCTTCCACAAAACACGAGAATGGCGAACACCTGGCACATATCCAATCAACCTTCCATCCAAGGCAACCTTATTTTTATTAGAAAATTAAAAATACGCATTTTCAATTTTTATTGCACGACCCGGGGTTCGAAACCGGGGCTTCGACAAGTGAAGTCCGACGCCAGACCGCTAGACCACAGAGATAATGATTACTATGTTCATAACTTAACGGTTTTTATACGGTTTGCTGACCCAGCAAACTTCGTATCGCTTGACATTAACGCTTCGATAGTAGCGCAGTCTGTCGGATCCAATGTGAACATTCCAAAATCCACAATTACTTATTATTAAAAAACTACTTCAATTTTTTTTTCCAGGAGATCAAATTGTGAACCTAAACCATTCTCGAATCCCCTTGAACATACACAAAAAAATTCATCGAAATCTGTACCAGTCCTCTAGAAGAAGTTTAGTGACAAACACACGAACATAAGAAATACATATATATTAGAATTATCAAAATACATTAGAAACTAACTGACAAGTAGCGCAATAAAAAAACACAAAAAAAATAGTTACAAATTAATTCTTCTTTTTGTAGAGGTTTCACATTACATGTATACCTGCATATTTTTAATTTGGGCTGTTAATTACATGTTTTCTTTTGTATTTTTAAACAAGGCTTGATTATGCTTGAACAGGAAAAATATCGTTAATTATGAAATTTACCACATTTGCTTTTCATGAACATGTGTTTGAAGTTAAGGTATTTTAATTTTAGCACTTTGTCCGTGTTCGGGTTAATTGTAGAGAAAAGAAGTATAAAAAAGCATCTTCACGCCCAAATCCCCGAAGGGGTAGGCAGAGGCACAATCAGGGCACCCACGACTAGCCGAAGACACTAAGTCCCACAGTGTGATAGGTGGCAAGCCTATCGCAAACCGGGCACATTTCCAATCCCGAGCAACATTTTTTATTAGAAAATTGGAAAAACCCAATTTTCTTTTTTGTTGCCTGACCCGAGAATCGAACCCTGGACCTCATGCAATCAAGTCCATCAACTGAACCGCTAGACCACAGAAGCGATAGAAAAAAGAATAAGGATAGAAAGAAGTATATGGGTTGAAATCTTAATTAAGATGCATTGGTTATGTACGAAAATATCAACTAAAACGCTGGTGGTACCGTTCATTGTAACTTTTTCAAGTAGGAATCTACTGACTTGCCGTCTTGATGACAG
>NJDC01002269.1:568974-587696 GCA_002245475.1 Calephelis virginiensis | reverse complement strand
CAGAGCTGTGTACTTCTTTGCTAGACCTCTACCATAAAAAGTAGAACTGTCGGATGTCCAATTCATTACATATAGTTAAAACAAAATAACGTCTGCCAGATCAACAAGTATTATGAATTACTAGCTGTCCCTGCGTACTTCGTACCGCCCGTTCAGTTTGTATGGGAAAAATTAACATGTTATTACGTTTCCGAACAAATAATGCTCGAATTTAATTAAGTAACCACGTTTCCGAACAAACGATGCTCTTTCAGTATAGTCTATGGCTGTGAATGACATTGACATTCGTTACGCGCGTTTTTTAAAATATGCAAAATCAAATGTTTATTTTTCTATATTTCTGAGAGATTTTCTTAATATTTTTTTCCGTGAGAACCTTCTCCTAATAATAACAAATACAACAAAAAAAGAATTAGTAAAATCGGTCCAGCCATTTACGCGTGATGCCGTGACCAACGAAAACGGGTTTCATTTTTATATAACTCATTAAGGACAAGTAAACAATATTCATTTCACTGAATCAATTTAATGAATAAATTGGAACATAATAAATGCTAACTAATGCTATAATATCATGATAGGAGTGCCATATAACCGTTGGCTCATTATATGAGAATATAAGTTATCATTACACTTACTAAAAAAGGCGGATGTCTCCAACTCGTTGCTAATTTTTTGAAGTGAAAACTTTTTAAGCGGCGTTGCGCACCTTTTTTGGAATGGGTAAAAACTTCTAAACTCACGTCAGATCGTCAGATCGAAAACACGTAAGACAGCGCAGGGCGCTTGCACGAATAAGACGGCGCAAGGTGCTTGCACGAATGTTCGTGTTGTCATGTTTGTGTACGATATCGCAAAAAATTAATATTGTAATCTACCACATAAATGATAGTACTTTTAAACCGATAATTGAAACAATTCGTGCAAATTATTCTCTATTCCAAAATATCGAAAATGCACAACGTTAATATTCAAGTTTTTACTTCGGCCGGCACTCCCGGAGTGCAACCCGTCGTTTTTTTTTTGTACGTTTGTTATACGATTATTCATCCTTTTTGGATGGAGTTTATTAATTATTTTTACAACAGGTAAGTGATGAGTCTGAGGTAGTATCGTATGACTTATCTTCTATCTCATCAGCTATACTTGGCTGATGATTCATCATCGCTGAGCAAAAACTGTGAAAGTTACAGCCACGAAATTTGGTGACTAGGGTCGTTTTATTGAATGGACATCCACTAAGGACGGAATTCTGGGAATTATTTTCCTGAACGGGTGACAGGTTAGGAACCCGATACGATACGAAATACGAAAAATACGATTTTCCGTCCCTATTAGGAATAGGGACGGAAAATCGTATTTTTTAAGATAGAAAATGAAACTTTATTTTTGGGCTACTTATTAAAAATGATTAAATAAGTATTTAAGCGTTTCTGGAAATTCTACCCCTAAGAAGGGTAAATAGGGGTTGATAGTATCTATGAAAATCCTTACTGATGGACTATAATCCGTAAATACATTAACTGCCACGCGAGCAAAGACTAGGGTAACAGCTAGTTACCCTAGCTAGTACTCCCATTTCGCGAGGTCCTCGCATCTCGATGATCACCTGATTTTGTGCTTTATTAATAATTGTGTTATTTATTATAAGGAAAAGGTTCTTATAAAGATTGCCTGTGTGGTCTAGTGGTCCCGGTGTTGGACTTGACTGCATGAGGTCCCGGGTTCGAATCCCAGGTCGGCCAACAAAAAGAAAATTGAATTTTTCCAATTTTCTAATTAAAAAAAAATGTTGGTCGGGATTGGAAATGTGCCCGGTTGGCGATAGGCTTGCCACCTATCACATTGTGGGACTTAGTGTCTTCGGCTAGTCGTAGGTGCCTTGGTTGTACCTCTGCCTACCTCTTCGGGGATATGGGCGTGAAGATACTATAAAGAAAAAAAACTGAAAAAATTGTAGAAAAAATGAGAAAAACAATGCTTTTATCCAAACAAACTGACAATAGCTGTTAATGGCAAGCGATACGAAGTTCGTCAGGTCAGCTGGTACGCTTAAAAAATAGACAATTTATTAACAAATGGTTTATCTAATAATTTACATAATTCAATTATTTATTTATTTATTTTAATACAAGAGGAGGCAAACGAGCAAGTGGGTCACCTGATGGAAAGTGATCACCTCCGCCTACGGACATCCGCAACACCAGGAGTATTACAGGTGCGTTGCCAACCTTTAAGGAATGAGTACGCTCTTTTCTTGAAGGTTCCTAAGTCATAATCGTTTGGGAATACCGCCCTCGGTAACTGATTCCACAAAGGTGGAATTAAACCAAACAACTCCTCAGAGCATTTCCCATGATAGATGCGGTAGAGAACACTGAGTGACCCAACATCTCTATGCAACGCGAAGGAATCAAGCCGATTGGTAATTGCTCCGTCATTAACAATTCGAGTTGCTCTGATTGAATCGAATATATTTGAATTGAAAAAAATATATATAAATTAAATACAAATTTTAAGTTTATCGTAGCTTACAAATGTTTAATAAATATAGTAATAAGAAAATATCAAATCTTCTTAAAAATAAAAATTAGTTAGTCTTGCTAAGTCTTGTCTTAGTCTTGCTAAAACTCGAGGACAGCTGAATCGATTTGGCAAATTTTGGGTTTGAATAATTTGTTCAAGTCCTGGGAAGAATTGAAAGATAACAAAAAGTTAAAATCTGCGAGAATACTAGGAAAAAAAAACATTTTAATTTTTTCCATGCAAACTGAAGGAATGGAACGAAATTCGCAAGCTAGTCACAAATAATTTCAGATATGACATAATGCTCGTAGATTATTTGATTGAATTAAAGTGTAAGTAGAAGATAAATTTAAAAGAAATATGATAATATTTAAGAAACTGTAGTAATATGGAGTAATAATGTTACTTTTAGCCTAAAATAAAATCGTGTATCAGTTAGTTGGTGCAATATTAAGATTTAATCCCGACTTAAAGTAGGAATAAGACGAAGTGCAGAAGTTGGGTTGCCTGTTGTTCATTTGGATTGCCAGGTATAAACAGATAATTGTCGATGCTAGTTACTTTCACGGGATCGGAAAATAGAAAAAAAAATTCAAAATATGTGCAGTTTCATTACAATTTTTGATATATAGGGTTGACTGAAAAAATAATTGGAAATGTTAAAAACATTTTTTTAACTAATTTAAAATATTCGGTCCAGGATTTTTTTAGGCAACCCGTTTTTAATATATTTTCTGATATACTAAATCAGTATATAAAAAATATTAAGAAATATGTCTACTAAATGTATTAACAATTTAAACAAATTTTTGAGTAAATCCCTACAGTGTATTAAATAATTCTAATTAAATAATTTGATTAATGAATTTTAATTTACTACAACTAACTAATTTATTCCTTGATAATGTTTAATGATTAAATCATTAATTTAAAAATTGTCAATCTAATTTAGAATATGTTTTATAATTTTATTAAATAATTTGGTTTGTCAAGCTTGAAATCACTATGTGACATGCTATTGTTTCGAAACTTTAATTTATTATTTAGTATAATTAATCATATTATCTATACAATTAATTCAAACCAAACTGTCTGTTTACAATATTAAAATTACCACTTTTTACGACTTGTATTATGTTTGTCTGTCTGTTTGTTCTATATTATCTCTGAAACGGCTGACTCGATATTGAAGAAATTTCACAGGCAAGTATCTTATTTAATTAGGGGATAAACTTGCGCGTGGAATTCTACAAAATAAGTTTTTGTTGAATTTCACGCGGGCTAAGTCGCGGGCTTGGCTAGTATAACCAATAGGTCACATACACAGACTGAGATAGGTACTAAAACTGTAAGAACCAATCATATTTGAAGCAATAAAATATATTTAATTGATTGAATATTTCACCTATCTTTTGAAAAAAGAAAAATACATACGAATTAATAACTTCCTTAGAAGTTGAATATATGAAGGTTTTTCTATGCAACAAAAGTATGGGCGATAATAATGTGTTTCTAATGATTTTTATTAACGTTAATAAACGATAAAATAATCATAACAATATTGCCCTATAAAAATAACGACTCCACAGGAGCCTTTATTGTTTATTATTATTAGTATATTTGTTTTATACCGTTATTACTCTAATTAATTGGCAATATTTGTGAAGAGGTATAATTTTATTACCAATATTGCCACTCCAGGGGTAAATTTGTTAACTTTCATCATTGCTACAGCTTTAATTATGATGGTTGCTCGTGTTTGGACTACCAAAGGTTATTTAAACCTACCTTCCCACTTTTATTTAGCTATAAAAATATTTATTAGAAAAGCAGCTGTACCTACTCCGAATATGATTTTATAGGTGTCTCAAAATTAATTTTTTTAGTATATTTTATGGGATACGGGAGTGCCCTCGTCAAGCTGAGCAACTACCTTGCCACTTTTCCTCGATGCGTTTGGTAACTTTAGTTCGGATTTTACTAGTTAAACAAAATGTTCATAACAGTGATAAGAAATAGTGATAAAAAAATGGGGACGATGTCTTTTATACACATTCGATTTTTAAAAATGTGCTAATTTTTAAAACGTTCACATTAAGATTTACAGTACATGTTTTTCTTGAATTTTCATTCTCTTATTTCAAAAGTTAGAAAATTTCAAAGGCTACAGTTAGAACTATAGTACCACCGACCTATCTGGGCAGTAGTCAAAATTGGAACTAAACCGCTATTTTGTGAGACATCATTCCGTCGCATGCGTAATTTCTGAGAACAAAAAATAAATAACCACAAGTACATTCTTTACTAATTTTTTTATTACCTTTGTTATTATCTAGGTAAAATTCTCTATCAGAAACACAAAACGTAACTAGCGACACTTTTTATAGGATTCATATGTTGGCAGCACTATACACATGTTTTACAATTTCAACGTATATTTATTTCAAATACTTGTAATTCAAATGCTAAATAACGATTAGAAGTACCTGTATATTTTATGGTAGAGGTTACAGAAACAAGAAATAGTTTAGAGATCTTAATGTCAATTATGAAGAACTATCTGTAAAAAGTATCTTCACGCCCATATCCCCATAGATTTAGGCAGAGGCACAAGCAGGCCACCCACGACTAACCGAAGACACTAAGTACCACAATGTGATAGGTGGCAAGCCTATCGCCAACCGGGCGCATATCCAATCCCGAGCAATGTTTTCTTTTTTATTAGAAAATTGGAATAATCTAGTTTTCTAATTATTGCCCAACCCGGGATTTGAACCTGGGACCTCATTCAATCAAGTCCAACAACTGAACCGCTAGACCACAGAGGCGATTATACTATCTTTAATACGGCGCATTTACAGATTTGTTTTTAGTTTTAGTCCATGTATTTGTTAGAACCTTTGTAGAAACCCTCAGTTTTTTAATGTGAAAATGACCAAAGACTGTACTAAATTTCAACTGTGTAGTCCCAATAGTTAGTTACTTTTGTTTAACAAACAGTCTTTATTTGCACGCCCATTTCTCGGAAGAAGTAGCACAACTAGAATACCAAGAACTAGCCAAAGACACTAAGTCCCACAATTCCATTCATTTCATTCCTATTTTGTTATATTTATAGCCTTTATCTTCAAGCCAATATCTCGAAAGAGATAGACTAAGATACAACCAAGGCAAACACGACTTACCAAAGACACAAGTCCCTTTATTCGTGAGGAGTTATTTATAATTGTAATGCAAGAAGAATTTCTCAAATCATAAAAACTCAATAATTTTTTTGTCCACAGGTGTTGTTTTCGAAAAAGACTCAGAGGAGATCCAGAATGCTTTTAAATTTGGAATGGTGCAGTTTAGCAACGCGAAACGAACTGGTCTAGATTTCCAACTTTTCGTGGACGTTATCAATACCGCAGATGCTTTCAAACTGTCC
Organism: Calephelis virginiensis; assembly: GCA_002245475.1. NCBI lineage: Eukaryota > Metazoa > Arthropoda > Insecta > Lepidoptera > Riodinidae > Calephelis > Calephelis virginiensis. The sequence continues at coordinate 581,743 of NJDC01002269.1, read as the reverse complement.
AGACTAAGTAAGTACGATATAATATAAGAGACATTATTGTTGTCTTTCATTTCATTTCAATTGGACTTCGTAACATAATTTTACTTCTACATGTACGACTTTGTCAGGGTAGAATAGTTACTTCGGACAGCAGGTTTGGTTAACTTCAACATTGTATTCATACAAACTTTCAGCACCCACTGAAAATAAACTAGCCATCCGGCGCACTTCGTATCGCTTGACCTTACTAACAGTTGCATATGGGAAGAGATAAAATTTTGTTTTCTTTTTATATGTACCTTCTCCTGACACTAACTTAGATAACAAAAAATAATGATCAAAATTGCTCCCATAGTTTAGGCACCATTTTCCTGAACAAATCACAAATATTGGTCCACCAAAGGAAGTAAATTACATGCTAGTGTTATGGGTGTTAATTCAATTATACGAATCCATGCAAATACTTGGATAGATACTGTATAATGAATTTTTCCCCGTGTTGGTCCGGGCTCCTTTGCAGAATAGACCATCTGCCTTCCTGCCAGGCAGCTTGTAAAAGGCGAGCACAGGCTTACCGTCACTGACACCGTGACAACTGACTAGGTGGTTGAGTTTCGCAGCCACTCACCCGGATTGGTACCACCGCCTTTCCTATTTCGACCGCTATAACGTCATAACGTGTTCCGGTTTGGAGGGTAAGGTAGCCGGTAAACTTACTTTTGCTCGAGGCCTAACATCCCGACCTCAGGTTAGCAACGCAACATTACCACCTTTGGTGTCTCTAGGCGGCGTGAATTTCTTTCCATCAGGAAATCCGTCTGCTTGTTTGCCTTCCAATATCATAAAAAAAGAACACATAGATCTGGAAATAAAGGCATGTATGCACATCAGGAATCCTGTCAGGAATCGAACCCTATCTTTATTGTACGTGTGTACGATAGGCGCTCGACCAAAAAGGCAATGTATAATATGGTTCTTTGGGTTTGATTTTTGAAAAAGTATCCAATTTTTAGACTCAGTTTCTAACTTTATCATCAGACTTATATTTCATCAAAATCCATCAAACGGTTTAGCTGCAAAACTGTAGAAAAAAGATAGACAGACTGACCGACTTTTGCGTTCTTATTATTTCTAATTCTTAATTCAAGCACATGCTCTTTCTTTTCCATAAAGGGTCATCCTTTTCGGAAAGGGCAAAGCATTGGAAGGTAATGTAAACACACGCGTTTTCGCTTGAGATATTGAAAAAAAATTTTTACGCTCTCGGCACTTTCTCGTCTGTGGCTAATCAGAAAACTATTACTGCGCGTTGTGCAGCAATCTTCGTAAAGTGGGCCTTCAATCTTCTTCTGTCTTCAATAAATCAGACGTTCAATAGGCCAAGAACCAGTTGATTTGCGCCATAGGTGTTACTGTTATCTTATAGCTGGGACCTTAGGCTTTTGAGTACATATGAGCAGTAAAAGATGAGAGCAGTTGGTGGATAGGAATAGGTACGGAGATGGTATCAACTTATTGCTGAATAACACCTAATTACAACTGCAGAAGAAGAATTTCACTTACATAAATTATTATATTAACTAGCGATAGTGTCGTCGCATCCCGATCCTCATTGATTTGTTAATGCTAGTTGCGTAAATCTCTGTTGTGGCATTTTTAATAACATCTGTTTTTTTTATGATATTGTAAGGCAAACAAGCAGACGGATTTCCTGATGGTAAGAAATTCATGCCGCCTAGAGACACCAAAGGTGGTAGTGACCCTGACCCAAATGCCTGGCCCCGTCGGGAATCGAAAACGAGCCTCGCGGTTGGTCGATGTAGTTAGGCGTGTACGCTAGCCAGTCGACCAACGAATTCGAAAGTGTTATCAATTTCGAATCGTTTCTCAAAAGTTGGCTGGTACTTTAAATGTCACTCTGTATATTGTGACAAAAATTAAGCTGTTAGTTCAACACTTTGAGGCAAGTGTACTCTTACACACATCAACTAATTTTTTTTTTGTACATACCCATAAAATTATGTCGAATTAGTTTCCCAACTTTTGTGGATGTTAATATGACAGATGCTTTTAGGCTTCGAAAACAAGTAAAATGTATAAGTTCTATAAGTTATTAAGTTGGGTAGTAAAAGTTTTTCTTTACATCTGCTAGAGTGTTATCAGATTGCATTATTCTAATATTATTTTGGTTCAGAATTCAGGCAATTGCGTTCAAAAAACGCTACCGATTATGCAACAGGTTCAGCCGTTGGTGTAATGAAAATATAGCATTTTTAAAATACTCGTATATATATTTTCTTACACTTAAGTTAGTTTGTTTCAGCTTTTACTGAATCGTCAGGGCTTATTACAGCTATTTTTCTTAAAATCTACGAACTCTTGCTAAAGCTCTTGTAAAAAAAACCTACAAAACCTACTGTAACGTACCTAAGAACCATTTCGATCACGTCACTATTCAAACAAAATAATCCGCATTACAATCGGTTCTTCCATTCAAAACATACGATGCCACAAACAGACACACACACACACACACGTACAGACAGACATACACACACACACATACACACACAGAGACATCAGTCATGATTATTACTACACACTCATGTTTTATTTCTATCAGAGATTAAAAGTCATTAAAAGTATACTTCCGCTATAATAGTCAAAGCTCTTTCGAAAATTTGCAGCTTGGCGTAAAGGTATCAAGTGATTATTACAACCCATACATAAAAGAAATGAGTGATTATTAATGTTGTAAAATAATCCAAACCCGATTTATTTTTAATTGGTTTAATTATATATATTAATAGTAATTTGGATGTACATGTAAAATTGTTTATTTTATACTTATTTCATTGGAAAGAGTTCATTCCAAGTGAGGGATATTTATTTTCCAATTACTAAGTGTATTGGATGGAATAAAAAACGAAGAGCTGGCAGCAGTGTGCTCAGATGGTAGTCAATGTCATTGTATCCAAGTGTATCCGTTTTTATCACTTTTACTTTACTAATAACCTTGTTTTTACTGTTTAGGAACAATTGATTTCTACACTCAATGTATTAAGAAATCATACCCTTATAAAGGTTATATTCCTTAATAGTAGTAGGGGAGCCCGCGATGTAAAATGTGTAGTAACTCTAGCGTCATGTGACCTTATTAGTCTTTGTCGATTAAATAGTAGACAGTTAAAAATATCATGTGAGGTTTTTCTTTCTAGCAGTGCATTGAGCAGCTCAAGTCTAAAGAAAACAATCGCAGTCACTTGAAAATAGGCAAGATTATGAAATATTAGTAGAGTATATGCCTAACGTGTCTCCAAAGGCGAATATTTCAATCATACAGTTCGTCTAATAGACCCTGAGTATAGATGCCTTTATTTTTGATTAAATTTTCTGATCCTCCTACGCCCGTCTTTATCAAATTATAAAGAAATTTAAACTTGCGCTTAATCGCATGCATAAAACCCGCCGTACTCTAATCTGACGTGCTCGAGTATATTTTCAAGTCAAAAATATACTTGAGCTTGATGACGATGCTTTGCATAGTACAGTACATGTCTCACCTTAATCTGACGCGCCTTAGTTACTGCAAAAACTCCTATTGGCCTCCCCTACTAAAGATTGGTTGTTGCTGTGGCCAAGTTATAATTCATATCTCATACATCATCATCTAATTTTAAAATAGTGAATTTTGTACGTAGAAGTCATTTTAGAATGTTTGTTTGCTTGTCTGCCTGTCTTACTATCTTTCTGTCTATTTGTCTATCTGTCTTTCTACCTGTATTGAACCACCTTGAAATATTTAACCCAGTAACGTGTAAGTGGCCCTTATAAATACATGCTCCAGCCCTTTGTAAAATTAATCAATGAACATTGTGATATTGGAGTTCTGTGGTTAGTTACTACAGCTGGTTCCGTAGTGCTTTAATGCATGATATCACCTACGCTTGACACAGGTGTCAGGAATTCGGCTACGATATATCCTAATATTGCATTGTTTAACTATGTAGTACAGGAGGTCAGTCAAACCATTGTGGTAGTATTAACCAAAGTCTCGTTTCGCTGTCTGTCCTTATGTGTGGTTAGATCTTTAAAACTATGAAACAGTTTTTGATTCGGTTTTTTCAAAAGAGTGCTTTAAAAGGCGAAGTTTTTCCACACGGGAATGGGATGTTTGTAAGAAGTATAAGAAGAGTTAGAAATATAAAAGTCCGTTATGACCTTAGAGATATGGGAGAAAAAGATGATTTTTATTTAATAAGACAGAAAACAAGGACATGGCTCTCCTAGTCAGAAAACAACTGATAGGAAGATACCATAGATGTTATTGGTGTGTAACTATCTATTGGCTGAGATTCTCGGCCATATGTATAAGTCTTTACTGCTCCTCCGCTCAATTTGCGACCTGCAAATGGGAGATGGAGGGATTAACGTCATTGTGGCAAGATTAACTCGGCAGTAACAAACCAGGTGCCATAAACAGTACCAAATTAGGTACTAATAACAATATTAAATGTCTGCATGTCTGTTGTTCGTGAAAACACATTGTAGTGGACCACCAAGTTGGTTGGAGGGTCGCATACGTCTAATGTTCACGACTAACCATGAGGCTTGGGTTCGATTTTCGACTGGGTAAGACACTCAAGCGATGAGTCGAGATAATTCCGTCGAGGGTACACATTTGTGTAGACAACATTCAGATGTCTGTGTTTCTGGATTTCATTAATTTTTTTTTTGTATCTGTTTAACTATTCGTATTTATTAATATTGTTAAAGCACATTCATAAATCTAATTTTTTTACGATAATGGAAGGCAAACAAGCAGACGGTTTTCCTGATGGTAAGAAATTCTCGCCACCTAAAGATACTAAAGGTGGTAATGGTGCGTTGAGAACTTGATCCCGGGATTTTAGCCCTCGAGCAAAAGTAAGTTTACCAGCTACCTAACCCGAACCGGAACACGTCAACGGCAAACACTGACGTTATGGTGGCAGGAATAGGTAAAGCAGTGGTACCAATCCGGAAGAGTCTCTACGAAACTCTACCTCCTAGTAATTATTAAATTTTAATAGTAGTATTTAATTTGCTTTCTTTTAGCTTAAATTATATGCTTATATTACGTTAGATAAAGATACTAATACATAGAAATACTTAAATAAATACTAGTATAAATATAATGAGCACTCAGACCCGAAAATACAGATCTGTGTTTATCACACAAATGTCCCCGTAGATAATCGAACCCGAGCCTAGCTGTTTGTCAGTGAAGTTAGGCATGAACGCTAACCCCTCGGTCAATCAGGTAGTCAATAGCCATAGTTTTCCCATCTTCTTCCTAACAGTGTGTGGAAGCAGTCTGACATACGAGAAAAATTGCGTTTGGTACTGCGCGTCTCATATTATATTTATATATTTCTTTTCTAATAGCTTTCGAGAACTGATAGAAACAACAATTCACTATTGCCAGATATTGTTTATCTATGATATGATGAAATGTTTTCTCCGAGAAAATGGAAAAAATACATGTAATTTTTTATTTTTTTTTTTATCTTAGAAATGACTGAAATTAGAGTTATGATTCTACAATTATTCATATTCTATGTATCCACTTAAAACTTGTTAAATTTTGTTGTGCTAAGAATAAGATGTTTCTAAAAAACGAAAAATTTATTACTGAAATGAAATGAAATGAAATGAAATAAAAATTATTTATTTGCGGAATATGTGTGTTAAAAAGTTCCTATAAAGATATTTAAGAAAACAACATATTCTACCACATTGTGGTGAGCAAATATTTAGTTAATTTTAAGAAGTTACATATTTCTATAAAAATGTACATTTAAATCACAGCCCTTATTTACATTTTAATAAACATTTTATTTATTTATGAACATAAGTTTCATAATTTGTTATAAATTAATTTAAAGGTAGATTAATTTTTAGTCCTATCTACCATACACTACCTAGGCCTACTATTAAGGAATCAATTTACATTGAGCAAAGTTTTCTTTTATTTGACGTTTTCAATAATGTACGAAGCCATAGAGATGAAGATTTCAAATAAACACGGCACCAAGCGCTGTAACTATGGCGGGAATTAAGTTTCTACTTTGTGGCGGAGACTCATTTCAATGCAAGCCCTGAGTCGTTTTTATTACGATTCCAAAGTTGTTTGATCAAAACCTCGCTGGGAAACTAATACTTTGGGACGTCACATCGTATTAAGTTTTCAAATAAATTCTTGAATATCATAGCCGTCCCTCATACTATTTCCACATTATTTCATATTATGTGTTTTACAATTAATCGTTTCGTTGCGTAAAATGTCGTACAAATATTATTGTGGGCTTATATTAAATATATGTGTATATAATTTAAAGTATCTTCACGCCCATATCCCCGAAGAGGTAGGCAGAGGTACAACCAAGGCACCCACGACTAGCCGAAGATACTAAGTCCCACAATGTGATAGGTGGCAAGCCTATCGCCAACCGGGCACAATTCCAATCCCGACCAACATTTTTTTTATTAGAAAATTGGAAAAATCCAATATTTATTTTAGTTGACCGACCCGGGATTCGAACCCGGGACCTCATGCAGTCAAGTCCATATATGTGTATATAAATTAAAATTTCGAAATTTAAAAATTGAAACAATAATTTATATTTAAATTGAATACTCTATATTATCCTCTATCTGTTTAAATCAGGTCAATATTATTAATGCGAAAGTTTGTTTGTTCGTTTATTACTTCTTCACGCTAAAACCGCTTAACCGATTTTCATGAAATTGAGCATACACATAAAAGGTAACTTAAATTAACATATAGAATAGTTTTCATCCCGAAAAAATGTTCCTGTGGGACCATTAACCACGTCGGCAACAGCTGGTTTGTCTATAAATAAAACTATTTAAAAAAAAATATTGATAGTAAAGTCTTGTTCTATTTCTTGGTATCAAAAAGGAGAGAGTATCTTCCCACCTATATCCCAGAAGAGGGAGGCAGAGGCACCCACGACTAGCCGAAGACAAGTCCCACAATATGATAGAATAGAATAGAACTAAATGAACACAAGAGTTCCCGGGACCTCAAGAATTTAAGTCCGATGCCGGACTGCTAGACCACAGAGATGATAAAGGAAATAATATAACAGTGAAAATATAAATCGCACAAAGCTATAATGATAACTAGCTGTTCCTGCGAGCTTCGATTCGCCAGTTCAGTTCCTATGGGAAAAATTAAAATGTTTTTTCCCAGTTTTCTCACAATCGAACAGGATAAAAAGTATCCTATATCCTTCTCCTTGTTCTAAGCTACCTCCCCACCAATTTTCAGCCTAATCGGTTCAGTTATAAATAGTGTAATTAACACCACTTTCTTTTATATAAAAATTAAAAAAAAATGAAATGTTAAAATATAAGAACTTGCTAGTTGGCAGGTATGAGTCTGTATTAAACATATTCTGCTATCTTCTTAAGTATTTCTATGTATTAAAATCGTTACACCCATAACAAAAGCATATAATTTGCTTATTTTGGAGTTATATTCAATTTGTATGACTTGTCCAGAGAACCACCCGTTTAGGCCGCGTGGTCGGCTCCTTACGGAACGCTTGTACTACTCAGTTACAAATATTGCTTTCAAGTAACAAGTTAAAAGTAATTTATTACATTATATAAATGTTTTACGCAATTATAAGCTGATTCAACAGACGTTGTCCTGTTTCTTTATGAATATTGAAATAAAATTACCTTTTGCTAATGAATCCATTCAAATGTGATACGATGATCAAAGGAAATGCCAATTCACTTCCATAATGTATAGGATTTATATATAAATTATTTCTTATATAAAAATTATCCTACCGAGTAATAATATTTATTTCGTAATATCTAAGTCTTTTAGTTTCTTTTTAAATACGTTAATGTTTCTAGTCGCCTCTGTGGTCTAGCGCTTCAGTTGTTGGACTTGACTGCTTGAGGTCCCGGGTTCGAATCCCGGGTTGGATTCGAACCCGTCGAAAAAAAATGTTGCTCGGGATTGGATATGTGCCTGGTTGGCGATAGGCTTGCCACATTGTGGGACTTAGTGTCTTCTCTTCTCTCTTCTCTTCTTCTGTGTGTCATTGTGCCTACCTCTTCGGGGATATGGGCGTGAAGATACTTTTTTTAATGTTTCTTTCATATGAAGGAATTGTGTTATGAATCGGAGCCGCCATATTAAAATACATTTATGAAAAAACGACATATTAGATTATACACACTATGTTAAAGCTAACTTTGTTTCCTTGCATGATTTTTAGAAATACAGAGCTGTCGGTTGTTTATAATCTTAACATAGCTGTAATGCACCTCTTTTGAAATTTGAAAATATTTTCTTTATTAGGATCTTTACGTCATTATCCCCTAACAGGTAGTCCGAGTCACAACCAGGACACACTTGACTAGCCAAAGACACCAAGATAACGATGCTACAATGCATCTTCAAAGCATTTTTTAGATATAATTAATAATAATAAATGTGCCATCTAATGTAGCTTTTTTATCAATAATTAGACATGAAAATGTCGTTGATTCCACACCATCTCTGTAATATTATATGACGTTAACTGAAATTCATTATTTTTTATTTTATTTAAATTTATTTTAGTTTAGCCTTATCTATTCCTGCTGCCATAACGTCATGACGTGTTCCGGTTTGGAGGGTAAGGTAGCCAGTAAACTTACTTTTGCTCGACGCCTAACATCCCTGCCTCAGGTTGGCAACGCATCATTACCACCTTTGGTGTTTTTAAGCGGCGTGAATTTCTTACGATCAGGAAATCCATCTGCTTGTTTGCCTTGCAATATCATAAAAAAAATAAGAGCAATATTGAAATCATGTTCATACAAACTATCGACATTTTATGATTATTGTACTAAATGGGCAAAATTAAACGTAAAGCTCATCTATTGTATGAGAGTTAACTTCATTTGTTTGTTTGTTACTCTGTGTCTTATAGCGGATTTTTGCTGATGGTAACCGATTGGGTTAAAAAGTGATATGCGTCTTTAGGTATGATGATTATTGAATCGAATTCACTTCTGTCTGTCCAAAATGTTTTTGTAAAATCAAATACCATATTAAAGAGATAAAGCATTAAATTGAAAAATAAGTATTTGTATTTAATCAAAGTTAGTTATTTACATGTTGATATTTATCTAAATCGATTTAGCAGTATTTTAAGTTATATTAAGGTAAAGGCATTCTTCTGGTGATCATATTCTTGATAATAATGTTACTAATAGTGCACTGCAAACTAAGGTACTTTACACTCATCTTCGAAGTGTTTGTGACTACCAAATGGATGCTCACCTGCTATGATTAGCTTGGTAGAAATACATCCGAATTAATAGAGGAGTTTCCCAAAAATGCTTCTATGTCATTCATAAATGAATGAATGATAAAAACTACTGTTTCAGTATAAGGGTGAATTTTATTAGAATTTTTAAGACCCAAGGTTTTAAATCAAAATGCCTTTGAATTTTGTCAAATTACCGTTTGACAAAATTTTAAGACAAACTTGAAAAGATCTTTCAAAGACAGATAAATATCTCCACTGAGTTGGTACACGGTTTGGGCGTTTTAACTTTTTATAGCACGCCTTTAACGTGAAAATTCTATGGGTAGTCGTCAACAAACACTATAGTCTAGGAAGCAACTTATTTCTTAACTTTACATCTAGCGAACATTACACTGGTCGTGGCATGCGAATTCTTATCCGATTTTTTCTAATAGTATTCCCTATTCAGAGCTTAAGCTTAGATGAATCTAATAATTTAAAAACCATGAAAATCATTTCAGCAGTTTTCGAGATGTTAATGTTGTAACACCACCGACTTTTCATATAGCTCTGTGAATGGGAATCATTTTCCTAATAAACAATAGCTAATTTGCTATTCGAAACAGAAACGAGCTCTGGTAACTAATACAATTTAAATCTTCACAGCAGTTATTGAGTTATAAGTGAGGTAATATCCATAGGTTTGTTTTATATTTAGTTATAGATTATGTAATATATAGAACCTGATATTTTACATCAACCTTTTAACATCGATATGTGTATATTACGAATACCTATATCATTATCACAATATAGTATAAAACAAAGTCGCTTCCTCTGTCCCTATGTCCCTTTAAATCTTTAAAACTACGCAAGGGATTTTAATGCGGTTTTTTTTAAAATGCGGTGATTGAAGAGAAAGGTTTATATGTATGTTTTATACTCGTGCAAAGCTGGGGTGGGCCGCTAGTTTAGGTGTAATTAAGGTGGCACCACAAATATATATTGGCATTAATGTGTTGATTAAGATGATTGGGTTTCTTGGTGTTGGTGTAAATGTCAACAATATCGGTAACAATAGTCACTGATTCCTGATTATGTTTGTCTGTGTAGTGGAAAAAAATATTCCATTCCAATACACAGATAAACATAATCCATCAAAAGTTTGGTATTTAACACATTCCACTAACACATTCCAATACTGGAGAAAACTCTAATAAATCAAAATATATAAATATTAAAATTTTATAAAATGTATATGTTCACTATTATTTACAAAAACAGTTTGAAATAAATTATATTTGATTACAATAATCTAAAATTCATTACATCATTTGTGCTCCTCTTTTATTTCAGAATTAGACGTTTAGTGACTATAAATATTTAGCTGCCGTATCATCAAAGGTGTTTGCTTATAAAATGTATACGTTGATACGAGTGTTTTATTCACAAAAGAGTTGTATAAAACATGCTCGGATAAAATAAAGATTAGCATAGAAATTATAGAACCGGATCTTATACTACTGATCTCAGAGTAGAGTGCCGTTAAATTTTGCGAAGGTCATTAGTAGCGGACGTGTTTTGATCAAGAAGACGCGTCCAAAGCTTTTATCTACAAGATTTTAAAACGAGGCTCTGAAAAATTCTATCCTTAACTCGATTTTAAATCACAAAGAAATGAGAATTCCACGATTTCTTTTTTAATGCTGCCTATTAAGCTGCCTTAAAAGATTTTCGTTTTGTCTGTCAAAAGACATGCTTTGATGTTTACATTTTGTGGGTAGGTAAACAAATATGGTGTCTTATAATGCAATTTTCAACAAGTATATACAGAATAGTTTTTGAATATAAGGACCTATTATTCATAAGATTAAAGTGACAGTGACAGTATTTGCACAGTGTTCAGTATATTTTTATAAAAGATATAAATATAGAAAAATCATATTTCAAATAACCATTTGTTTGAAACCATGCGTGGGTTTTCTAATTGAGTTCTTCCTTTCAATAAAAAAAAATTAATAAATGATGATAGATACATCATTTATTAATTTATTTTTAAACTGTTTAATCATTTGTTTAAGGTATGACATGAAGTGGTTAAAATGAGAAAAGTGTCATTATATTGAAAACGACTAGAAGTTATTTGAATTGCGATTTTCTTCTTTTTTCTTTTGCGACTTCTTCTTTTATAAGATGTTCAGCTCTCTCTAAAATTTGAACACTGTTTTAAATTGACTTTAAAAATGTTAGAATAATTAAAATCGTAAGGTTATTATTATTATTTTTTATGATATTGGAAGGCAAACAAGCAGACGGATTTCCTGATTCCCGCCGCCTAGAGACACCAAAGGTGGTAATGGTGCGTTGCCAACCTGAGGCCAGGATATTAGGCCTCGAGCAATAGTAAATTAGCCGGCTACCTTACCCTCCAAACTGGAAAACGTGTTGACGTTATGGCGGCAGGAATAGATAAGACGGTGGCACTAATCCGGGCGAGTCGCTGCGAAACTCAACCACCTAGTCAGATGTCATGGTGCTAGTGACGGTAAGCCTTTGCTCGCCTTTTACGAGCTGCCTGGCAGGAAGGCAGATGGTCTATTCTTCAAAGGAGCCCGGACCAACACAGGGGAAAATTGGGGGGATTTTTTTTATTCAAGAAAATAATATTAGCCTTACTGATACCACTTTGTTCCATTTAGCGTTTATTATTTTAATAGACCAAGACTAAAGTATTAACTTGCACAGTTAGATTTTTATTCTTTAGGTACATTTTTTTGCACGACTTTGCAAAGCACCTTTGTGTTCTCTCTGTAATATTGCGGTCGAATAGCAGGGAATGCTCTATAGCATTATTTTCTACCTTCGGAATTTCATCAAGGAAAATGTAATTAATTTTACAGTATAAAATTTTCATTAAAACATATAATACTAGCTGTTACCCGCGGCGTTCCCTGTGTTGTTAATGGTCCCACATGAACATTTTTTCGAGACACTCGTAAAACTATCTTATGTGTTAATTCAAGTTGCCCTCTATCCAATTTACTTAAAACTTACGTACCCTTAGACCATCTGCTTTCCAGCCAGGCAGCTCGTAAAAGGCGAGCATAGGCTTACCGTCACTAGCACCGTGACATCCTACTAGGTGGTAGAGTTTCGCAGCGACCTGCCCGTTTGGTACCACCGCCTCTACCTATTCCTGCCACCATAACGTCCAATGCTTGCCGGTGACGTGTTCCGGTTCGGAGGGTAAGGTAGCCGGTAAACTTACGTTTGCTCGAGGCCTAACACCGGCTCTCTCTAGCATCGGAGGTCTCTAGGCGGCGTGAATTTCTTACCATCAGGAAATCCGCCTGCTTGTTTTCTGTGCTTTATCAAAAAAAACAGTGGCAATAAGTTTTGTGATGATAGGAAGTAAAAGCATACTATTAGTTTATTTCATTTTATTATCATCTTATTAACATTCTAAA
>NJDC01002269.1:536146-562433 GCA_002245475.1 Calephelis virginiensis | reverse complement strand
CACTCGAATATTATCCGAGGGTGTTGTGAAGAGTCTAAGAAACTGGCGTGTTTGTATGAAAAGAGTAATGGATGGAAAGAAACCAGACAGATTTGTCAGGATCGTGAGGTCTGGCACTCGATACTCTCTGCCTACCCCATAAGGGACTTGAGGCAATGTATGTATGCATTAACTAAATTTTGATAATTCGTTATTGTATTCAATAGTATTTAAAATGACATTCCATTTGCAAATATTACATTAATCGAGATTCAAGGATAACCCTCTTGTCTTTGATTTAATTTAGGGAAATTAGGTATTTACAATAAGATTTCAGTTTTTGTAAAGAGTAATAATGATTATGATTTTTATTCAACTGTACAGTAAATCAGACTAGGTAAGTCGTAAGAATTCGCCTGGATTTCCACAAAGATATTAGTAATGATACTTTTCTCACCCTCGTATGTACCTTTACAATAACTTTAGTGGTACGTTTTAGTATTTGGTATAAGAGAAGGATATCCAGTAAACTTATACAAGAGGATTTTCCATCCACAGGTCATCAACTCATCTCGTCTGTTAGGTGACGTATTTTTTTGAAAATCCTCTGTTTGTTTGCCCAGATTATAAAAAAATCCTTAATATTTTCCGGCTTCACCATCAAGATAGCAGTGTGTTGATTTGTTGTCACACAAAAAATATCAAATTAAAAATACTCCTATCTAAAATATAAACGAGTTTCTCAGCACCAGCTCTTCAACTATTAGCTAGCGATCTCAATCTTTGTAGAACGCGCGTTAATTTGACAATTAATTATTTTAAATTAAAAAATACTCCTATCTAAAATATAATTAAGTTTATCAGCACCAGCTCTTCGACTATTAGCTAGCGATCTCAATCTTTGTAGAACGCGCGTTAATTTGACAATTAATTATTTTAAATTTAAAAATACTCCTATCTAAAATATAATTAAGTTTATCAGCACCAGCTCTTCGACTATTAGCTAGCGATCTCAATCTTTGTAGAACGCGCGTTAATTTGACAACTTCAAAGTATCGTTTAGACACTAGTGACGTAGAACAGATGTTGCAAGTGTAATTTATTTACACTTGGCCGAAGCTGTTCCTCACTAACGACGTGTTTTCATACAGCTGGGTATTTTTGTTAGCCTCAAATGAGCCAAGTAATTTGGTGTTGAACTTTAATCCCCATCTTTTTAACGAACTTCAAACCGAGTTTATCGATTTGGCTGTATGTTTTTTCATGTTTTATACGGGATTACTGGAATAGGTCCTGATTTAGAGTTGATCCCGTATAAATCTGACGAAATCACTAAACTGATTTTTTTATGGTATTGGAAGGCAAACAAGCAGATGGATTTCCTGATGGTAAGAAATTCCCGCCGCCAAGAGACACCAAAGCTGGTAATAGTGCGTTGCCAACTTCAGACCGGGATGTCAGGCCTCGAGCAAAAGTAAGTTTACCGACTACCTTACCTTAAATTAGAGCACGTGAACGGCAACTGCTGACGGTATGGTGGCAGGAAAAGGTAAAGAGGTAGTACCAATCTCGGCGAGTCGCTGCGAAACTCTACCACCTAATCAGATGTCACGGTGTTAGTGACGGTTATCCTATGCTCGCCTTTTACGAGCTGCCTGGTAGGAAGGCAGATGGTCTGTTCTGCAAAGAAGCCCGGACCTACACGGGGAAAAACTGATAAAAATAATTTAATCTATTTATACATAAAAATTAATTCCCATTTGGATTGTTCCCCATCCCCGTTACGCTTTAATACACTGACCAATTTTGCTAATTCTTTGTTATGTTGTATTGATTACAGTCAGAAGAAGGTTCTTATAAAGAAAAAACCTGAAAATTACAAGGGAAATAGGAAAAATAATACTTTCTTTTTTTTAATACAAATTGTTAGTAGCTGTTAATATTTAATAAAGCAATTATAAGTTCGCTAGGGCGGCAAGTAATACATAAATGTTAGCTGTTAATATAAAGCGATACGAAGCTTACAACTCCGGCACATGAATGTTCTTATATGATTATACAATGACAAACAACATTTACCATCGTCAAAATGTATGAAAACATAAGCATAATTATTTAAGTACAATTTAAAAAAAAACACTAGTAAGGTGTTGATAAAATTTGTGGTAGATAATTTCGGAATCATTAGTCTTTTGAAACAAGAAATACCAATCACTTTAACAAGTGAAATAATTCAAGTCGGCTTTTTGTAGTTTTACTACATTTAAATAATTTTGTTACAAAAAATATATTAAGACAGTTGGAATATCTTTACTCTTAAGCACGTTGAAACAGAGCCTCTACCACGAGTTGGTATAGATTATGTACGATAAGTTACGTGCCCAAATCTATGACACTTTTGCTCTAAATTGGCTCTTTTTGTTTTTATACATATCGTTTACAGAAATGGTAGCGAGTATGGTATAATTGACATGGTAAACTCATGGTAAGGGCTCAGATTATGTAAACGTTTAAAAATAAAATAGTTTATACTATCTCTATAAATATTTCATGGTAAGATTTAAATAAAGTTTGACTTTTCAGATCTGAGTCGTTTATTGTCACAGTTTATAATTGACAACTAACTGACGCTCATCTGTCCTGGAATGCTTGGTCCATCTTTTGTTACGCACACACCAAACTAATTTTTAATTTATCGCTGTCTTCTTTCAACGATAGCAACAGAAAGAAACAAAACACTTTCAGCGTTGTCAAATTAGACTTCTGAGATTTTCGGAATGTAAAGAAATGTGAGGGTGGTGTACTCTTAATATAAGTTATAATAGGCTTTAAACTCGATGCTCTCTGCCTAATCTACAAGGGATTTGGCATGAAAATACGAATGTATGTGTAAATAAATCTGCGCTTAAGTAATACCGTTACTACGTGTGAATTTCTCACATGCGACGTATAGCTTACAAACCAATTTTCATAGAATTAATCGTTAATATGAATATTAATGACAGATTATATTACAGCATAAATTATACGGTGTGATTCTTAGGGTATTTAGCGTATGATGGATAATGATTGTGCAGTTTTTCTAATGGCAATCCACGTTGAAATTTGGATCAGAACACCTGTTACAGTAAAACGGGAATTTCATATCTACAAGGGATATAAATATATCCAGCCGTTTCACTATTTATTTTTAACCTGATAATGGTGGTAATTCTGCTGTTCACAAACTAAAATTATTTTAATTGCATGCTATCTTCTTCAAATGAAGCAAAAACAAAAGAGATGGAACGTTTTAGATATGTCAGATTAGTCCGAGCATGTCAAATTTTTATGTTTATAATCAACATTTTCCGAGTGATAGATTAAACGTCTTTGTAAATCACGGTCTAATTTGACAGCGCTGACAATGTTTTGTCTCATTCTGTTGCTTTCGTTGAAAGAAGACAGCGATAACTTAAAATTAGTTTAGTTTGTGAAAATACGGACCAAGCATTCCATGAAAGATGAGCGTTGGTTTAGTTGTCACTTATAAACTGTGACAATTAGCCTGTGGATGAGGAGCTGGTAAAATACATCTATCGTAATCAAGAGTATTCATTATCATTTCTTATAGAAAAAAGAATATAACTTATGTTAGAAACAAACGCTACCTTTGAAAAAATACTTTTTTTTATAAATATGAATATTTTGATACCGTATCTCAACGTCATTTCACGTGCTCATTATGCCTGAAAGGATAAAACGATAACGTTTATTCTCTTTTTACTATGTTAGATATTGACAAAAGACAGTTCTTGTAAAAATGAAACCCGAAAAATCTGAAGGGAAGGGAAAGGAAATTGAAAAAAAACCGCAAACAAAAAATATTATTAGTTGCTGTTACTGTCTAACGATACGATGTTCGCCGGGTCCGCTAGTTTTATTTATAAAAGTACATAAATTCTTTATTTTCTTTAAATCATTGAACTATAAAAAGTTTGTATATCAAAATCTAAAAATTATATGAGTGTAACATATTTTCATAACAGAATGAGCGAATGAAGAGGTGAATAAATGATTATTCTTTATCATGCATCATTTTTTTAAATCAGACATTTCTTTGATTCACTTATAATATTTAACTCGAGCGTGGTTATAACTATATTTACGCCTATATCCCTGAAGAAGTATGCAGAGACACAACTAGGGCACGTACGACTAGCCGAAGACACAAAGTCCCACAATGTGACAAGTAACTATCGCCAACCGGCACATATCCCATCCCGGGCAACGTTAATTTTATTAGAAAACTGAAAATACACATTTTCTAATTTTTCTTGTTGCTCGACCCGGGGATCGAATCCGGGTACCTCAAAAAGTACCAGCGTCGGACTTACGGCGGACAGCGAGACCGCAGAGGCGACACATTTTCTAAGTTTTTTTGTTGCCCGACCCGGGGATCGAACCCGGGACCTCAAGAAGTCAAGTCCGACACCGGACCACTAGAGCACACAGGTGATAAAAAAAATATATTCCCATTTACATAATAATATGTAACATAAATAATATGTATTGACATATATTAAACAACACACAATCTTCTAAAATATTTAGACAGTCTCAAAATCTGAAGGAAATTTCAGAGCTTCAAAGCACTTGCAGTGTACAAATATGAACATGCTAAAACAAAGTTAAGTTATACAGTGTGGCTACGTATACTGCAGCCTTTGAGTTGTAAGTTCCGTCAACTTTGTTCGACGCAAAATGTAGGCCTATAGCTGAAAAACCCTGTGTTTGAAGGAACTGCTGTTACAAACAAGAGCAAAAAGACATGAGTTGCTTTCCAACCACACTTAAATCCTGCCGTTTACACGGATATATTTAAATCTTATATTGGTTTTGTATCTGTTGTTTGTACAGAAGAAATTTAAAAAATGTCAAAAATATTCGTTTTTTCCCCGTGTCATCTGTGTACAATAGACGTCTGCCTGACTAACTGGCGATCTGACAGCTGAGAAGGGGATCCCGCAAACACGGGAAGAAAACAACTATTTATGACGTTTTTTAAATATCTTCTGTACAAACAAAAGATAAAAAACCAACATAAGTTTTCAATATATCCGTGAAAACGGCAGGATTTTGTTGTCTGTTCTGCAAATGAGCCTGATCCAACACGGGGAAATTTATATAATATATAACATTTCGTGAAAATAATATTCTGCACATGGAAAATTACACTTCTGATTATAAAATAATTTTGAAGTCCATAGATTTAGTATAAAACAACAAAAGTTGAAAACTTGACGATTTTTAAATATTAACCGAATTAGCGAAATTTGTTTTACCACCTCTAAGCTTGTACTTATAGGAAAAAAAATATTTTGTATTACCTAATTTTCTGAATATTACCTTCTTATTTCTTACTTGGTGTAAAGACATCTATGTTAAACGACCAATGTATGTACGTTCAAATGTCTCTGCTTATTGTTAGGTCTTTTTGCTTACTCTAAATTATAAAATTAGAATATATTGCTTGAGTTAGAACTGTGGTAAATACATAATTCAAAAGAAGAATATTTCGAGTTCATTCTTGATATGCTTCTTTCTTTTCTATAACTTGAACCTAAACATAAGACTTCGAGTATTACAGAACAAGAATGCAAGACTAAATTCTGTAATCATTAGAAATTTAAGGTGAAATACCAGAGGAATTTCGCTTCCAGGTACGCACAGAGGTACACGAGAGGTACCGCGTAGTTATTTGAATCATCAGGAATTTGGAGAACTTGGCTTTCGAGAAATAAAACCATAACAGTTTTGGCTTCCGCTACAAATTCGTAACTGACTATATTCCAACAACAATAATTCCAATATTTATTTTCTATTATTGTTTATTTAAAGTCCGAAGTTTAGACTTAATGCTTAACAGATTTCCATTTCAGGCAATTACAGAAAGACCTTACCAAAAACGTAAACACTAATCTATACTAATAAGAAAAAGAAAAGATTAGATTGTTTGTTTGTATTGAAAAGGCTTCAAAGATGCCGGAGCATTTTTAAAAATTCTTTTATTTTAAAAACGTACATTATTCCTGATGGACAGGGGCTGTATTTGTAATAAGAAAAAAATAGTGATCTCCACTAAAACTGTCAACTTTCTTCAACGCCTACTTTGTTACATATAACTATTTAAAAATAAAATAAGCAAAACTCATTTTTAAACGATTTCTAAACATTTTCCCCGTGTTGGTCCAGGCTCCTTTATAGAAAACCATCTGTCTTCCTTGCCAGGCAGCTCGTAAAATGCGAGCATAGGCTCACCGTCACTAACACCGTGACATCTGACTAGGTGGTAGAGCTTCGCAGCGACTTACCCGGATTGGTACAACCGCCTTATCTATTCCTGCCGCCATAACGTCCTGACGTGTTCCGGTTGGGTTTGGTTTACTTTTGCTCGAGACCTAACATCCCGGACTCAGGTTGTCAACGCACCATTAACACCCTTGGTGTATCTAGGCGGCGAAAATTTCTTACCATCATGAAATCCGTGTGCCTTCCTATATCACAAAAAAAAACATTTGTTAAAAGCACATAAAAGGTTCTAGAAGAAAAACTTTTTAACAAATTTACAGGGCCAAATGAGTATTACATTTAAAAAATAAACGAAACCATTAACAAAGTCATTAGCATTTAATTGGTGTTCTAACTACCCTAGCCTTTCAGTAAATTTACTGGGGTATGCGTCAATATAAATTAGCTTTGGAATATAATGTAATTGGTCCTTCATAAAGCTTCGGTCAAACCTGGGCAGTTATAGCAATTGCAAAACGGCAGAGAGCGCACAATGGATGCTGACCGTATTTATTTATGTCGCTTTGAACACCTATACAACGGCGATGTAAATATCCAGCATCGGCAGTCTTCTGTATACATGAAGATTACAAAGTTTTCTTAATATTTTAACCTATTTTGTCAGAGCTCCAAGACTTTACTATTAAGTTATTAAATATTAGGTAACTCGTAAAAGGCGAGCATAGGCTGATAGTCACTAATACCGCGACATCTGACTAGATATAAAGTTTCACAGGGACTCTCTCGAATTAGTACTACTGCCTTTGTTATTCCTGCCGCCATAACGTCAGCGCTTGCCGTTGAAGTTTCCCGGTTCGGAGGATAAAATAGACGACAAACTTTTAGGATAGCAATGCACCATTACCACCTTTGGTGTCTCTAGGTGGCCTGTATTTCTTACCGCCAGGAAATACATCTGCTTGTTTCCCTTCTAATATCATAAAAAAGTATTTTGCTATTAACTATTTTAGAGACGACTTTAGAGATAATCAACTTAGCAAATTAAATTCATGGTTCAAACTGTAGTTGTGTACGTCAAGTTTTCGTTGCAGATGTTCCGATTCGCATCTCGTGTCCTGTGTTTTCATTAATCTATCCCTTAAAAAGAGGGCGGCTCACAAAATTTCATGAGAATCGGTCAAGCCGTTTCGGAGGAGTATGGGAACGAACATTGTGACACGAGAATCTTATATATAAGATATAACACAAAAAATATAGATGAGAAAAAATTAATTACAACCCATATATCAAACTAGTTAATATACTATTTATAACCATTAATAATGTCTTGTCTTATTTTATCGCTAAATTTTAATACTGTTTAAGTTTATTTTATGGTCGTAAGATAAACTTAGGTAGTACGGTACAGCCTAAGTAATATACTTTTCCAAATCTACAAAAACCGACTTCGGAAATTAATTACTTGTATTGACACTTTTAAAAATATCTACAATACAACAATAATTTTAAAAAAGGTCAGAGTTATTTTTCAAATGAAACAAAGTATTTGTGTTAGAAAGCGCTGCTCTCCAATAACTCAGTATATTTTTAAGGCAGGTGACACACTAGGTTTAGTAATATTGTTCTGTCATTATAATTAATAGAAACTTATTACTTCTGTTTCAGATAAATGTAAAGTATTTAATTGTATTATACTGCGTATATTATAAAAATATTATATTTATGTGCTGCGGACAATGACTCGTTTAATATTACACAGTAAAGCTCAACTGGGCGGCGCTACAAATCCGATTATAAAAAGATTATGATGCAAGCTGTCGTCATAAAAAATCAGTCTAAAGTTGGTCACATTATATTAGCTTTTTAGAATGCCAAAAAGCAAAGGATTATCATCTTATAGGAATCAATGGTTAACATACACACTGAATAATACAGAGGAGACAGTTAGTTTCTGACAAAAGCAGAAACTTGTGTGATAAACATTGAGTTTTACCTATATGACTAATCACACATATATACAAACCTCGTTTAAATATTATTTTGTTTTTATTAAAGTATTTATGTATACAAGTATATAAGTTACATTTAAAAAACAAAAGTTTATAATTGGATTACTTTGGGAATAAATGAATCTGTGTAATTTGTCAAAAAACAATTTGGGATAAATTGAGAAACTAAATATTGATATGTGTACAGTAATGGATACGATTTGTTTCTAGTAGGCTGCATTCTGTACATCGCTATCGACCCAAATAACTACGCGAACCTCTCACCTATGTTTATATTGCAGTCTCCTATGTGTATCCTGCACGTTATGATTTCCTAATGATGCTTGATTTTAGTTTTATTTCAGTCAGTAAATAGTTTTATTATATTTTTTTACTTATACAAATAACGTATTTATGTGTTCGACAAATAACATTCTTACAATTAGCGTGTATTGATTAGTAAATTTAATATCCAAAGTTTAAAAATAAGTTTACAAAGTTGTAAACGTTTTAATGTTGTGAATGTTTCAATTTTAAATATTTTTATTACGAATTGTTGGTCTTGTTAGCAAATTGATAACAAAGTTAATATATAACATTTCTATTAAATAAATATAATTTGTTTCACAAATTGAAAGAAGATTAAAAACTGCGATACCTTCTCTAGTGTAATATCTACGTCATCTACTTATACAAAAATATGCAATATTTAGTATAACCTAAAAACCTTCTTAATTGTAATAATCAAAATTATACGAAACCATCTTTGAACAATGACTGATCTTCACATCAAAATACATTTGTTATAGACCTTTTTAACATTTAACATTCAAAAAACTAACAAACATGTAATCATTACCTTTTTGGAATAGGTTAAAAAGGACTGACAAATATAACTTAACATTAATAATTAATTATTTATATCATCTATGAATCATAAATATCAAATGGAAAAACCACGCCGGCGTAGATATATTACGTAACGGCATGCGTAGACTGACTGCTACGGTTTTATTTCTCGTAGGCCGCGTTCTCTACATTCCTGACGACCCAAATAGCTACGCGGTACCTCGCGTCTCATCTATGCCTACGTTGTAGACGGTATTTCTCTGGTACTTCACCGTGAATTTCTAATGACTACAGAATGTATGGATGAATTCTTGTTCTATTAAATGCAGTATTATTATTTATTTATTGACTTAGATTGTAACTCTGATGTTCATTAACTAAACTTATTTTAATTGTATACTATATTTTTTCAATTCATATTCATATCATGAATTAACTTGAAAGAACAAAATCAGAATCAGAGAAATGTGGACCATACAAGTGGTATGAGCTCGTCGACATTTTTATAAACAACGACCGGATCGGAATCGCGATCCAATCACACACGAGGAACATTTTAGGTATGTCAAATTAGTCAGTACATACGAACTTGAAGATGTTTATTCAAAGTAATCTGAGGTATATCGTACGTTTGTATTAGGTAAAGGGTTTAAACTAATCTGACAGCATTAATTGTGTTTTGTCTCTTTCTATCACTAGTATTGAATAAAGATAGCCATAAGTTTCAATTAGTTTAGTGAATACGCTGCAGAATTACCACCTTTGTCTATTATTTTAGATTACTGTTACTAGTTGCAGATGTTGTGGTTTATCAAACACAAGCTTTTGCCCACGGCTTATACGTGTTTAATTTGGAATAAAACAATTTCCTTTTCCCTACAACTTTAAGAATTTCTACTAAAATATCTTCACGCCTATATCCCCGAAGAGGTAGGCAGAGGTACAACCAAGGCACCCACGACTAGCCGAAGACACTAAGTCTCACAACGTGATAGGTGGCAAGCCTATCGCCAACCGGGCACATTTCCAATCCCAACCAATTTTTTTTTCTACTACCTTTGGAATATTTAACTTTTTTTTTTTATTTTATTATATTATTATATACCCACTATATTTTCGCTCATTTACTTTTACATAAATTGGTGTATATTTATTTTAATTTAACTATTCTTTCTTGTTATTCAAAGTGCAGTTATAAGAAGCACCTACCACTTTATTGGACTTAGTGTTTTCGGCTAGTCGTGGGTACCTCTGCCTACAACTTCGGGAATATGGGAAGTAGACACTTCACTCCATTATCTCAAAGCCAACAGTATATAGCATATAGCCAATATAGTTTCGATTTTCCTGTAATTAGAGGACGCATACATTATATACAACTAGAGCTATTTCCTATTTTTTAATGTAACATTTTACATTTTCTCCAAACACTTTACCAACCGGTTTTCCTTTTAACGTCAACATAAAGTGATAAATGTGGAGTGTATTGTGGAAAAAAAAGTATATACGTGGAATTCCACCAAATGCCGACACTGAAAAGTATAAACATTCATCAATTAATTTCGTTCCGTATGATTTTCACACCATTATGTATGTGCCAAGGATTTCAAGATCGGTTTTCTTACCAATCTATATCATACATCAAAGTAAGCAAAGATTTTAGTATGTCATTGCTTCATACAAATTCATATCAGCTGACATAAAAAGGAATTTCCTCGGCCCCCGTCATGAGTGATCGATTTCCTATCACAAAAGTTATTTACAATTTATTTTCAGGAATTTCCTCAATAGATGTGTCTTTCATTTTGACATGGATCGCATTAAAAGATATGGTTTCCTTGTTGCCACTTTAATTGATAAAATGTCCAATTTCATATCCATAATGAGTAATCAACGTATAACTATCATCTGTTCGTAGTTTTAATATAACGAGGCGTCATTATACTTTACATTACTTTTACTTTAAAGCACCAAAATATATAACTAAAAATCTCATATATTTTTTTATATTTCATATTTATTTACAAGATGTGTGTATATAAAAGGTGTAACAGTATTATCTTATCTTGCCAGACAAATTAGTCAACACGTAACGTACAAATTTTAAATTATATGATTTTAAGTACAGTTTTACTAATTCTCAATATTATTCATTATTAACAGTGAAATGAAATTGTGTAATACGTAATATAAACAACTAAATCAACGACACATACTCTTGCGCGGCTCCTATAAACAACGAAACGTAATATGTAAGTTTTGGAAAAAAGTAAAGGAGCGATACTCATATTTTTAAAATATCGTTCAGAGTTAATTGTCGAAAACGAACAACCGTTTTTAGCAAACTTATTAATCGTACAAAACGACTCGTTTCTTGAATATAAGGACATTAAATTTTTATTAGATTTAATATAATCCATTAAATAGCTGTCCTATTGAAAGAACTACAAGTCAGCAAAACGACACGTTTTTTGGACAAAGGGACAGCGCTTAACAAATCGGCTACATCTACGAATAGAATCGAAACCATATCTCGAATTTTTAGGAGAGCAATTTTCAAGTTTCCTTTTGATTTTGTTGAATTAGAGTGGCTTAAGTAAGTTTTTTGAATTTACGCTTTTTTGACGCGGTTGGAAAAAAATACGAGAGTGATTTTTAAAATAATCGCGCACACCTACACACTAAAACACACACACACACGTAAAGGAACAGTGCTAACAACATAGTTCTTTGTTATTTTTGGATTGTTACGCTACAGAAGCATAACTTTTTTTAACTATCTGTACCGATAAATATTTTGTTTTACACAAATGATTCAATAAAAAATTCTGAGTTTGCTGGTTTACAAAAATGAAGCAATTTTATTTTGTTTAGTCAGTCTAGATTAATAAAATACATGTTTATTTATATATTCATCCGTGCTTCCTATTACTTATAAAAATAAATTAAAAAAAAATGTTCTACTGTAGGTACTATGAGTGTCCTTTTGCCGTTTACAAATTAATGTGCGTTTGTGGACGTGTGTGAGTGTGAAGTTAATTACATATACGTACTAATTAAAACCTCCATAACATTTGCTATTACAATCCTATTTTAAGTACAATTTATTAAAAAAAACTAGCCGACGCGGCATACTTTGTATCGCTCGATATTAATAGCTATTCACAGTTTGTACGGATTAAAGCATTTGCGCCTTTCCCCAGCAATTTTCTGGGTTTTTTTCTTTTCATGGGGATCTTCTTACAGTTATAATTAATATAACAAAAATAAAATTTGCATAATTGATCCGTATGTTCAGGCGTGATGCTATGACCACACAAAATGGAGATTCATTTTTATATATATGAAACTCATCATAAAAAGTGGACATAATTTCAATACTTTGTAACAACAAACTTCTTTGAAGTCTGTTTTCACAATAGAGAAAACTAATTACTTTGATGAATGTTATTGTACTTTTACAAAACTGGTAAAAAAATCGCAGCCTACTTTGCATGTTAATTAACAGAAAAATTCCGGCTAAAGTGTTTCTAAAAAAGCCTACAGTGAGACTAATTACTCAAAGCAACAATACCAGAGAATTTCTTCAAAGAAACTGGTTATAGGCATAAGAAGCTTGCATCAGAACCCTGACGAGGAGAAATTTCACAATGGCAACATATTTTGTTGACTTAAAAGTCACATTTTCTTAAAAAAAGTATCTTCACGCCCATATCCCTGAAGGTACCAAGGTACCAAGGCACTCACGACTAGCCGAAGACACTAAGTCATACAATATGATACGTAGGAGCCTATCGCCAACCGGGCACATCTTCAATCCCGGGCAACATTATTTTTACTAAAAAATTGAAAATATACGATTCAAAATTTTTCTATTGCCCGACCCGGGAATCGAACTCTGGACCCCTAGTTGTCAAGTCCGACGCCGAACCGCTAGACCACAGAGGCGACATTTTCATTATTTGTCATAATGCCTATTGTATTTCAAATTAAAGAGCAATTAACTTACCTTAGGCAAGAGATAAATACTCTGGTTATAAACGCACCACTATCAGCAATGGTGCAAACTATATATTTTTGCGTCCAATTACAAGGAAACAGATTAAATATTATCAAGAAAAAAAAAGTTGCACATTTTCAATACAAGACAAAAATCTATAGATATAACAAAAAAGTCCTTCAAATGAACAAAACGCTAAGAGTTTTCAATATATGTGCTGGGATTTGTAGACGCTTAACAATAAAAGGTTATTTTCCGGTCCCGTGGCTGCATAGATAACGTCAAATTAAATACATTTTTTTTACCGCAGGATATTTGCTCTAAGAACTTCTATTGTAATTTCGCATATACTTTCTACATGCTAATATCGCTTAGCAATAATGCAGAAAGTAGAGCATAGCTTTGAGTGCTCTGCTTTCTGCATTCAAATTTTAATCAATTTACTTCATTTCGTTCTTACCGACTTCAACAAAAAGAGGGTTAGGAATTCGTTTGTTTTTTTTTATATTTTTTTCCAAAATCAAAACACTGTAATGACAAACAGTTACGTTTGAGACGTATAGACGTTAGAGAAGTACGATATTATGACCTTCGTCTGGAAGGAGCGAATTCGCCACGATTCTCTTGTTGTATCCAGAAGGAACGTACTAACGGGCGAACATTTGGGGGCGAATTTAATCAGTAGTAAAATGGACTTAAACGAAGCAGTTGCTTACCGTTACTGGAAAGGTACATACAGAGAAAACATAGAATGTATTTAGTATATCTAATTCTTTAACAATCAAGAATCGCGGTAAATTCGCTCCTTCGCGACATACTTATGACATTATAAGTATGTCGCCCATGAAGCTACAGTCATATTATAGCTTCATGATATTGCCTCTGTGGTCCGACGTAAGACTTGACTCCTTTAGGTCTTGGGTTCAATCGCCTGGTATATTTTTTTTATGTTCTCATAAAACAAAGTATTCAGGGATTAGACATGTGTCCAGTGGGCTTGTAACCAATCACACTCTGGGATTTAATGTCTACGGGTGGACTTTTGGCGCCATCGAGAGAAAAGATGGTCGAAGTTTTTTCATAATTATTGAATTTCGTGTTAATAATGAGTGAAATTAGTCAATTTTAGTGGCATTTTGTACAATTTTGTTCAGTGAAAGTGCACAAATGTAATAATCATGAAGAAATTAGCGTATCGTGTTTTCCTCGTTGCCGCTAAATCTCATTACATGAGCTTGTGTAAAAAGGCCACCGCTTTACCCAAGAGCCTGACATGACTTACTGACGACTTATGACTGATGACTTAATATAATTTATTAAAATTGATGTAACATTTGATGCAAATTTCTACTTGACTAATGGCAAAATACTAACGAGATTGCCAAAACCTAAAGAAGGAAAGAAAGGAAAGTCTACGGGTAGTTGTGGGTACTTTGATTATCACGTTGGCTTGAAGGTACAAAAAAAAACATAACAATTGAGCATATTACTTCAGCCTTAATTCGAAAATGGTTAATAATGACAAGAAACGGTTTGAATAAGTTACTGTGATAATAATGCTGATAAAAAGACCTAGGGGTCTATTTTTATGATTACTACAATGTCAACATTATTCAAATGTCAGCAGTTACTGGCATACAATGAGAGTCTCGTAGTCGGGAAATTCTATAGAACGTACCAATAAGTCTGGCGTAGACAGTCCATACAGGAGTCTAGTTATAAAAGGACAGTTGTATATGCATCTGCATTCATTGCATCCTTATTAATATGGTAAATACTAAAGTCTGTTTGACCTTTCTCGCTGTCTGCTTGTGCAACGATTTAATGGCTAAACCGTTGCCAAAATTTTTGGATTACATTTGATTAAAATGTCAAATACCAGATATCAAACATATGCTACGATTTTCAAAGAACCCTAAGGACTTAATAATGGGGAATGAAAGTTTGTATGAAAATCATGTTGAAGTGGACTAATATCTCAGTCGCTCCAGTATAGCGTAACTGTTCACCTCTGATGAAGAACATTTAGTTTTCTTTTATGTTCGCATAAAAGATGACTACGTACTATGTGGCAATATTCGTTGGTATTGTTTGTACCATACGCCATAATATCAGAGCTTGCCAATATCTTCAATGTTGGAAGATTAGATATGGTAGATCTGCACACATGTCACTTAGTTAATACCACTACTTTAATCAACGATTTACCAATTAATTCTGTGCCTTCTAGCGGTCCTAGATTGTATGTGCCAGGTTTGCCACCTATCATATGGTGGGACTTAGTTTCGTCGTATAATCGTGCTCGAGGACATGGTCATGCTTCTGGGGTCTTTTCCCGAAGGTCACGACCACAACAAAGCATTGCACCAGTACCATCGATTGTGACTGTATGCAACGTTTGTTTTACTATAAGAATATTCACTTGATTGTTATCTATCTTACCACATAAAAAGAAAACTAAGAAACGGACACCTAACCACAATAAAAGCGGTAAATATAATATGTTGTTCAGCTAACGGATGTTTAGCTTCTTCCAAACTCGAACACGGTAGTAACTGGCACTAATACTGTGGCAACAAAAATGGTACAAAGTATGGTGAAATAGGGGTTAAAAGTTTGTATGACAGTTCTTATTAATGGGCTAGTAATAAAAAAGACGCCTCTGTGGTATAGCGGTTCAGTTGTTGGACTTGACTGCTTGAGGTCCCGGGTTCGAATCCCGGGTCGGGCAACAAAAAGAAAACTGGATTTTTCCAGTTTTGTAATTAAAAAAAGTTGCTCGGGAATGGAAATGTGCCCGGTTGGCGATAGGCTTGCCACCTATCACATTGTGGGACTTAGTGTCTTCGGGTAGTCGTGGTTGCCCTGGTTATGCCTCTGCCTACATCTTCGGGGATGTGGGCGTGAAGATACTTTTTACTTTTTTTTTATAACAACTGTCATGTTCCAGTCTGGAAGGTGGGTAGACTTACACAATAGGTCTAATAATAAATCTTAGTGTGTACTATTGTGTCTATAGGTCATGTTTGTCTCTTACCATCAGGAGAGCAGAGTGCTTGTTTGCTGACCTCTCAAATAAGAAAGGAAACTATCCCTATCGATATTAAGTAGACCAAATGTGAAAATTGGCATAAAGAAACGGGATAACGATATTATACTGATTAAATTCATTGTAACTCCAAAGACAGTTTAAATTCATCCTTCGGGTTTACTAAGTTAGCGTTATAACCACGACGTCGACAGTTGATAATTTTCACTGTACAGTTAGCTAAAAGTTCGTTATATAGTAACCTGAGCTTTTTCGCAAAGCTTCTTATTCCTTTCAAAAAGTTACTCAGCGCCAGTAGTAAAAGTTGTGGAAGTTAAAATAGCTAATTATTACAATATTTCCAGGTAACCCACAAGTCCTGTCCTATTTTAACTATTCGTTTCGATTTAATTTGATTTATTAGTTTTGATTTAAGGGTATTTTGACATTTAGTTTAGATATATTTTTTCCTAGTTAGAAATAACAAGGAAAAAATATATCTAAAAGGAAGACGAATTGTAAGGCAAACGTTGAAATTCATAATGAAACTAGCCACCACTGTGAACTCCGTATTGTTTGACGACACCACAACTACTAACAATTTGTATAGATTAAAATATTCATTTTCCCTGCAACTTTCCTGGTTTTTGTCTTTATTAAGAACCATCTCCTGTTAATAATCAACATGGTAAAAAAAATAATTAGCAAAATTTATCCATTCGTTTAGGCGTGCTGCGATTACCATGCGAAATGGGTATTCATTTTGATATGTAATATAATATATATAATATAATATACAATTTCTTTGCAAACAATAAATTCCAATTCATAAAATAAAATTCAAAGAAATCTTAAATTTTTATCGAATCGAATTATGGAAAACATGCGATATGTAATGCACATATAACGCACAACCGTTATAATTTTTCGTTTGTTCTCAAAGTTTTGAATGAAATGAATGAAAAATTAAATGAATATTGTAAGTATTTTACCACATTAATGATAGTACTTTTATACTGAGGCCTTCCCACGAATTTACGGCTTGTCAAGTTTTAACAAGTCAAGTTTAATTTGTATGACAACTTTAAATAGCGCCTCTATTGGTAATTGATCATCATCATCAGCCGGATGACGTCCACTGCTGGACATAGGCCTCCCCCAAAGATCGCCTAAGGTCACGGTCACCAGCCGCTTGTAACCAGCGACTCCCCGCGACTTTCACCAGATCATCCGTCCACCGGGTGGGAGGTCGTTCAACACCACATCCTCGGGTGCGAGGCCGCCACTGGAGAACCTTTCTTCCCCATCGGTTGTCAGTTCTGCGAGTAATGTGGCATTGCCACTTCAGCTTTCTGACTTTCTGGTCCATGTCGGTTACTCTCGTTCTCTTGTGGATCACCTAATTACGGATCATATCTTGCAGAGAAACACCGAGCATAGCTCTCTCCATAGTACGCTGAGCGACTCTGAGCTTATCAATTCCTCCTCCTCCTCGCATCGTTATCCTCATTACTGAGGGTCGTGATTCCCTAGTTGAGGGATGATCTTGCTCCGAACAGTTGCACGCCACTTATTCCTCTCCTTGGCCGAATAGAGGGCAACGTGTAAGTTGGTCTTCAGGGTTGTTCGGATCTGGTCAGTCCACCTAGTTGGGTTACGTCCTCTCGGTCTCCTACCGTCAACCTTTCCGGTGACCATAAGTTACTCGAGGTTGTTCCCTTCTTTACTGGCGATGTGACCAAAGAACTCAAGTATTCTTCGAAGGCAAGTAGATGAGGGTCTGGTCTTTACTTTGAGTTCCTGTAGGATAGACGCATTAGTGCGGAAGGCCGTCCATGGGATCTGAAGCATTTACCTCCAGCACCACATTTCAAAGGCATCGATGCGGTTGCGTTCAGCTTTCTTCAGTGTCCATGTTTCTGCCCCATAACTGAATATGGAGAATATCAGAGTCTTCAGAAGTCGCATTTTTGTTTTTCGGGAGATGTTGCGATCTCTCTATATGCCCTGCAGCTGGGACATCCCGATCTTAGCCATAGCTATGCGTCTTCTGATTTGCTTTTCACACGAACCAGTGTTGCTTATGTTAGCTCCAAGATAGATGAAGTCTTCCACTGTTTCCAGTTTAAGGGCACCCGGAAAATGCAGCTTGTTACCCCTGTCAACCACCATGAGTTTGATTTTGCTATGGTTGATTCTGAGTCCCTTTCAAGACTGATTCGCTCCATTCTGTCCAGAATGCTTATTAATTAATGCAGAATGCTTATTATGTCATCACCGGTAACACACTGGTTGAAGACTTTCGACCCGTAAACTTGTGGTAGGGGCTCAGAGCCTCTACCACAGGTTTACGGGTTATCAAGTTTACTATACTCTCTACAATCAAATATCTCCACTAATTATTGATAAAGATGACATGATAACATACTTGTCACGGTGAACTTCGGTCCAACCCGTTCTGTTGGTATGGGAAAACTTAATAAATCATAAATAATTTATTTCATGCTCTGACACGTGTTTTATCTGGTCTTAATAATAGTATGAAGTTCAATTAATTTTCCGCCATTTACCTACGTGGCATGCAAGTATTTTAGTACAAGATTCTTCGATTCCTAGCTCTTCACTTATTCTATATAAAAAAATTACAATATTTATTATTATACAATTCATATTGGTCATTATTCTTATTAAATTTTATATACTCGTATTATTAAAAATACTATAACAACTGGAAAATATAATTATATTTAAATATCAATTTATTTTTACATTTTACATATACTTAATTCAATTATTATTATAATTTTTTTTCCATGTTTGCTCACCGTTTTTCACCGTTTCTCTTATCTTATAAGCTTTTCCTGGACTTTTACAAATAATTTAAGACCAAAATTAGCTGAATCGGTCTAGCTGTTATCGAGTTTTAGCGAGACTGACGAACAGCTATTGATTTATATATATAAGAAATACTATTGAAATAAGTAAAACTGAGGTTAAAAAATATGTTTTTTCTAAATCTTCTTACCAAATACACAAAACATCTATTTTTACCACATTGAGACCATGGCAACTTTACATTGTAAATAAAGCAAAAAGAAAAAGAGAGTTTAAACCAGAATTGCATTCAAACTATCCCAGTGTGCTATCCGGCCACCGGACTTTTGTTGTTGCACTAACAAATACTGCCCTGCCAGCTGGAAAGACGGAAATATGAAAGATCTATGGTCTCGATAAAGTTCTCTCTGTTCATTATCCTTAGAGACAATGTATGTGTAGAACGTGGGCTTTAAATGCAAAACTTCTAGATATTCTGTTACAAATGTGCTTAAGATTTTTAACTAAAATCAGTTTATAAGCTGTTGATTTGATACAGGATATCACAAATAATTAAGTATTCAAATAAAAAATCTGAATACACAAAATTCAAACTACTACTTTCCAAACTTATACTAAAATTATTAACTAAAATGATTAATATCTGTGGATATTTTTGAAATATTTCAGACGCCGTGTTTAATTTTTAAGGTTCCATCTAAAACTTCACCAATCTAACACTAGCCGTCTTTTTAAAAAATTGGACTAAAGTAGGAGAAATATTGAGTTATTACATTGTAATATATTATACACTAGCGGCCCGCCCCAGCTTCGCACAGTTATGAAGTAAAAATATAAACCTTTCTCTGCAATCACTTTATCTATTTAAAAAAACCGCATCAAAATCCGTTACGTACTCTTAAAGATTTAAGCGTACAAAGGGACGCAGGGACAGAGAAAGCGACTTTGTTTTATACTATGTAGTGATAATATAAATTTAACTTTGGAGTACTTTGCTCCGTGTTTGTTAATAATACGGTACGAATATTATGGCTAGTGGTTACTATTTTTACTAGATTGATCATAACATGTTCAGTTCATACCTGTTCTTACATATTTCCACTGCCTCATGGTCAATATGTAATGCCATTGTCGTAAAATAAATTAAGTGAAAAAGGCAGCAAAAAGTTTCAAAATAACCTTATGGTTTTCGCTGGAGTATGAGGAGTAGGAGGTTTGAAACTAAAGTTTAGACAATAGATTAACTATCACTATACTGTCACCTGTGCTTGACAATTTGCGGAGTTATGTTCACGCTCTAGAATATTTAAAACTCTAACACGTCCTACCAATGACTGCGGTTATCCACAACTGCAATTTTCAATCCAGATTCGCTAAGGGATGGTTACATTCATACTCGTATTTCTGTAACAACACAATGTTTGTTACATGACGATAAGTATGATGGTTTGGAAAAATTGTAAAAATAAGAAACTATCTTCACGCCGCTATTCCCGAAGTATAAGGCAGAGATTTTTATACAAAAAACGCCGAGCAAAAAAGCGCCTCCTCTGATTGTTTCTGTAGGCCACGTTTATCTCTAAGTATAGAAACCATTTGCGTTAAGCTGCATTAGGCCTAATGCGCAAGTCTGTCGGGCTATACCGACCTACCTTCAGGATCGTAACATGGTATTATCTTGATAGCAGCAGGAATTGATAAGGCGGTGGATCTCTATCTGGGCAAGTTTTTTCATAATTTTGTACCTAAGTTAGGCTTATTTATGTCTCCAAAAATTACATTTTTGCATTTCTTGGGTTGTGAGTCAACTTTGCTTAACATAATGACGTTATTCTTAAAGATAATGTAATGTAACTAAACTTTGGTATTATGAATGTATTAGAAATAGCTAAAATGGTATTAAAGCACTGTTTTACAGTTATGTTTTTTTTTTTTTCATTCTTAAAATTAATAAATGTATATTGTTGAAAAGCTGTAGTAAAAACATGTTTACTTATTTCCATCTAGCTGGTAGTTAAAACAACTACTGATTATACCCCATTAATAAGGAATTTTATACAAATTTTCAACCTGTATTTTTATCTTTTGGGGGTAGAATTTCCAGAAACGCTTAAATACGTATCAACTCATTTTTAATAAGTGTCCCAAAATAAAGTTTCATATTTCTAACTTAAGAAAATGCGGTCTTCCATATAAACTTTCAACCCCTATATCGAGCCCTTAGGGGTAGAATTTCCAATGAGGTAGATTTTCCAAAATTCCGTCGTTAGTAGGTGTCACCTCAATAAAATATCCTTAGTCGCCAAATTTCATGGCTGTAACTTTAACAGTTATATAGTCAGGACATAATATTTTATAATTATACCTTATTCAACGAAATTGTTTATGTTGTATTGCAGGGTATTACACTGTGTTATATTGCATTAAATGACATGGTATAGTACTGTATAGTATTATATATCATGTTATGAGACGAGTCTTACTTTGTGTGTCGTTATGTTGGGTGTAAGGGTGTGAATCAAACAAGATGCGACGCACAAATACTCCTCATTATAAAGTAATTGCTTATATCCTACATTATGAGACACGTACATTAATACACTCGTACACACACTACAGTGTAATGAACACATTTTTGCGTGCTTATTGCGTGTTGTGAATGGGGGCTAGACGGAAAAAAATCTTACGAAAATGTTGTCACGACACTTTTTGCTCTGTGGTCTAGCGGTTCAGTAGTTGGACTTGACTGCGTGAGGTCCTGGGTTCGAATCCCGGGTCGGAATATTTTTTTTTATTTTTTATTTTCTATTTTTTATTATCATTTTAATTTTTTTCCTTTTTTATTTTTTTTATTTTTTTTATATTTAAATTTTCTTTTTTTTAATTTCATGTTTCTCTGTCTGTCTCTCTATAAGAGAGATAGAGAAAGAGATTACTAGAGATTGATAGAGATTGAGAGAGAGGGGGGGGGAGAGAACTTCGTTCCATCCGGGTGTCCCTTGACACCTCTCAACTTTTTTTTTATTTCTGGGTCTGAAAGTTTTAAGTACGAGTATTATAGTAATTAGTATTATCATTACCCATTTTTTAAGTATGACAAACAAGTAATTTGCTTTCTTTCGAATCTGGTCAGTTCGTGATGTTTTCTAAAGATATATTATTATAAATATAACGTAGTATAAATACCTTTATATTGTTAACATTACATTTCATTAAAAATAGCAATGAAAATTACTAACAGGTTGCTTTTTATACCATTATCAAAAACAAAATATTATCGGTTGCTAGTTCGGAAATATAAACTCCACGTACGTTGTAAAACATTTTGTACAACAAAATCCAGTACTAAAAGTTTAAAGGAAAACATTTAAAACTAGATGATGGCCGCGGCTACGAATGCATATTAAGGATAAGCTCTCCAAAGGGAACATTTTTTGAGGTAAAGATAAAATATCTAATCTTTCTTTCCCTCTGCTGGTCCGGACTCCTTTGCAGAATAGACCTTCTGCCTTCCTGCCAGGCAGCTCGTAAAAGGTGTGCATAGGCTTACCGCCACTAACACCGTGACATCTGACTACGTGGTAGAGTTTCGTAGCGACTCACCCGAATTGGTACCTTACCTGTTCCTGTCGCCATAACGTCATGACGTGTTCCGGTTTGGTGGGTACAGTAGCCGGTAAACTTACTTTTGCTCAAGGCCTAACATCCCGGCCTCCAGACCACCACATATACGAAATATTCATTGATATCGCAATCTGATGACAAAAAGGCAAACAAATTCTTGCATTTATTCGTTTACCCGTCAATGTATATGAAACATAGCAAAATCTACATGGTGTCAATAGTAAAATGTTTTAAATAAAGATCATAGAATTATATAAACTTTCATTCAATAAAGCAAAGGAAATTAGACTGGGTGCGTTTTTGTCTTCCTGCAAGTTTTATAGATGTTGAAATAGCAATAATGTAAAGGAAAAGTTATTAACCCTTGTATACTTTTATAAGGAACCCTTTCATACTTTCGTATCGCCTGATTTTAGAATAAACGCCTTTGAACGATTAAAGGTGTTCCGTTAAAACACATTGTAATAGCTAAATTCTTGACATCTAAGACTACCTTATTCAGTGAACCATGTATCATTTTGCATTAATATGGTCTAACAGTTTGCATTGATTAAAGCATTGCTTTTTTTCGTTTTCCTGGTTTTCATCTATACTATTTCATCTTCGCCTCTGTGGTCTAGCGGTTCATTTGTTGGACTTGACCGCATGAGGTCCCGGGTTTGAATCCCGGGTCGGGCAACAAAAAGAAAATTGGGTTTTTACAATTTTCTATTTAAAAAAAAAGTTGTTCGGGATTGGAAATGTGCCCGGTTGGTGATAGGCTTGCCACCTATCACATTGTGGGACTTTGTGTCTTCGGCTAGAAGTGGATGCCCTGGTTGTGCCTCTGCCTACCCCTTCGGGGATATGGGCATGAAGATACTTTCATCTATATTAAAACCTTCTCTTGACAATAACAACACAAAAAAAATTTTCCATTCGTTCACGCGTGATGCAATGACCTCGCGAAATGGCGATTTATAAACCATTCACTTATGTCATTTAACCGAAGAAAAAACCTAGTATCTTACGACTACTCCCTTTTAGGACATAATATAAAAAGGTCAAATATAACTCGTGATCTAGGAGTTATTCATGATTCTAAGCTGTTATTTGATAATCATGTTGAAGCAATTGTTAACAAAGCATTTAAGTCACTCGGGTTTATTATGTTCATTATATCGAAATGCTTTAATGATATCAAGATATTCAAAATTTTGTACTGTGCTTTAATCTTGAGTACGCTTCACAAGTTTGGAATCCACGTTATCAAAAGTATATCGATCGTATTGAATCGGTTCAAAAACGTTTAATTCGTTATTTGTGTTACCGATTGCAATTACCATGTTATTCCTTCAGTTATGATGACCTTTGTAAAAAAAATCATTTACCGCCTTTGTATAAACGGCGTGAATTCGCTGACTATGCATATATTGTAAAAAATATTAGTAATAATAATTATAAAATTAATCGACTGTCCCGAACTATTGAATAAAATTTTATTAAATGTGCCAAATTCTTCCCCTAGATTTAATCTACCTTTGCATATTTCCAAAACTGCCACTAAATATAGACAAAACTCATACCTTATAAGAGCGAGCAGTTTTTTCAATCGTTTATGCAAAAATCTTGATATTGGTCCATTTATAACCAATGTTCCTAATGCAAGGCGATGCTATAGCAACAATTACTTTTTGCAGTGATCTATTAATTTGAATTGTTTTTATAATTATTCTAACTCTGTGTTTTTTTTTTTCATTTTAAGTTGTCTGTTTAACATTATTTGTTTTCTAGAATTCGATATGTTTCGTGTACCATGGTGGAGTGTTAACTTTTATATATTAATGTTTAATATGTGTCTATAAGTGAGGACATGTAATTGGCTTACTGTTTTTTTCTGTTACCACTTCACTTGTATAATTTGCTGTATGTCTTCCATGTGAAATTAATAAATGAAAAATTAATATTAAGATTTGCTATAAACTATTTACGTCCGCTATCAGAGACGTGAATTATCTTTAAAAGAGAAAGAAGAAAAGAAAACCTTTATAATCAGACTAAAACTTACCATAAATCATTAACAAACAAAAGTAATTAAAAATCTGACCTAACTCTAAGCCTAAAGCACAACTTTAAAAGGGTCAAAATAAGGGATAATCTTATATATAAAATTCTCGTATTACAATGTTCGTTCACGTACTCCTCCGAAACGGCTAGACCGATTCTCATGAAATTTTGTGAGCATATTGAGTAGGTCTGAGAATCGGCCAACATCCTTTTTTTATACCCCTAAGTGATAAAGGTGACTCATCTCAAATTATTTTTACTAAAATCATATTGAAAATATAGCAGAACAACGTCTGCCGGGTTAGCTAGTAAAATATAGAAGCAGAGCGTGGTAACATGAATCCGCAAATAGGGAAAAACTCAAATTTGTTGAGGCCTAATTTACCTCAACACTGACCACCACCTGCAAACCGTCGATGCTAGTTACTTTCACGAAATTGGATATTTGGTACAGATAATAATGTGTTAAAAATACGTTGTCTGAAAAAATTCTAAACAGAACACTTGTTTTTTTTTAAATGTTTTTTCACTGAATGAATTTATTATTATAAGAAAATTTCCCTACCTAAAGTTTTGATACGTTCAGAATGTGCAGAAGTTGGGTTGTCCTTATTTATAGTGGAAAAATTTATATCAACATACCTTCTATTGTAATACAGGGTTGCTTGCAAAAAAATCGGATTGGTGAAAAATAATCTGTCCAGGATTTTTCTAGGCAATCCATTTTTAACACGATTTATAATATATTTAATTTATTATAAAATATTTTGCATTATATTATCGGCTCGGTGAAGGTCGATGGAGGTTCGGATATTCTACCATCATCTAAGTTTATTACCGTTTATCTTTTCAAGGACAAAATTGTCTCGCACTCAGCTTTAGGCAAATCGAAACGTTTCTAGGTTCAAGGTTTTTTTCTGTATAATATTGGTAAACAAGCAGACGGATTTCCTGATCTTAACAAATTCACGCCGCCTATAGACACCAAAGGTGGTAATGGTGAGTTGCCAACATAAGGCCGGGATGTTTGACCTCCAGCAAAAGTAAGTTTACTGGCTACCTCAGCCTCCAAACTGAAACACGCCAACGGCAGGCGCTGACGTTATAACGGCAGGAATAGGCAAGGCGGTAGTACCAATCCGGGCGAGTCGTTACGAAACTTTGCCGCCTAGTCAGATGTGACGGCGTTTGTAATGGGAAGCCTGTGCTCGCCTTTTACGAGTAGCCTGGCATGGGAAGGCAGATGGTCTATTCTGCAAAAGAGCCTGGACCAAAACGGGGAAAACTTTGAAAGGTTTTTGAAAGTAGGTATTCACCTAACTTCAGAAATCATTAGGGTTTTTAAAATACATTATTTAAAACTAGCAGCCCGTCCTGGCTTCGCACGGTTATGAAATATACATACAAACCTTCCTTTTCAATCACTTTATTTATTAAAAAAAACCGCATCAAAAGCCGTTGCGTAGTTTAAAAGATTTAAGCATACAAAGGGACATAGGGAAAGAGGAAGCGACTTTGTTTTACATTATGTAGCAATGTAATTAGTTATAAAATATATTGTTATACTATTTTAAACGAATTATCATAACGACAATACTTACGTAAAGCAATTTTAATAGT
The DNA here is from genome assembly GCA_002245475.1 of Calephelis virginiensis. Lineage (NCBI taxonomy): Eukaryota > Metazoa > Arthropoda > Insecta > Lepidoptera > Riodinidae > Calephelis > Calephelis virginiensis. The sequence continues at coordinate 536,173 of NJDC01002269.1, read as the reverse complement.
AAAAAGAAGAATTTACACTCTTATCGT
>NJDC01002269.1:493778-530006 GCA_002245475.1 Calephelis virginiensis | reverse complement strand
ATGAAGCTCATTAAAAATATAAATAAGAAATTTGTTAAAAATATAAATGAATGCTGTGATTTAAATGTTAAAATATATATAAATCTTTTATTTTATTACATGTTGTGTTACATTAAAATATAAACTATTGGTATTTTTTTTAATACAAATATAATTAACACACCACTATGTGATAGAATATGTTGATGTGCTTAAATATCTTTGTAACAACTTATTTACACACATGTTATGAAATAAATAAATTTCATTTAATTTTATTGGGTTGGTACCTATTCTTTGTTGCCATAGCGATGCTTGTCATTACAATGTTTTATTTTAAATAGTTACGATAATTACGTCTGTTAAATTCAGTCGTGTTATTGGAAGTACAATATGACTGAATTTAACAGACGTTATTATTAAAAAATAAAACTTTGTTAAGTGTCTCCGAAACTAAAGTGTATATATAAAATTAATGCGGAGGAAGCCAAGAAGGTCTGTAGAAATCACATTTAGCCATGATACTCTCTGCCTAGTTCAGATTTCTATCTGAACTAGGCAGAGACTTATATAGAGGGCAGAGAAATATGCAGCATGTAATCAGTACAAATAAATGAATGAATGAATTAATTAACTAACTCTTTACTGAGCACAAATAAACTTACTACAAAGTAAGTACAATTAAGTACATGATCTGTTTTTTCACGGATTTATAATGTAAGTATTTTTAAACAGGTTTCTTATTTTTTAATAATTTAAGATTTTTAAAACTGCAAGAAACCATGTCCAATTTCATTACAACATCATATAGGTACATAAAAATAACATGTTTAACTGCGTCTAATTAAAAAAACTTAAAACGATTTAAGACCATAGAAACATCTCTTAGAATGGTGGAAAGTAAGTAATTATAAACACGAACAATAAAGCATCGTGAAACGAACCTCCAATTTCCATTTCTCACATTTTTTCAAATTCAAGAGGTAAAATTGTTATACCATATACACTTATGAGATCTTGATTGAATTAAACAGCCAATACCTTTTTCATTAAAAAAACATTAATGTAGTTTCAATGTCAGCCGAATACTCTAATAACAAACATGCAAGAAAATCAAAAAATACCGACGAATGTACTCCTTCTTTTTGGAGTACCTAGGCAAAAAAAAATTTCACAACTTTTATAAAGTTGTTAAACATGAGCAAGGAGCCATAGCCGATAAAAAATGTCTATGGCATCTCCAAATTGTTTTTTTGTAAAGGTCAGATCTTTGTCCGTGTTCCTTCTTCTGCTTTTTTTCGGTGGTCAGATCAATCACGTCCGATAAAGCGGTGACAATCTCATCGTACCTTAGCTCGATGAGTGAGGTTTCTCAATCTCAATTCACGATGCATTAACTTTTTCATAAATAATTCAAGTGTTTACGTCAACTGAACAAAATGCTACTTAAATTGACTAATTTTACTCAATATGCACACAAAGTTAAATAATTACAAAAAAAAATGTGTCCACCTTTAGCTTGATAGCCAAAAATCTCGTTATACCATCCGTGCTTAAAATAGAATTACCAGGCCATCAAAAATCCTCACCAGTGGATAAACTTCTATGTTTTATACATAGAAACCTTCTTCTTATATCATTCCATCTATTGGGGAAAACCTCATCGAAATACGACTCTTATTTATAAAGATATCGCCTCTGTGGTCTAGCGGTCTGGCGTCGGACTTGACTTCTTGAGGCTCCAGGTTCGATCCCCGGGCCGGGCAACAAAAACATGGCGATATAACATGGCGATAGGTTTGTCACCTGTTTGTTAGGAAAATGTGAAAAACAGTACTTTATATTTTTCTATATTTAAACTGTTAGTAATTTCAAGCGAAACGAAATTCGCGGGTCGGCTAGTAACTGTTAAGTAAGAAAAAAGTAAAATAGTCAGTCAGTTTGTTTGAGTTATAAATCTAATTAAAAAAAAGTCCAGGGTTTTTGTAATTAAAAAAACGAGGGTGAAATATTTTGCGTTCTATTTTAGCACGTGTTAATTAAATTTAACCCAAATTGTTTCTATTAAACAAAATTCTCAAATGAAGGACGTTTACTAAAAAGAGGCTCATTACAAAGTATTTAACGCGAGACCCTTTTCCTTTGTTAAAGTGATGATTTGGAATAATTGTAACAGATCTCCTCGTGACAAGGGGTTTGTTGACAACATATAAGGCTGCAGTCTGATGTCAAACTTTTAAAATACCTTAACAAAATTAATAACCATATTTATGTTATAACAGCCCCCGCGTTGGTGGTTGAGCTCCTATGCAGAATAGACCATCTGTCTGCCAAGCAGCTCGTAAAAGGCGAGCGTAGGCTTGACGTCGCTAAGTTTTTTCTAAGCTGGCCTTTGTAGTTTAAAACTACACTGACCGGTATTAAAAAAAAATTCTTTATGAAAAACATTTGAAATGTACAACAAAATTTTATTCTGAACAGTCTGACACAGTCTGCTTGAGATTTTGCTACAGTCTGCTTCTATTCCTAATAGTCTGCCACATTCTGCTTCAAAGCATCCTGGTCTAAATTGTATTTGTGGTATAAGTCGACGGAACTGAAGATAAGAAGAAGTTACGGAGGAACTGGTGCTTGCTATCTGGTGCTTGCTGTCTGGTAGCTGCCCCGCCGGTGTACTTCTCTGGCCACCTTCCCAGTGGCCCATTTCTCCTGCTGCTACTGGCTGCTGAGGGAAGGTGCCAAGGGGTCCCCCTACTCCAGCCGCTGAGGCCTCCGTGGTCCACTCCATGCCCCGTCGACGAGTCTTAGTGCCACCAACGTATCCCACACTCAACTTTTTTGTTGTTTCGCCTGCAGAAACTTTATAGTGTATAGTACACAGACATTTATTGAGACTCTTATTTTAATATTAAATACAGTGTTATTTCGTTTAGATTTTTATTTTAAACTCCCATATTATCAGGATTCTCCCTAATCACAGACAAACTTCAGTAAAGTTTGACTGTTTGTTTATTTTCTGTTAACATAGTGGTGGGTGGTAGCTAAGTCCACTACGTTACAGACTAGGCGGTAAAGTTTCACAATAACTCGCCCGAATTGGTGCCACTGCCTTACCTATTCCTGCCGCCAGAACGTCAGCGCTTGTTGTTAACGAGTTGCGGTTTGGAGGATAAGCTAGCCGATAAAATTACTTTTACTCGGGGCTTAACATCCCGGCCTCAGGTTGGCAACGCACTGTTACCACCTTTGGTATCTCTAGGCGGCATGAATTTCTCACCATCAGGAAATCCGCCTGCTTATTTGTCTTCCAATATCATAAAAAAGGATTTTGCTACTTACTATGAACAGGGTTTTTCAATTGGCGCGGGTAGACTTTGATGGCCTGTGGTGGCCATTTTGTTTTGGTGACATCTGTCAAATCTTTTATTTATTATTCAGTTAAGTTATTAAGTTAAGGCATAAGTATGCCAAATAAACTTTAACGAACACTGATTTTAATAATAAAGTTTTCAAATTTGAACGTGTTGTTTAATCGTGTAACTTTCCACGAAGGTTTGGCATAAGTAACTGAATAATAAACAAAAGATTTGATAGAAATGTCACCAAAACAAAATGGTCACTACAGGCCACCAAAATCTACCCGCGCCAATTGAAAAACCCTGTTAATAGTTAGTAGCAAAATCATTTTTTATGATATTGGAAGACAAAGAAGCAGACGGATTTCCTGATGGTGAGAAATTAACGCCACCTAGTGATACCAAAGGTGGTAACAGTGCGTTGCCAACCTGAGGTAGGAATGTTAAGCCCCGAGCAAAAGTAATTGTATCGGCTATCGAGAACACCGCCGGATACATATCAATTAGCATAAATCAACATTGTTATAATATAACTAAATATCGTCCGTGTAACTTAAAATATAGCAGAAATTTATTATCGCAAACAGTTGAACAATGGGCTTATTAGTTTAAAACTTTATAAGCAGACCCTTTATTGTGTGAGACATACTGACCTTTGTTGGAATATAATTACAGAGGCTCGTATTTGCCTTGTTACAAGTCCTGTTTTTATGTACAAAATATGTAATTAGGGCAAAATTATATTTTATTTATATTACAAGTACGAGTATGTTAGGTATTGTGATATAAAATTGGATAATTTTTAAAAATGTTTTTGTAAGTTTTTTGTTAAGGCTAGCGAAGACGGAGAAGATATATTTGTTGTTTATTTGATCGCCTCGTTGTTTGAGTGGCAAGCGTCTACGCCTAACTAAACCGACCATCCGCGGGGCCTGGGTTCGCTTCCCTACGAAAGCAGACATTTGTGTGATTAAAATTTAAATGTCTGTATTTCCGGGTCTGTGTGGTTATTAAATTTGTTCTGGTAACTATTCAAGTATTTCTATGCATTATTATCGTTGAATAACACCCATAACATTATTGTATAGTTTACTTACTTTGGGGTTAGATTCAATTTGTGTAAATTTTTGTCTATTTGATGCAGTAAAATTTTCAAGATGGAATTTTTAGTCAGTTTAATAACATCGCATTAATTTTAAATCACAGTAATTAATCACCCTAGAAATATAAGTACTTAAAATAAAATATCACAAAAACAAACAAACGAACTGTCTCATTTATAATTTTAATAAGGTTAGTGGGACTCACTCCCCTATACGCATATAATGAAAATATGTTATATTGTTTCAGTTTGCAACCAATTTTCACGCGGCGTCATCTCGATGTTGGGAGCAGTTGCACCGGACTCCTTCGACACTTTGCATTCTTACACGAATACATTCCAAGTGCCGTTTGTGACTCCGTGGTTTCCAGAAAAGGTACGAAACAAAATCACTATTTATATTATTCTACCTATCTTGTAAGCACTTTACAGTATGTACACTATTTAACATACTAACCTGTGTGTGGTGTAGCGGTTAGGCGTCGGAATTGTCTTTTTGAGATCCCGGGTTCGATCCCCGGATCGACAACAAAAGATAGAAAATGTGTATTCCCAATTTTCAATTAAAACAACGTAACCCTGGATTGAATATGTGCCCGGTTGGAGATATATTTTCAATTACATGTTGCCCGGGATAGGCCCGGTTGGGTGATAGGTTTGCCACCTATCACATTGTGGGACTTTGTGTCTTCGGCTAATCGTGGGTACCCTGTTTGTGCCGCTGCATACCTGGTCGGAGATATGGGCGTGAATATCCTTTACACATATAGTAAAACTAAACATATACATGAAATGTTTTTTAAAAACATTGATAACTTAGTTTTGTATAGGATACAGAACCTACAAGGAAGATTAAATTTTATTTAATTTATAATATTTAGTTTAATTAATTTTAAGGAAAGTCAAAGGTTGTTTTCTATTTTTAATATAATAAACACAAATTAATAAAAAGTGTATGTGTTCACTTTTCGCACCAAAACTACTGAATTAGCTTCAAGTCTGGATAAACATAAAGGATACCTTTCAATGGAAAATGGAAATGGAAACCTTTCAACATTTGTACAAAATCGCGGACAACAGCTAGTAACCATTACAAATGTATTACTAAAAGACACAGACTATTACAAAAAAAATCTTCCAACACTCGTTTTGGGACACTATTATGAATAATGTACTTTTTTACCTAAAAAAGCTAAGTTACAACTGATATTCTTAAAATATTTTCTTAACTTATTATAAACAATCAAGTAACCGATAATGGCGGTGATTCCGCTGAGCACTAATTAAACTTACTTTACCTGTGTGTGTGTCTTCTTTACAACGAAACAAATAGAAAAGCAATGGAACATTTTAGACATGTCAGATTAGTCAAACATGTCAACTTGTGCCTATGTCAACGTATGCCAAGGAATAGAATGTTTCTGGAAATGTCATGTACAAACTAATCTGACAGCACTAAACGTGATTTGTCTCAATTTGTTTCTATCGTTGAAAAAAAATAGCGATATCTTAAAATCTCTAATCTAATTTTAGTTTCGCTAATTCGCGCCAACAGAATTGCTATCACTGGTCTTATAATAAAGCAAGGGTTGTGTCGAAACACGATTTTTTATAAAGGAAAATAATGCAAACCAAAACATAAAATTACGACAAATCTATATATTATACAAAAATCAGTGCCACTTTTTGTTGTAATTTTATAACTCAAGAACAAAGCCTTCATTTGGTTTGGATAGGTAAGCCCGTTACCTATCCAAACCAAATGTTTAGACTTTGTTCGTACTATTTAGTAGATGGTTTATGTAAAGTATACATAAAATATGTCCAGCAATTCTTCAGTTATCACATTTTTTGTAACAAATAAATTCAAACAATGGCGGATCATTTTGTTAATAGATATTTTTCAGTCAAATTCAAACTTTTTTCATATGACAGCATAATCCACGATGTCATATTGAAACTTTTTTCAGTTATTTTTTTCTTTTGTTGTGGTATGGCATTCATACCGTCATATACGTAGCGAATCACGTACCAGGCCGCTAGTTGTTTATATAAAGCTCTTTAATAAATTTCTTTATTTACTCCCTGGGTCAGAGCGCTCTAAAATTTCTACTATAACAGCGGCATGTCTCATAACAAAATTGTTATCATGCCTTGCCTTCGGGCTTAATTTTAAATTAATATGACGTTCTAGGGCTTGTGACGTCATTGAAGTGACATTGTTAAAAGTTACTCTCCGAATTATTTATACGGAAATTTCGTTTTATACGTCCATGGTATTTTTATCAATTATAAGCGAAAAACACAAAGTGGGTCAACACTTTGTGTTCATTGACATCAACAGAAAGAAAAGAAAAAAAAAGAAAAAAGAAAGAAAACATTTATAAACAGGCTAAAACTTACCACACATCACTTATTAAAAAAAACAACTAGAAATCTAATCAAACTCTAAACATAAGTAAAAAAATTAAAGTGTGTGTGTCCGAACTTTTCCTGCAATTTTCCTGGTAGTTCTTTTCATATAATCCTTCTCCTTACAATAACCAATAGAACAAAAAAAGAATTAGCGAACTTGTTACATCCGTTAAAATTGAATCCGGATCAGATCAGATCCGGATTATAATCAGATCTGGACTTGGTAGCAGAGAGGCTACCTCGGAAGTAGGCTCCTTAAAAAAAATTAACAACGGTTCCGAAGTGACGGAAATAGATTAACATAAATAGAAAAAAATATGGGAGTCAAACATAAGACCACCTCCTTTAACAAAGTCGGATAAAAAATCGATTGTTTATTATTTCATTACCACGTTGCTATTCGGTTATTTTATTTGATAGATAATAATTCCGAAGCGCTATCATAATCTCAGTAGCAGATAATTAAAAAGGAACACTCACGTAACAAATAATACAAAAATGAACAAAGTTACATATGAATTAATAACCTTCTTTTTTTGAAGTGCTCAAAAATTAAAAAAAATAGGATACCTTAACAGCTTTTAGAACTAAACTGGATTTGATGAAATTTCAAAAGCTTGAGTCTCAATATCTTATACCAGTAAATGAGCAATTCTTGTATATATAATATTGGAATTTTGGAATCGGCTCAAACGATTTTTATGAAATTTATTATATAGGGGGTTTCGGGAGCGATAAATCAATCTAGCTAGGAATCATTTAAAAAAATACCAAGCAAACCTTGGCAATCGAGATATTGCTTAAATTAAATGCTGTAATTAAATCAAAAATAATATGCTAAGTAGAATTGACTCCATTGATAATAAACTTACATATATCTTCACGCTGATTCCATTGAAGGATAGACAGAGAGTTTCGAGCGCCAAGTTTAGCGATCTTAGCAAGTCTACCTAGCTTTCTCTTAAGTAAAACAAATTTTGAATTTGAAAGTCGACATCATCGTAGTGGTTAATAAACATTCAAATGTAAGTCAATGACTATGGGAAAGCTGACAGTTGAACCTACTGCGTAAAGGACGTTTAGTATGTATAAAAAAACATTAAAATAGTAAATTTATTACACATCTAAAAAAATTTAATAAAAGTATCGCACCTATATCACCGAAGAGGGAAGCAGAAGGGCACCCAAGACTATCCGAAGACATTAAGTCTCACAATGTGATAGGTGGCAAGCCTATCGTCAATTGGGCACATATCCAATTCCGGGCAGTATTAGTTTTATTGGAAAATTGAAAATATATAATTTCTAATTTTGTTTTTTGCTGGAATCAATCCCGGGACCTCTAGAGGTCAAATCCTACGTGCGACCACTAGACCACAGAGACGATATTGTCAAGAAAATGTGACTTAAAAATGTTTTTTCGTTAGAAGATAAGACAAGTAATCGCTGATGAGTACCTTAATATGAGTCTCCCAGTTACATTGGTAATTTTCAAACTTTACTTTTAGGAATAGCCATTCTCCTTTCTTGAAGGTCCCCAAAACGAGATCTTACAAAAATGTGTATTTGCTTGTATAAGCTATTTTTATAAATTTAAGTTATTCAATTACACAGGATATATTCCAAAAAAAGAAGCACTTTGATATTCTGTAATCTGAAGCTATTATACTTATCCCGAAATCATAATATTTTCCCACAGGAGAAGGTCTTTAATACACGGGATATACTATTTATGTTGATGTTTTCCACGAAATCTTACCGAATGCTTAGTCACCGTGCAATATATTTATCAAAGGCGTTTAAAATATCAAAGGAGCTTTTATTCTCATTTTGAAATTGAATTCGGCTCAAACAAATTGTATTAGAATATTCAAAACGTAAGTAATGTATAAAACAATGTCGATTACGTCTTCTTTCTATCGCAAACAGATACTATATAAAAAATGTCTTCAAATCCAAATCTCCGTAGAGGTAGGTAGACGGACAACAAAATGCGACTAGCTGAGTCTCACAATGTGATAGGTGGCCAGCTTATAGCCAACCGGGCGCATATCGAATCCCGATCAATGTAGTTTTGTAATCAGTGTATCAATGATATCAATCAAATCAAAATATCAATGTATGTTGTGTAACCAGGGCAACCAGGCCTAGCAGAAGACGCTAAGTTCCTTAGCATAATAGGTGGCAAGCCAATCTTTAACCGAGAAAATTTCCAAATAAAAAAAACAAACCAGTTTAGATTAATGATGTGTTAGTTAGTGTCCAGAGAAGGCTTTAATGAAAAAATTATCGGGTTGCACTCTTAGATTGCCGGCAGAAGTGAAAACTTGAATATTAACGTTGTGCATTTTTGATATTTTGAATGATTAGGAATGGTTAGGGAATAATTTTGCACGAATTACTTTAATTTCAGTATATCAGTCGCCCTGCGCCGTCTTATTCGCGCAAGCGCCTGCACCGCCTTACGAATTTTCGTCTTACGAAATTTCAGGTCACGTGTCCTGACGCGAGTTAAGAAGTTATTACCAATTCCAAAAAAAATTGGGCAACGCCGCTAAAGAAGTTTTCACTTCAAAAATCGGGTAACATACAGGGGAAAAAACAATGCTTTAATTCATACAAGTGATGTTCGCCGGGTCTGCTAGTATTTATAGAAATAAATCCTCATTTCGCATGGTCATCGTAGCACACCTGAACCGATGGATCAATATTTCTAATGTTTTTTTTTATTGTATTAGTCATTGTCAGGATAAGGATCATATGAAGAGAATTTATCATTTTTCTATACAATCCGTTAGTAGCCAGTCAATATTAAGCGATACAAAGTCCACTGTGTCTGCTAGTCATAAATATTATTTGTAATAACGAATAAGAGAAATTACATCGCTTGTTGTAATACAAGCATCTTCACGTCCATATCCCCGAAGGTGTAGGCAGAGGCACATCCAGGGCACCCACGACTAGCCGAAGACACTAAGTCCCACAATGGGCACATTTCCAATCCCGAGCAACATTATTCATGTTAAAATATTGGGAATACCCAATTTTTATTCTGTTGTTCGACCCGGGATTCGAACTCGGGACCTCATGCAATCAAGTCCAACAACTGAACCGCTAGACCACAAAGGCTTGTTGTATTTATATTGTAAATTCCATAATCTTGCTTCAACCCAACTCAACTATTGAGACAGACGATGTGTACAGAACCAATAATAGAGACATAAATATCAGCAGAGGTGAGCGCAAACTACGGGCCGCAAATTGGTTTGATCATGCGATACTATGGTACCACAAATAGTCTGAGAGCCTTAAACACTCCTGTAAATAAGGGCCTTACCCTTATGAGCTGCATTCTCGAGGATAGTGTTTCTAAATAATTTACTCTTGGACAAAAAATTTTTATTGTAGTAAAGTATCTTCACGCCCATATTCCCGAAAATTTAGGAAGGGGTACAAACAGGGCATCTACAGCACCGAAGATACTAAGTCCCACCAGATGATCGGTGGCTAGCCTATCGCCAACCAGACACATATCCAATCCCAAGCAAAGTTATATTTTTAAGAAATTGAAAAAAAATTTCGTAGTTTATATCGAACCCGGGACCTCAAGAAGTCAAGTCTGAACGCTAGACCATAGAAACGACCAACATTTCTCATTAACAAAGCGTATTTTTTTACTCAGATATTTTTATGTTATAAGAAACGAACCAACACGCGGCTAAGACGATAGTAACTTAATATCGTCAAATAACCAGAAATGTTACTGGTGCGTATATATGAGTGGGATGTTTGGACTCTTGTCCAATTCAATCAGCCAATTAGGCTAGTTGAATGGACATGACGAGTGGAATAGTGAAAACGGTATATCAATATCTAGTTGCTTCATTGAGTACTCTACCGCCAGTGGTCTACACCAGTGGACCCAGTTACTCTGGTACTCTAGATCCAGTTACCCAGTTAGCCTCTTGTAAGCTGGTAGGTGGAAAGACATCTGGAGCGTTTTATACAGGGGACCCAGAACAGCACATTTGTATGCATTTTGATCATAAATATTAATCTCATATTTTTTTGTAGATGTTGTAGTAACTTAAGCTAGTAGTAATAAATACTTTAAGTTTTAGCCCTTATTATGTTGCTATAAGAAAATCCGGTAGGCTATTTATAAAATAAATTCTAAGTGATACGTTAAAAAGCAGAAGTTCTTCATTTAAAAATATGAATATTTGGAAGTTTTACCAAGAGCCGACGATGTAAAATACAATATAAATACCAAGTATAATGTAGATCACCAAAAGTGTGCTATGTGTTCGTCATATTCTGAGACGGCGACTTTAAAAAAAATGATCTCCGAAGGGGAGACAGAGGTACAACCTGGGCACCCGAAGACGTAGAAACTAGGTCCCACAATGTTAGTTGGTAAACCTACCGCCAATTAGGCACTTACCTACTTCTGAGCAATATTGTTTTTATTGAAAAATTGGGAAAACACATTTTATTGAGCTTCGAACCCAGGACGTCATGTTTCAAGTCCCACTTCAGACCACAAATGCGTCGGTTCCAATAAAAGAATAATACATTACGCTGGCAGAGTAATATATATTGTGGCAGCATTAAATAAACGTTCTTTGTAAACGTGAGTCTTTGATCTTCTTCACCATTCACTGCGTTTTCCGTAGTACGTGATCACGCGCTGATTGGTCGTTGTCTTGGAGTCCAGTTTAATAAAAATCTAACCTTTTACATCTACAATTGTATACTTTTTTTGTGAGAGGTCAGCGGAAATGGGTCTCCTGAGCCCCTATACCATAGATACCTACCACCTCACTAACAATTCTAAAATGTTTCCTGGTCGCGTTATTTGCATGTATACTAGCTGTCGCCCGCGTAATTAATGGTCCTACATGAACATTTTATGTGTATCAAATTTTATGAAAATCGGTTGAGCACTCTTTGGGTGAAGGAGTAATATATAAGATTAAATGGTGTGCAAATTTGATTGAAATTAGCTTAAAAGATAGAATAGCTTAAATTTATATATCCCGTGGGTGAAGACACGGGTAACAACTAGTAATATCTTTGTAAATAAAAATTAATCGCAATTTCCTTTGGTTATCGCATCACGCGTGGATAGATGGGCCATTTATTTAATTATTTTTTTTATTGTAAGGAAAAAAAGTACTGTACTGTCAGGAAACTTATGCTTCCAGAAAAAGTCCGCTACTGCCAGGAAAGGTTTGAAAATAATAACTCGGAAAACTGTAAGTGAAATGGGTAAAACAATGCTTTAAACCATACAAAGTGTTAGCAGCTGTTAATGTCAAGCGATAGAAGTTGGCTTGGTCGGCTTATATAAAATTAAATGATATATTATGTATGTAAATTTTATATTGGCGAGAATTATGAAATTGCATATGCGTACTACTTAACTTCGTATGTCATTGACATCTAGTACGCAACAGTTTGTGTGGATTAAAATTTTCCATTTTCCCAACAATTTTCCCGGTTTTTTTATTCATAAAAACAGTTTCTAACAAATCACATAATAAAAAACAATTAGCAAAATTGGTCCATCCGTTCAGGCATGATGTGATGACTGCAGTAAAAAAATATTATATACACCGTGTAAATGATAGCGTAACGAAAAATTAAACCATGGATTCTGTGCATGATAGACATGCATATGTAGATACATTGAAATCTTGTGTCGGATTTTTTTTTATTGATTTCACTATTATTTCATTAATAATATCTAACACAAGTCAATTTTTATTTAATATCAAATAAATAAAACATTTTTTTTAAAACAGCAATGTAATAAAACAGCGTATTAGGTCGGCACCTACAGCTCGCAACACGCGGTTTAATGCATATACTTTGTTCGCTATACATTGCGGACTGAAAAAGTGCTAAATATTTAACTTGTTTCCGACAAAAACTATAAAAGGAATTTTGAAGTTTAATATGTATCTAAACTACCACAAAAGTTTTCGTTACGGTGTCAACACACTTACGTGTACACTCTATATTTATATAGAGAGTTAAGGACCCAAATTCAACATATCCTACTTTACAAAGGACTATAATGAGAAATGAAAGTTTTTATGGAAATCTATTCTAAACTGACCCTGGAAGCTGCCGGTAAACCACAAGTAATAATATAAAACTAATACTTTCAGCACTCTATGTGTAATAATTTTATTTAATTACACCACAGTTTAGTCTTAGTCAAACCCATCTATAAGTCACGATACGCTCTAATTATTTTCAATTTTAGAGGAAAAAAAAGACTTTACCCAGCATTTGTACAAACAGTCGAGAATAACAATTTAATGCTGCTATTGGAATATGTACCTCAACACCAGAGCAATAATCTTAAACTCCTTTACACCCTCAATAATGTATGCATTTTACAATACAAAGACTTGCACATCAATGCTTTCAGCTTCAGTTTTGAGATACTGCTTCTATACAAAACCCAGGGATTGCTTGAATGACTAGATAATATATACTCTTATAGTAAAAGACTAATACTTTTCTCTGTCGTGCGAAGTGCTTTGAAATACACCAGGTACACAATTTAAATATCTAAAGGACTTCTACATACTTCAGGACATTTTATCTGACTTTTTCGTTAAAGATACGTTTCTTCTTTCAATTGGATTTCATACTTTATATGCTCTTTTTTAACGTATTCGGTTAGTGTTTTGTAGAATGTCTGTTAAAGGATCATTAAAATAAATATCCGTGGACTATTTACACAAATTGAATCCAACCCAAATGTAAGCAAATTACATACTTGTATTTTTTTATGATATTGGAAGGCAAGCAAGCAGACGGATTTCCTGATGGTAAGAAATTCATGCTGCATTGAGACACTAAGGGTGATAATGGTGCCTTGCCAACCTGAGGGCGGGATAGTAGGCCTCGAGCAAAAGTAAGACCAACTGCCTTCCTTCCAGACAGCTCGTAAAAGGAGAGGATAGGCTTGCCGTCACTAACACCGTGACGTAGAGTTTTGCAGCGACTCGTCCAAATTGGTACCACCACTTTACCCATTCCTGCCGTAACGTCATTGCTTACCGTTGGACATCTGAGTAGGTGGTAGAGTTTTGCAGCGAATCGTCCGGTTTGAAGAAAAAGCTTTTTGGTAAATTTACTTTGTCATATACCAATAATATCTATGTGTCTATAGAAAATCAAAAAATTCGTCTTTATTATATGAACAAGATAGTAAATTGGCATTTTGTTGTCTCTTATAGACACCATAAACGTTACTGGTCCAATTCTATCTTATTACTCTATCGTTCATGAGATCAATCAAATCACAAAAAAAAACATTAAAAATAAAACAACACAGACCATATAAGTAATATCAACAATGAACAAAGGAGAGTCCCTTTTAGAAGTGCTTCAGGGAAATTGTCACTCTGTGGCGTAGCTTTAAAATCATGATATGCAATTCTAACCTTTATGGAGCAATATTTTGTATGGAAATAAGATATTTTTCACTAGAATTTCCTCTCAAATTATTTTCTAAAGTAACTCGGTCTTTGATTGCCTATCATAAAGCAATTTTCATGTGAGAGTGAAATGTAATAATATTCCACTTTCGAAGTTTAAACAGCGGTAGGTGTTTCAATTTATGTACAGCTTCTTGTGAAATTTATATGGGGAGTTCTTATTATTCTGATGGTAATATTTTTGGAGTAAAATACTTTGAATAGCGTCAGAGTTGTCATACGTACAAACTCTTTTTCTAATTTTGTAACGAAGTGGAATAAGCTCTTTTTGTAAGTTTTAATGTTTAGTAACCGAATTGAAAAAACGGAACCTTTCCAGATTTGATGTTACATTTACACTCTGACATCAGAGATCTTGCTGATGATGGCTTATTTAACCTATGCTCGCCTCTTGCGAGCTGCTAGGTATACAGACAGACTATCCTACTGAGCAGGCTCGGACCAACACCGGGAGATTCTGTAGGATTATAATATATAATATATGTTTAACAATTGTTCTTTTTCTAATTTTTCTAATTTTTTTTTCTTTAAAAATAATAAAGATGACTTTGAGGTTTCCAAATCTATTTTCTTACAAAGTCAAAATTTGGAAAAAACCAGACATTAGACTTCCTAAGTGATTAAATGAGAAAATTAAAATAAAAAAATGTACACGTTACTTTACGTTTACCTAAGCAAACGTAAAAAATGAACAAAAATAAGTTAACAAAAAACGGGTTGTAAATAAATGGAAATCAATAATTAAAGTTTTGTTAATCGCTTGGTTTCACGACTGCACCGTATATTATGTCAGGTTCTATCTTTGCTGGTATTTTGTAATATTACATTTTAAACCTACAAGTCCCATGATCATGTACAATGGAAATATTATCCCTTCCCTCCTATTTGGAATAGTAAGCTCTAGTATTTCATATTTTCAGGTTTTACCTCCGTCCTCTGGCCTCATTGACTATGCTGTAAGCTTGAGACCTGACTACCATCGAGCTGTGATCGACACTGTCACCTTCTACGGCTGGAAAAATGTTATATACATTTACGATTCGCACGATGGTAAGTGATAAAGATATTATAATGAAGTTCCTAACAATCACTTTTTGGTTTTATGTTTATGTGTGTTATTTTTACTAAACAACCAAATGTTGATGTTTTTTTTAAAATGGGTGCGTCGTGGTTACTTTTATGAAAATCAGGAATCGGTACGAGATTTTTGAGTTTACAGCGACTCTGTACTTACATAATATTTTTAATAGTACTTTGTTTACTACTATTCTGCTTACACACACACATACACGTTCATACCCCCCCCTTCATTCACACACACACACACTAACACATACACACACACATACACACACACACACAGACACACACACACACACACACTCACTCACCCACCCACACAGAACCCACTCCGAACAGACGTGCCATCTACTTTTCTATTACATAACAAAAAACGTAACGTGAATTCAGCCACTAGAGACTGGAATTTCTTTCTTAATAAAATGTTGATTTTAATTTCAAATTTATGTTAAGATATCAGACGCTAATTTATACCAGATTACCGCAAACAACGAATCGCAATTCCTAGTTCCTGATTTATCGTAAAGTAACAAAATTAAATTAGACTATTAGATATTGCTAGATAGGACAGACTACCAGCACAAACGTAGTTAAATTTATCACAGACAGACCTCTAAAAGGCAATGACTCAAACAGAAAGCTACCGTCCGTAAAGGGTTGACCGTGAATTACGTGAGGCGTAAAAAAGGTGTACGATTTGAAGCAAAATCTGACCGAATTACATTTTGGGGAGAAAAGGAAAGAAAACGAGTAAAATTGCTGTACAATAATATTAGTTTACGTTCTTTACTATATCTTAAAATTTTACACAATAATGTATAAAGAGATTTTGCAAATATCATAAAGTTTATTGTGCTATTTTCTCAGTAATTTAAAATTCTTGTAAAAATATTTTTTTTAAAGTTATACTTTAGGCTCGTTATGAAAAAAATATGAGAATGGCATTTAAAGATACGGGTATATCTGTCACACAAAAGTAACATCATGAAGTTGACTGCTTGAAAAACATATTGCTTCATTCACACACGTGTTTCATACAAATGCGATTGATATACTTTTTGTTATAGATTTTTTATTTTTTTTAAATAATGCAATATTTAAATATAACTTGTCGCGCACATAGATAAGTACATGCACATGATTTTTTTCCCTTTTTGCAAAAATTTAACACATTCTGTATATTTTTAATGAATTTGCTATACACAATACGGAAAAAACGTTATTTAAATACATTTTAGACTACTGAGGTCTAAACAACAATTAAACATAAATCTCGAACTAGCTTACTTAAATTGACCCAAGTAACACGATGTTTTATTTAATTACTTTGGAATTATACTCGTATTTAAGTTATTAAATAATTTGTAAAAGGACATTTAATTATTTATTTATCTTACTAAAGATGATGAAAAATGATAAAAACGCCTCACGTAAATAATGGACGCCCCTTAAGTAAAACGACTTGTTCCATAGGAACCGGGCATTAGACGACATGACAGGAATGATAATTATAAGAAAACGGGCGGTTTTAAAACTCCAGTAATTAATGTGTTGCGTCTTAATGAGTGTCATTTGCACCTTCACTGATCTGAATCGTAATATCATCATTTAAATATACTAGTTATTTTCCCGCCACTTCATCAGCGTCAAATAGTCATTATGTCCATACAACCTTTAAGCCCCTTCTATTTCTTTGTTGTTTATATTTCAAAAGAACATTCGTATATGTTTGAACTCAAATATTCGACTATACGCTTATAACAATTCATCCAAATCTATACAGGGGCTTAGCCAAGAAAAGCAACGATATTAATAAATCTTAAAATGAGAAAGGGCATCCTCCGCTGATTCGGACATCTAGAAAGAATGACAGATAAAAGACCTAGGTTAACAATCCACTATTAAATCGCTCGGGTGTTATCCATAGGTCAAGAGTACCCGAATCCGGCGTGTTTATATGAAAAGGGTTATGAATATGGAGGAAGCCAGCCAGGTTTGTGTAGATCGTGAGGTTTGGCTTTCGATACTCTCTGCCTAATCGTTATGGAACTTGGCGTGAAGATATGTATATGTGTATGTGTATGTATTATAAAAACAATTAAAACCCAATATTTCTTTGAAAATTCTTAAAAGATCTTCCCTTAACTCTTTTATACGTTGGTGGACGCGAACTGGTACATAGATGGACGGGATTTGGAATTTGTTCACGCGAACTGGCGAAATTGTCTTATTTTGATAATTATAATTTTAAAAAAATCACTCGATGCTTAGACTAAAACTTAGCGTCATCCTAAAATTGTCTAACTACTGATAGATACCAACATTAATTCATTCAAAACTAGATCTAGATCATTATTTTATTTTCCGTCTAACCTGCAAACTGCACTAAGTGGACGCAAACTGGCAAAAAAATAAACAACCCTTTACAATTATTTTACGCTACTTGTTGGTCCAACATTATAAAATAAAATGTACTCTTGGAGGATATTTCCCGGAATTAAAAGTTTCTGGATAATGCATTATGGATGCGTGACTCTTTGCAAGACCATACGCCTCGGGATATCACATTGCAGTGATAAAATCTCGCATCGTTGGTAATAAAATATTTTACGATGACAACCTACCATAAAATACCATCTATGTGATATATCGTATGAAAATAGTGAAAATATCAGTCTAAAAACTATGAGAGTATTTTTATATTACAATTAATATTTTCGCTCACTTCAGCTTTAGACGTATGAATGTAAGCATACGGATTTTCTGACATGTATTGGTTATCAATAAAAAAGAGTCTTCACGCACATGTCGCTGAAGGCAGAGGCACAACCCACGACGAGAAGAAAACACTTAGTCCCACAACGTGGCAAGCCTATCGCTAATATACACACCAAGCTGGGCACATATACAATCCCAGGCAATGTTATTTTTTATTAGTAAAAAAATATTCAACACTTTTATGATTCAGGCGTTACTTTGCGGAAATCCATTACAATAGATGTAAAATAAGCCTTTATTTTGCCAGTTCCGCGTTAGCAGTGTAACCGTTTTGGCGAGAAGTCCGAATGACACAGAAAGTGACAATCCTAACTAATGTTCCCATCGCAACCAGACCACGAATGAAGTTAGAGATCGGGAAACGATATAAATTGTCACGTCCTTCGTATTTGACAACCCTACCTAAAGTACCAAACTCCCACCACCGCTACCAGACCACGAACAGAGTTCAAACTCGGGAAACAAAACCACCTGGCGTCCTTCGCCAGCCTTGCCGAAGAATTAACCACACAGAACACCAAATGGCACTCTACGTAGTACCGTACAAACGAAGACGCGTGAGTGACTAGGCGGTGGGAACATTAGTTAGACTTGTCATAGTCTGTGTCATTTGGAGGACTACTCGCCACAGCAGTTACGGCCTGGTCGCGACTTTCGGTCTAGAGCGGCAAGCGGGGAGCGGAAGCGTTGTATACGCCACCTAATCTCAGTAGCGGTTAGCGGCAGCGATAAAGGTGGACGTATTCCTATCTTTGTTTTGAAAACAGCACATTTTGGCATCTATATATTTATTTATATAGCTGTTAATTGAAGGTAACTTATCATTAAATTCTGGAAAACATTGTTTTATTTTTTCCAACAACCTTTTTATAACATTTTTATATTTATGTTGGGGATGTTTCGACATCCATATTGGTGGTTGGTTCATAACATTTGCGATAAAAGTCTCCGTGTTCATATTCGCTACAAAAATCGTCCAAAATATTTTATTCCACTGAATACGCTACCCACTCACCGCCGTCTGTGCCACTCTGTCTCGTGGTGTCGCACCCATTCGCTAATACGTTTGTTCCCGCCGCTCCGCAAACCGCGCTCCGCTCTAGGGATCCGCCCGGACAAAACCGCGCGCGATTTCGCTATGCCGCTCCGCACTAGGCTGCCCCTCACAGCGGCGAGGTCGTGAACGTACGATTACACTAGGCTTACCGTCACTCACACCGTGACATCCTACTAGGTGGTAGAGTTTCGCAGCAACTCGCCTGGATTGGTACCATTGCCTTACCTATTCCCGCTGCCATAGCGTCAGTGCTTGCCGCTGACGTATTCCGGTTCGGAGGTTAAGGTAGCCGGTAAACTTACTTTTGCCCGAGGTCTAACTTCTTGGCCTCGGGTTGGCAACGCACCATTACCACCTTTGGTGTCTCTACGCGGCGTAAATTTCTTACCATCAGGAAATCTGTCTGCTTGTTTGCATTCCAATATCATAAAAAAAAAAACATTACATATGTTGATCTGGCTCTCCTGTGTAAGAAAGCATCTGCCTTCTGCCTGGCAACTCGTAAGAGTTAAACAGAGTTTAAATAGGTAATTCGTAACAAAACGCTGGTTATACAGTGTTGTACTGCAATCCACTATTTAAAAAGAGATCCAGTTCAGCCTTACCTATTCCTGACATTATAATATACATGGTGGTGATTCTGCTATTCAAAACGAAACTTATTTTAGATGCACGCTGTCTTCTTCATATGAAACGGAAACAAAAGAGATGGAACATTGTAGACATGTCAGATTAATGTTAGCGCCGAAATGTGATGTTTTTCATTAACGTTTTCAAAGTGATAGATTAAACGTCAGTATAAATGTTGATACACACTAATCTGACAGCATTCAAAATATTTTGTCTCTTTCTACTATTTTTGTTGAAAAAAGACAGCGATAACTTAAAATTAATTTATTGAGTGCGCAATAAAATTACAACCATTGTCATGTTCTGTCATTGTCATATCATTAACTACTTATAATAAAACTGCAAAAATCGACTTAAAACGACTTAATTAAGTCGCGATTCGATCATTATTTTTTCAAAAGATAAAACGTAATCCCAAAATGGTCCCACTTCAATTTCATTAAACATCTCGCATGCACTTTTAAATTACACTTCACTAGTTGCTCCGACGAACTTCGTTCAACCCGTTCAGTTTTTATAGGGAAAATTAAAATGTTGTTTTCCCTAGTTTCCTCGTAGTCGAACGGCATAAAAATTATCCTATGTTTGTCTCCTGGTTCTAATCTACTCCCCGTCAATTTCAAGCAAAATCGTTTCAGCCACTTTTGAGTTGTAAATAGTGTAAAAAACACGACTTTCTTTTATATATACATATATATAAAGATAAAGCATTTTTTTGTGAAAACCTTATCAGTACTGAGGTCGTCAAATTACGAAATCTTCAAGTTTATGCATTATTAAGTAAAACTCTAAAACCACTAGTCGTATAAAGAAAAAAAATGACATGGGAACACTTCTAAATCATGATCTATCTTTCTAAAAAAGAACCATCGAATTCTTTTTTCAACAATAAAAAAATTAAATAACAAAAATGAGAGTCCTCTTTTTGGTGTGCGTTAAGAGCATTATTTTTACTTTTTGTAAAAATATTCAAGCCATAAAAAGGATACAAACATTTTTATTCAGTGTAACACGAAATCAACTCAAAGCGAAGAACTTATTGCTGTCTGCAAAGCTCATTTACATACAAATATTGTGGTGTGTGGGCGGAAATATTGTTCGTCGTATTTTATATCACTTAATTTACCGTCACATTCCGGCACGTAATGGTAATAAAAAGGTATTATCACGCTTATCATCTACGTAGCGGTAAGCAGAAGTGAATGAGGTATACACATAATTAGCCACAGATGGCACTTTCTTTGAAAATACTGTCTGTGATTACACTACTCTAAAAAGGTTACACCGATTTCAATGGTTTTTATGTTTTCGGTAGGTACGGGAATGTGGTGTATACTAACACATGCATTTCGTGAATCGCTCAAAAGATGGGATATTTTTCATATATAATATGAGGCTTGGCTTAGAGTAATGGTGCGGATTCCTACATATATTTTGTCTTCCTATACAATCGATTAATTAAAAATATTTGCTTATTATTCACAAAATCTCGACAATTATCGGACAGAGTTTAGATTACCTAATCTACAGAGCTTCAGCTAAGAACAACTTTAATATTATAACAAAGTCAACTTACTAATCAGAACTAAAAACTGAATGAGGCCCCACCCTGTGTCACCACACATAATACGAGAAAAACAAGTTTGACATCTCGTAGCTACTCGACGCGTGACGATGCTCGTCCCGCCTTTTACCACGAACCGCGTTTGCTGCGTAAATTATAACGTTATTGTATGAAAACTACGCTTTTGTTTTCATTCGTTGCTAACGTAATACTTAGGGTCAATGATCGTTTTGCGCTTAGTGTTTGAAGCAGACTACACTCATTATATCTTCGCATGTGTCTAAAGTTTGTAAACTTTTCCGTAGGATTCTCTTGAACATGAAAAGTGACTTTTAAATTTCCGTGAATTGTAGATTACCTGCATGAAATATTTCGGCATAGTAACATGATTTCTTTTTAATGTTATAAGAAAGATAACAAGCACATGGCGCTCCTGTTGGTAAGAGACAACAGTAGTATATATGTATGTAACAACATTTTATAAGTGTTCAATACCATTTTTAAAAAAAAATAAAGCACTTAGTTTAAACATAAAAAACTAAATACAATATTCTACTATAGCTATGTATGTTGTTTTTTTTCTCAAGCAACAAAAAAATAACTTTTTTTTAGAATACTGAACACATTCAGTTTCTATACAACATAAAGTATTGTCTTTCCCATGTTTTCTTGCACTTTTCTCTATTTTTACCTCAAAATCTTCTCCTAGCAATAACCAATACAACAAAAAACTAATTAGCAAAAATGGTCTATCCGTTCAGACGTGATACGCAGCCCACGCGAAATGGATAACATAGATTATAATTATATGTTCAAAAGAGTTTAAATAAATAAAATGTCGTTTTGACGTCGCAGTAGTATTGAATTTAATCATTATCTACAACTCGTCATTAAGACAGCAATAACAGCAGCAATAAACTGGAAACAAAGTCATAACGCATATTATAACACTTCGCGTTACAGCTGGGGGAGAATAAAAATGAAAAAGTCATAAAAAATAAGTGCGGATGTCATAGCTGCCGCTCGGAGTTCAGATTCCGGATATGAGACGGCTGTTCTGAGGGTGATTGGACCATGACTGAAAATGTCACTTCTTAGATTTGTGGTTTTTTAGCCGGACCCAATATTAAGTTGATTATTACCAACAATTTTATTGACGTTAATATGAAAACAAAAAACTAATCGTTTTCATTGTGTTAAGATACAACCATATACACCATCGATGCTAATGTTACGTTGCTATCTTATAGCCATGCTCACGGAACACCACAATAACGAGCACCAACGCTTTTATCAGAAATACGTATGGTGATAATACCTAATGCGAATAAAATAGATTTTTTTATTTCTTTAAAACTTATAGCAATTTAACTCACGCACAGGACAAGTGCCAAAATAATAATACCTTGAGAGAAATAAAAGTTATGACCATTATTAATATGAAACGATGAACTCATTAGTAGGTATGTATCTGCAGGACATAGCTACCCGTACTAACAGTAAAGAAAGGACTTAAAAATTTCGCCACTGAACTTGAATCCTCAATAGCTCTAAAGGTTAGAGCATTCGTCGGCTTGAGACGAAATTTTACAGGTTTCCCCCGAAAGGTTTTCCCCGTGTTGGTCCGGGCTCCTTTGCAGAATAGACTATCAGCCTTTCTTGCCAGGCAGCTCGTAAAAGGCGAGCATAGGCTTATCATCACTAACACCGTGACATCTGACTAGGTGGTAGAGTTTCGTAGCGACTCGTCCGGATTGGTACCATCGCCTTAACTATTCCTGCCGCCATAACATCATGACGTATTCCGGTTCGGAGGATAAGGTAGCCGCTAAACTTACTTTTGCTCGAGGCCTAACATCCTGACCTCAGGTTGGCAACGCACCATTACCATCTTTGTTGTCTCTAGGCGGCGTGAATTTCTTACCATCAGGAAATCCGTCTACTTGTTTGCCTTCCTTTAACATAAAAAAAAGGTTCAAATCCTGTCTGGGGTATTTTTTTTGTCTTTATCAGATTAAAAGATAATTAAATAAAGTAGTATATAATATGGCAAATTACTCTATTGATCGAAACTCAAAATATATAACAATCAATAATCTCGTAACAGGTGAAGTGTCCAAATCCCGACGCTGACAATTCAACAATAAGATGTGTTTTTGACAGTAAATTCCTTTGTGTAATAAAATTCTAGCTAAATATGTAGTACTGGGTGACCAAAGTACAAAACGGACATGGAAATGCCATCAATATTTAAGAGACTATTACATAACGATTTTTTTATAATTTAAGAATATTAAAGTATCTTCACGCCCATATTCCCGAAGTCCTAGGCAGAGGCACAAACAGGGCCTAGCCCGAAGACAATGTGATAGCTGGCAAGCCTATAATTCCCGACCGGGCACATATCCGATCCAACATTTTTTTAATTAGAAAATTGGAAAAACCAAATTTTATTTTTTGTTGCCTGACCCGGGAATCGAACCCGGGACCTTATGCAGTAATCCAATGTTTGGTTAAAAACAGATTAATTAGTCCATAAGCATCTTGTCTTTGAATGAGACTGGTAATGACAGCAATAAACTGGGGACAAAATCATAACAAGTATTGTAACAGTTGGCATTACTGACGAGGGAAAATAAAAATGAAAAAGACATAAAAAAGAAGTGCGAAAGTTGAGACCGTATATGAAGCAGCTGCTCTGACTAATATTATTTTATTTTTCTGTGTTGGTAGGATCCCCTGTGTAGAATAGGCCATCTGCCACCATGTCTAAAATCATCAGTTCATAAAAAGCGGGCATTGAATGGTTAATTACCAACATGGCCACCACTGGTAGAATGCTTGCGGCAAATTGCCTGGATAGAATAGAATAGAAAATATTTTTTTCACAAAACTTACACACCTTACTTACCATATCCTACAAAATCTTTCTTTATCTGTATGTCGTATGAATAATATTATTGAAGCTTAAAAATTGGCTTTCGTTGCTTTGATAGCTTCGTAGGCAGACAGTTTTTTTGTTGCCCGACCCGGTTATCGAACCCGGGATCTCGTGAACCCTGGACCGCTAGATCCCAGAGGTGGTCGATGCGTTCGAGTTATCTCCACTGTGTGTGGAGATAAATCGAACAAATCAAAGCCATAAAATCCGTGTTCGTTTTGTGCCGCTTGACAGTAATAATAATAAAACGATAAAGAAGAAACAGTGTCGTATTGCACGTATTATAGCAGTTGGCATGAGAAACGAGAAAAAATAAAATGTAAAAGACAAAAAAAGGGACGGCTTGCACTCCGGGAGTGCCGGCAGAAGTAAAAACTTGAATATTAATGTTGTGCATTTTTGATATTTTAAAATGGTTAGGGAATAATTTTGCATGAATTGCTTTAATTATCACTATGAAAGTACTATCATTTATGCACAAATATTATTTTCATATCAATAACCTGCGTTTGGCTTGACAAAAACTCGCTAAAGTAAGACCACGTGACGGCTAGGAGCGTCGTTATATCATCTATAAAAAGAAACATTGCTCGTCTACACACAAATCTTATTTTCAAGATGGAACAAATAGAGCAAAGTCTGTTGATATTGCAGGTATCTGCTATCTGTGATAATATAATGGTAGGTATATTGCGGCGTATTATCCATTGCACATCCTATACTCTTCGGAAATATCTAAGCAATACAAAAACAGCAATGAATCTACGTTTTTTGTTTTAGATCTCGCTCCGTCTTACTTGCGCATGCGCAGTGCGCTGTCTTACGTTCTGACGATCTGACGCGAATTGAGAAATTTTAACCCGTTCCAAAAAAGTGCGCAACGCCGCTAAAGAAGTTTTCACTTCAGTAAGTGTGGATATCAAAGCATGCGGTCCGAGTTTGGAAATGAGGCATTGTTCTCTGGATGACTGGACTTTGTACTAATGGGCCCTTGTTGAATTTGCAATTTCTAGTATGGAAACTAATATCAGTGTTTTCATCATATTTTTGTTAGTGTGACAACTAATATTTTTTGGAATATTGTTCGCTCGTCATAATAACTGTTCAAAATACATTTATAGGACACATGGTTGGCAGGAATATTGGATTTATTTAGTAACTAGCCGATCCAACGAATTCCGTATCGCTTTATATTAACAGCTACTGACAGAACATAGAAGAAATAAGAATATTCTCACCCACATCCCTGAAGAAGTAGGCAGAGGCACAACTAGGGCACCTACGACTAGCCGAAGACACTAAGTTCCACAAAGTGATAGGTGGCAAGCCTATCGTCAACAGATCACAAATCCATCCCGGGCAATATTATAACTAAAAATAACTAAAAATGTACATTCTAATATTCTTGTTGCCCGACTCGGGGACCGAACCCAGGACCTCAAGAAGTCAAGTCCGAAGCCGAACCGCTAGACCACAAAGGCGACTAGAAACTAGAAAAAATAAGATAGTGTTTTCTACAATTTTCCGGGTTTTTCTTTTCATAAGAACTTTTTACCGGCAATAACCAATGCAACAAAAATATTTAACAAAATCGGTTCATCGGTTCAGATGTAACGCGATGAGCACGCGAAATGAGTTTTTATTTTTATATATAATATAGATTAAATCAGTTTTTTCACTATTATTATCAATAAAATTGAACTTGATTTAAACTTAAATGAGATTTAAATTTTTTGAAAAAAAATATCGTAGTTACTGGTAATATAATAAAGGCGAGGAATAAAATAAAATAAACAACAAGTGCGGATGTCATAGGGAGCGCTCTGAGTTTAGATTCCGGATATGAGGCAACTGTACTGTGGATCATTTAACCACATGGCTGAAATATTTTGCCTTATTTTTTTAAAGCTGACTGATATTAAGAGGTAAAGAACAATAGATGACAATACAACCAAGTTATTACACAAAAAAATGTGAATTTGTAACAACAATTTAACTTATAACTAAGGTCTTTCTCTTTATATTCTTCTTCGTACTTCGTACCGCTTGACATTCATTGCTACTAACAGTTTGTATAGACAAAATTGAAGTGTAGTTTTTTTCTTGCATTTTTTTCGATTTATCTCTACATAGGATCCCTCTCCTAACAGTAATCAATCCAATAAAAAAGAATTATCATAACTGGTCCATCCGTTCAAGCGTCATGCGATGACCACGTGAAGAGGGGATCAATTTTTATATACATATACAATATCGGCGTTTTAGTGTTATTTTTTACCAGTATTTTCCATACCTGTCCATGCTGCATGTGACTGAACTTTTAACTAAAAGTATAAGCTTTGTTAATAAAACGGTTATTGCAGTTAGTGTCAAAAAAATGGTAAATACTATTATTTGAACAGTGAAATACAAAATTAAAAAAATATATTTTATTTAGATATTAATAGTTAGCAACACAGTAAACTATAAAAAGACGTAAAAAAAGGCGAATACCTCTTCAAACATTCTGAATAGAGACTTAAGTTTTGGTGACAATTATACTGCTAATGACTGGGCTATTATAATTCGATAATAAGAAAAATAACATGTTATATACACACAGTTCCAGTATATACTCACTTCCTTGTCTTCACGAAAATGTTACATATATTCATGTGTACACACTCGGACACATGTATAAATACAAATATATACACTCCAGCATGCTCAAATATTGAATTTGTGTCGGTTATTTTAGGAGCAACACAAGAACGTCTCTGCAGCTAGAACACGTTCAAAGATAATTTTATGAAACTAACAATTGAATGTTAAATCACATTGAAAACTAATAAATGTGTCCATTTTGATCATCCGTGACACACACTTACAGTATCCGAGTAATTTTTGTGACGGGTAATCCAAAAAATATCATTGAAAATCCAAAAAAAAATGAATTATTTCTTTACATGTTCTTTATTTCTTTATTCGCCTCTGTGGTCTAGCGGTCCGGGTGTTGGACTTGACTGCATGAGGTCCCGGGTTCGAATCCCGGGTCGGCCAACAAAAATAAAATTGGATTTCTCCAATTTTCTAATAAAAAAAATGTTGGTCGGGATTGGAAATGTGCCCGGTTGGCGATAGGCTTGCCACCTATCACATTGTGGGACTTAGTGTCTTCGGCTAGTCGTGGATGCCTCGGTTGTACCTCTGCCTACCTCTTCGGGGATATGGGCGTGAAGATACTTTTTTTTTATTTCTTTACTCAATTCATGATTCATGATATACCTGCCGCCATAACGTCAGCGCTTGCCGTTGACTTTTTCCGGTTCGAAAGATAAGGTACGGGCAAACTTATTTTTTTTTGGTTCGCAGTGCACCATTACCAGCTTTGGTGTCTCTAGGCTGCGTGAATTTCTTACCATCAGGAAATCTGACTGCTTGTTTGTTTTGTTTGTAAGTCTAGTTAGTCGCATCCAGTGTCACTTGGAATATTTTTTGCTATAAAAGTTTAATAGGTTCAGAGGAACTGTCAAAAACAAGTCATAATTTTGAGAAGACAATGTCGACTTAATGATTAACTATAAGTTGATTGACGTCTCTGAGTGGGCCGTTATTCTATATGTCTATTTTTAAGGAAAGGAAGGCAAAGTAATGCGTTACTCAATAAATAATTTGGTTTTACAAAATAGTTTGCAATGACCTATGGTGAAAATTTATGGGAACAGGACAGCAGTGCAAATCTGGAGGATTTCGGCGACTGGAACTGGATTAACAGAAACCGCGGTCACAGTCGACAGATTGATTTTAATTTAATGTTTTTCATCCGCCGACTGGGACCACGCACACATTAATTAAAAACTCCTATTATTCAAACAAAAAAAATGTTTAACATAAAATAAAAAAAACTTGTGTCATTTATTTATTTATATAATTTTAATAAAATCACCATGTGGTTATCATTCTTTTTGATATTTACTAAAAATACCCTTAAATCCTAAAAAAAGGCTTTCTATAACATAAAAAAGTTTTTTTTATGTTATAGAAAGGCAAACAAGCAGACGGATTTCCTGATAGTAAGAAATTCACGCCGCCTAGAGACACCAAAGATGGTAATGGTGCGTTGCCAACCTGAGGTTAGGATGTTAGGCCTCGAGCAAAAGTAAGTTTACCGGCTACCTTACCATCCGAACCGGAATACGTCATGACGTTATGGCGGCAGGAATAGGTAAGACAGTGGCACTAATCCGGGCGAGTCGCCACGAAACTCTACCACCTAGTCAGATGTCACGGTGTTAGTGATGATAAGCCTATGCTTGCCTTTTACGAGCTGCCTGGCAAGAAAGGCAGATGGTCTATTCTGCAAAGGAGCCCGAGCCAACACGGGGAAAAGTGCGAGTCGAATTCGTGGACGAAGGGTTCTATACTATCATCAAGTAGTAAATAGCAAACTTATAGGTAGGTTTTCGATACACATCCGGGCAGCACGACGCACGGCCGAATACGCGCAGCTATCGCTCGCTCCATGATGTTACCTCCCCTGCTACACGCACGGCCCTTGCTTAGCAACCGTCTCGCACGAGCACTCGCTAGTGCTTTTGATGTAACCCTGTATATAGAAACAATTAAGTAAATAGTTATCTACAACAAAGCATATATGATAAATTCACATCTAAAATGTGTAACATAGATTATAATTAAATAAACATTCTTAAATTTAAGAGTTTTTCCTTGATTACTTCTTTAAGCGTTTTCTCGTTTGAATGTACTTATGTACTTAAACAGTAGATTATATTATTATTTTATATGTGGGCCCAGTCGCCGGAAGAAAAGTATTAAAATTAAGTCAATCCGGCGATTGGGAATACGGTTCCAGTTAATGTAGTCCCAGTCGCCGGAATTCTCCAAATCTGTATATCACCAAAGTAGTAATAATAAATGTGTTGATAATATGATTACTACGCAATAAAACTTCAAAAATTTTTACTTCAACAACTTAATAATCACGTCGCAATTTGGTAATTATTTGGAAGATAGCTAACGATTCCAAGATGGTCCCCAATACCGTATTTACCATAAAGGCACATAGGGCCAGTGCCCAGGGCCCCGATACTTAAAGGGCCCGGAGGATCGACTATTTCACTCACTTTTGACCTTAAAATATTTTTGTTTGGGTGCATTACATTTTTCTCGTTGCCCTCATTCGAGAGCATTCAATTTCGCAGCTTAAGAATGACTAACGGCCAATATTAATAATCAATCCTAATCCAAAACTCGCTGTCCAAGATTGATATTTTGATCCATTTTTGTGTTACCGCTTGCCAATAATATATCTGTGCACAGGATAAATATGGGAATGAGGTATAGGATAGGCCGGCGGATACTCAGCTATCTAGATTGCTTGAAATCCATTAGATTGAGATACATTATTAACATTGGCCGTAAGAAATTTGTCAATAATTATGAGCATAGAAAGTGTCATTCGTCGGAAAAATGAGTTTGAGGATTTAGTAGATTTTGCTCAACAGAAATCCCGAAAGAAACTATTATCGTAATTATAAAAAAAATAGCAGCATACGAATATTATTAATAACATACTGCATTAAAATAACGTAATCTAAGACGGCCCTGATGGTCCCATATAAATTTCATCAAAAACTAAGTCTACTACTAAAGCTGAATTGTGATAAAATTCATATTATAGGATCATTACAAGCTTAAGAGAAGAGTCGTGATAGAATTAGGGATTTATTAGTAATCAGGACTTACCTTTAATTTTTATTACAAAGACAGTCGGGTTAATATCCTCCTCCTCCTATGTCCTAGTCCTATGACAAAAATGTATTTTTGATTTGTCTTTGTTCAGAAAATCCTAAAAGTGTAATCCATCCTAGCGTACAGTATCTATGAATATGAAATATGTTGTTTTCAAACTGTAGTGTCCTTTGACAAAAAGTTATATGTCCCAACTATTTATATTACGTTCCGTAGTTGGTAAAACCCCGATGCATTTATTAACTGTTCGCTTTGTCAAAAATGATATTAAAATGTTGCTAGCGTATTCGTGCAAGTCTAATATTGAAATGCAAGGATTTGTATTATACTGCCCAGCAAATTTTTCACAGTCCACCAAGTGTCAGATGATTTTTTAATCTTGATATTTTATACGTTTCAATGGTCATTCTGCTATTCTGCAGATGCAAAAGCAAATCAAGTGATGCACAGCAACTTGGCCTCGGTAAGATTCGGCCTTACCTTTTCCCGGAGGCACAAAGAATGTTTCGCTCCGGAGGGTTTGGCACCCTGTAAATTTGCACAATTGGTTTATATCTCGACCACAGGATAGCGACACACTTGCAACATCAATGGTATATGGTGTATATGGGCCAAGGTTATCTCTTACCAACAGGAGAGCCGTGTGCCTGTTCGATACATTATCAAAAAAATCTTTAGAATCCGTAAAACGTTTAGAGTTATGTGTTGTAACAATCCTAACTTCATTATTTACATACGGATACATTACACAGATTATAATAAAACAGTAATCGTTAAATTAATAAAAAGAGCAAACTTAGGTTAATATTATAGTCTATATTATAGTGTAATAAATACTATTATATCAAGCTTAGAACATGTTTATTGATATGACGGACGGTTTGCAACTCCGGGAGTGCCGGTAGAAGTGAAAACTACAATATTGACATTAAGTATTTTTGATATTTTGCAAAGGTTGGTGAATAATTTTGCACGAATTGTTTTAATTAGCAGTATGAAAGTACTATCATTTATGTGGTGGAATACAATATTCATTTATTGCGCTATCGTACACCAACATGACAACACGAACATTCGCGCAAGCGCCCTGCGCCGTCTTATTCACGTAAGCGTACTGCGCTGTCTTATTCACGTAAGCACCCTGCGCCGTCTTATTCGCGCAAGCGCCCAGCGTATTCTTGAGTTTAGAAGTTTTTACCTATTCCAAAAAACTGCGCAATGCCGCTAAAGAAATTAATCCGCTGCATTAATCTATGAATAAGTACCCTGTGCCGAAAGAACATATCTACCTTCACGTCTAATAGTTCGTAAGAAGCGATCAAGAAGCGAGCGAGGGATATATCATCTTATCTATTTCTGCCATCATAATGACACTGTCATGTTCCGGCTCGAAGGGTAGGGTAGCCAGAACACATGCGCGGTTGGCCTGAAATCCTGGCCACAAGAGAGCGGCCTGTAACGTTATTGGAGTATATAAATAACAGTTGTCTCTTACCATCAGGAGACTCTTGAGCTTCTTCGCTATCTTCTGACACAAAATAAATAAACATAGGTAGGTACTCAACGGTGACGAGGAAGACTCAAAAATGTAGTTCCACCAAACTGCAACAGGTCGATGATTTATAGTTCATTTACTTTGATTAAGTAATCATATCTATACCTGATGACTACCAAAAGTCCTGTACTACGAGTCGCTCATTCTATGGTCTTCGAACATCGTAGTTTTGCAATAATATACTCTTAGAAGTAAGTGTTAGATGATAGAGATATGATCAACAGAAGGTGATCAAAACGTCATAAGAATGTTTATATTTTTGAACTTAATGTATTTTTTAATTACCTTTTTTAATTTATGAATCTGGTCAAACATGACCTTTTTTAAGACTTTTTAGTAATAAGTTCACAAAAATGCAACTTTATTCTAATAAAGTGTACTGTGACTTCTTAAACTAGCTTTTCTCAAGCATCTGTGAAAAATAAGGTAAGTAATCTTTACTCCCATATCCTCGAAGAGGTAGGCAGTGGCACAACTAGGGCACCCACGACTAGCCGAAAACACTAAGCTACACAATGTGATAGGTGCCAAGTTTATCGCCAACCGGGCACATATCAAATCTAAAGCAACGTTTTTTTTTGGAAAATTAGAAAAAAACAATTATCTTTTCGTTACCCGACCCGGGAACCAAACCCGGGAAAAATATGTACATGTTATCTAATAAAAAATATAAGGACAGGGGAAATAGTTTTTACGTAAAGTACTTGCAAACTTGTTATTACAATATTCATTATCTCGGCCATAAGCGAACTTTAGAACTACTTCAGTCTGATTGTGCCAAACTCCTTTCATGTGTTTATGTCAAATAGCTTTCAAGTTGTGGAAGGTTTAAAAGTAGTTTGAAATGGTTCGTGTTCGAGTATATTTCACACTGTGCTTTATCTTGGACTTGACTGAACGTGTATCTAGATTGTGTTTAGATTCAGTTTATTGTACTATGAAGTATGAATAGATATAACTTAAAATATAGATTTTAAATATTTATTTCATCTTTGGCACTTGTGAGACTCCATTATGCATTTTTATATATGTAAAATATACACATGATTGACATTAATAATTATAAACTACTGTGGTATAACTTTGATGTGGTTTGCTTACTGTTAACATTTTTATATGTGGGTACCGTCAGTAACATCTAACGTCTATCATAAGTATTGAACGTTAAATCAAAAAAGTCCTTTTTATCTTTAGTTTCAAAGCCCTGATGACGCTTTATAAGTGAAATCGGTTGGCTAGAAAGTGTTAAATAAAGTATACAGTGGATAATTACAAGTGTTATCTCCAAAAAACGTGTATATACAATAGAATTCCACCAAGTGCCAACGATAGCAAGTATAAATTCTATTGACATCAATTTTTAACAATTTAAAAAAAATATTTGTATTTTATAATTTCAGCTAAATTTTGACATTTAAATAAACTTAAACATCTACTTTTGGTTTTGATTTTAATATAATTTTTATTTTTTTAAATTTATAACCTGTTTGGACATTTTATATCATTTTGTAATTTCAGATTACATTGTTTTTCGTAACTAACAGTTTTATACATGTTACTTTATACATATTATTATCCCAGATTTGGAGAAAAATCCTTTTGAATTAAATATTTAAAAAATTACAAGTACCGACTTAAGATCATAATGTGCCGACAAACCGCCAAACTTTCGTTTTTTGGTTACTAACTGTTAACCAGCTTACATGTTAACACAGTCCTGAAGATTCTGTACAAGCGAAATCGGTTAGTTAATATTATTTTCAGTTTAGGTTTTTTGAAATTACATTAAATTAATAAATGTAAACAGCAAAAATATTTTAATTTAAAAAATAAAAAAACTTTGCATGGTCAAATATACAGGGTTACTTTGAAAGAACCGACCAAATTTTAATATAAAGGGGTAAAGGCTTAAGTGGTTATGCATTTTAAATATTGTTGCCAAATTGTCTAGATTCACAATTTTAAACTTTAATTTAAAACAGTCCGTAAAAATGATCACCTGTAGCCTAGCACGAGTTTTGACGTCATCAGCCTCATCATCAGGGGTCAGTGGGAATCAGTTTTATGCTTTGTTTACTTTATCTTGTATTTTGCTTCCGATAAAAATTGTGTTTTTTTTAATTTTTAGTTTTTCATATTATATCAATAGTGGTATCAATTATAACAATATTGTGCTTTAGAGGTAACCCTGTATAAGAAATATATAGTTTTAAATATTTACTTTCTAGGCGTTTTATAAAACGTAACTTTCCGTTTCGTAACAGTTACGAAATCAGTTACATAGTCTTTCAAATTGCACAAATTGCTTTAATTTTCACACCAAAGTTACGTTAACTTTCCTTTAGGGTAATTTAGGTTTCGCAACAGAATCTGCGAACTTCATGCATTTAATTACGTTCAAAGATCTTACGTTTATAATTCTATTTCATTTATTGTTGAATTCGTAACTAAATTTCCTTTGTTCTGAAATTGTGAAACAGCTCTTCTTATCAAACTTGGACGAAAAAATAGGTGTGCTATAAGTTATGATACGACTCGTAACTATGTGTTTGTGTGTGTGTGTGTGTGTGATTTTGTGTGACATCATAACTTTTAAACGGATACACTGATTTCAATACAGATTTTTTGCTTGAAAACTCACATGATCGAGGTTGTTCTTAGTATTGCCTATATGTCTGCAATAACTAAAATGGATTTTTTTTCGACTTTTTTGTGACAAACTTTTATTAGATTCGTGATGTAAATCTGAACAACTGTCCAACAACTGAACCACTAGACCACAGAGGCGATTACGCGTACTACATATCTTTAAATCGTTTTATAATAACCCTAAAATTAAAAAAAATTGTAAACCCCCCATAGAACCTACATGTGACGCTAAGAACCAATACTAATCCTTTTTTGTAAACCCGTGATAAAACTATTAACCTAATTTAGCTAAGAACCAGCTTTCAAACAAATGAAACCGCATCGAAATCTGTCCAAAAGTTATAATACCCCCCTCCCCCTCACACACGACATACTAATAGGTCAGTCAAAGAATAGAACTAACTTAGATTTAAATGTTTAAATTTTATAACATGAATGCGTAGACTATATAACAATATAACTCTCAGAGACGTCGAAATACATTAAAAGTGAGTAAAGCTCTAAAAGCTGTTGACAATGGTGGCGGAAAGAATTATATTTCTTACATGAATATCCCATTGGCCCACAGTTTTCTTTGTCAAAGTTTGTCACGTTTTAATTTTAGGTATTTTTTACCCTACTGCAAAAGAAGAGTTAGACTTTTTGTGGGTATCTTAAATGTATGTGATCAAATCAAATAAAACAAAAAACTTTGTGCCTGTATATCTGAAGATGTGGATAGAGGCACAGCCAGGGCACCCACGACTAGTCATGATAGGTGGCAAGCCTATCGCCATTCGGGTACTTATCCATCCCAGGCAACGCTACTTTTATTAGAAAATTGAAAATACGCGTCTTCTATTTTTTTGTTGCCCGACCCGGGTATCGAACCCGGGACTTCAAGAAGTTAATTCCCACGCCAGACTGTTAGACTTTAGATTCGAAAACACTTTTGAAAATACATATTTAAATACATATTTAAATATATATTTAAACGTGTCACGATGTATGTCCGCGATGTGTCTCCTAGACTACTTCACCGATTTTAATTAAATTGACACACCCTGTGCAGATTGATCCAAATTCAACGATAGAATAGCTCATCTCAATTTTATGCGGGTAAAGCCACAATAACAACAAATTTAAATGTAAAACATAAATTATGAAGTGTTAGTTGAATAAATCTTCAGGCAATGCGAACATCACACTACGCGTCTGTTAGTATTGATATCACTTCTTGCCTTGCCTTTTTACATATGACAAAAATAATGAAGCAAAATGTAGAAGAATATTGCTTTTAGTCTATGGTATGCCTATTATACTTTTTCATGAGTGAAACGATACAAAGAAAGCTTTTGAAGTACAACGCCTGAGCACGCGGTGTGACAAGTTGAAAAAAACTCTTATATTTTTATTTCTATCTACAAAATACTCGTATATGCCTCGCACGAACCGGCGAAAGTGAAAATATTGTGAAATATGGAAAAGAGATTTTTCAGGAAAATAGATTCCTGAAATCCTATATATCCTATTATCCTAGGTTATTAATATATATATATATATAAATAACCTATTCAAAATTGGTTAAGCAGATTACCGTTTGGAACGGAAAGAGACAAAGAAGAAACATTGTTTAGTGCTCACAAACAAAAATAAATAAAAAGTAAGCGATGAAGAATCTTCACGTCTGAAAGGTTACTCAAATGTACAGCCAAGGCGAAAGCGAAGGTAATACTTATCCTTATCAAATGCTGGCAAAAAAGTTTTTATTAAAAACCAGCTGTTCCGGCGAACTTTGTTCCACTCTTTCAGTTTATATGGGGAAAGTCAAAATGTTGTTTTTCCGTGTTTCTCCGCACTCGAATGGCACAA
>NJDC01002269.1:468983-493436 GCA_002245475.1 Calephelis virginiensis | reverse complement strand
GATATTCTAGAGTTATAAATAAAGTTTTAAATAGCTTTCTTTTATATATAAAGACTAGCTGTACCGACAAACTTCGTTGTACCTGTTGACTTCATATGGGGAAAGTCAAAATGTTGTTTTTCCGTGTTTCTCCGCACTCGAATGGCACAAAAAGCATCCTATGTCCTTTTTCGGGCTCTAAGCTATCTCGCCGTCTATTTTCAGCAAAATTGCTTTTGCCGTTCTTGAATTATAAATCGATCGAACCGAGATCTCATGAAATCGACATCAATACAACTAAACTACCTATAGAGGCAATTAATATTCAGGGTAAATTAATTAAATAATAATTGTTTAAAATTATCATTGCATTACTTCTACTAATACTTGTTAAATAGACTTTTTTGGCGCAGGAACGTGACTATCCTATAGTCAGCGCCAGTTAAATAATTTATCTATTAAAGGTATACACTGGCGCAGACAGTCCGATCCGGTGGTAATCTTACGACAGCTTGTCCATAGCGGTAGGTACCACTATTCCTGCCGTCATAAAGTCAGTAATCGCATTCTGTAGGGCTACTCTTGAATCTCGATTTCATACAAATTGGAAATTGGTATAGGATTATAGGATGTGTCACAATAATAGCGAACCATTTACATTTACTTAATAGCAAACTATAATTTTTATATCAGATTCGTTGATTTTTTTTGTACTAAATACTAATAATCCGCTAGTACTGTGTTAAAGATTACCTAAAGGTACATATTTTATTTACCATTACATTCGACTTCAATCGAATCGAATTTTTTACAGAAACTTATTTACAATATCATCAGCTAGGTTATGTAACTCATTACCGCTATCAATTTGTAGTGCTGAAAATATACTGTCATTTAAAAATAAATTAAAAGAATATCTTGCATAGTCCATGTAAATTATTAACTTATTTTTTGCTAGCTGCTGTTCATCTTGCATCTATATATTAATACGTGATGCCAAAACTTTGGACCCCTTTTTACGAAATGATTTTTACGCATGAGCATAAAATTTGGCACACTAATAATTTATGTATAGGAGAAGTTCAGAACGCTAATATTTTTCTATAATAATGCCTATAAAGTACATTAAATCAATAAATAAAACATTACCTACACTACTATGCATTTGACACACACAAACAAATATATTGAAGATAACGATAAAAGATCACAGATGGCGCACTAAAAAGTTTGGAAACAAAGTAGTTGGTCTTGAGAAATGAAGATGACGTTTTTATCAACAAGTAATAAAATTTATTATGGTCGAATTTCGACCAATGGGCGACCACTAGTATTAATAACTACGTCACAACAAAATATTCAACTACTTAGTATATACGAGTACATATTGTTCTGTTCTCTTGGTTGTCTTTAAGAAATCGCTTTTTTTGTAATAAGACCGCCTGTTGTACTTTAGCATTAATTTTATTTTATTTGTATTTTTTTGTTTGGTGGTTTACAATAAAGAATACTTGTTTTGTATTCTATTAAAATTTCCTACTGGTATCGATAGTAATTATTGATAGCTAGTTTCGTGTTCTGGTCTTTAGAGTAAGATACGCCAATAGCTTAAGATCCTAAGGTCAAGGTAATGTTTTTGTAACACATAATATGTATGGCATATCTACCTTCAAAAATAGTACAAAAGCAAGTCGCTTTCTGCTGCCTGTCGCACTGTATGCTTAGATCTTTGAAACTAAGCAACGCATTTTGATGCAGTTTTTACAGATATCGTAATTCAAGAACTAGTTTTATATGTATAATAACATAGAAGTTTGTTCACCTGCCTAATCTGAGACCGGCTGCAACTCTATATAACCAAAAATTAATGTCAATTACCTTTTGATAACGTGTTATCACGTGTTAATGGAGGGACCAATTTTGTTAATTCTTTTTTAAAGAGTTAGTTTTATTCATATAACTCTATCAGTTGGCTAGTTTCGTTAAATATTTCCTTTCAATTGTATCAGAAAAGTGGTTTTCTCTGGTCGCCTCTGTGGTCTAGCCGTCCGGCGTAAGTCCGACGCCGGTACTTCTTAAGGTACCCGGATTCGATCCCTGGGTCGAGCAACAAAAAAAAATAGAAAATGTGTATTTTCAGTTTTCTAATAAAATTAACATTGCCCGGGATCGGTTATGTGCCCGGTTGGCGATAGGCTTGCAACCTAACACATTGTGGGACTTAGTGTCTTCGGCTAGTCATGGATGCCCTGGTTGTGTCTCTGCCTATCTGTTCAGGGATATGGGCGTGATGATACTAACTTTTTTTACATTAGAAAAGTTGCAATAACTTAAAGCAACTATTTCGTGACATAGTCTTTAGAAAACAAAACAATACAACTCTTTTATTCAAAATACCATGTCATCAGTTTGTAAAGCAGAAGCTTATACAAAGTATGTTCTGTATTCATATGTGTGTCTCCCAACATGCACCTAACTAACATTGGCCAGCTTTGCGCTCAACAAAAGCCGATTTTGCTCACGAATGGCGCCGGCGAAACCGAGCCAACAATTAAAACGATGCTTAAGCCAGCCAACTAGTTTTCAAATTCCACTGATTATGTTTGTTGGATCTTTACTCTAGAGTACGTGTGAAACTAGTATAATATGTTAATGATTGGAAATATTTGTTTCTGAAAAAATTTAAGAAAATAAAGAAAAGTGTCTTCACGCCCATATTCCCGAAAAGTTAGGCAGAGGCATAACCAGGGCACCCACGACTAGCCGAAGACAAAGTCCCACAATGTGTGGCAAGCCCATCGCCGACCGGGCACATATCCAATTCCGAGCAACAATTTTTATTAGAACATGTGAAAAACCACATTTTCTTTTCATTGCTCGACCCGGGAATCAATCTTGAGACATCATGAAATCAAGTCCAATACCTGGACCGCTGATCACGGAAGCAAGTGAGTTTTCTAATAAAAATCGTTCTTATACCATATTCAACAGCCCTTATCAAAAGTTAAATTTGTATATTCTGTATTTTACGGAGTTAGTTATATTTGAAATTTAGGTACTCTTTAAGCTAGTTGAAAATAAAATCCCATTATGAACTGTGTTGCCAAATTTTAACGTACTCGTTTCCAAGTAGAACTACCAAAATAAAGTAGACAAAACTAGCTCTAACAAAGGTAGTAAATCTAGTTTTCTCTAGAGAATGCTTTCAGGATATAAGCAGAGTACCATATTTTTAAAATTGCAAAAGTGAAATATTTTTAAAATATTTCATAACGCTACGTGGTACTTGCTTATGTAGACCGCCCTTACTTCGCCTGCCGGCTTTCTTAGAGTATTTATTTCTTTACTAGCCGTCTTGTTATCGTTTACTTGAGACTTCATACGCTCTGCCCATCAGCAGGGGACTTGGCGTAAATAATTTATGTGTACGTAACTTGACCTCTATATACAAACATTTCCATACGTTCCGGATTTCAAGTTATACTGATTGTTGTGATATTTGTAATTTTTAAATTAGAAAACTTATTACTTAAGAAAAATCCATTTTATGAAGTGTTTATTACAAATGAGAAAACGAATACATTTTATTGAACTACGCGTTAATGAATTACTTATATTTCGATTTTTACCCCTTTCCCACGGAAACCCCTGCAGTAAGGGGAATGATAGGTATCATTTACCTGTTCCGGAACAAAAGTAATTACCATCTAAATTTCAATACAATCAGTACAGTGTAAATCTCGATCATAATACAGACACACAGACAGACAGATGCCCTTTTTAGTCTCCTGCATCTACGTTTTAAATCTATTTTAAAATCTATTCTTTAATCTATTTTTTTTTATTATATATTTAATACGTGATGCCAAAACTTTTTACGAAAATTGCGGACGCAGGAGCATAAAATTTGGCACACTTAAAATCTATTCTTTAATCTATTTTTTTTATTATATATTTAATACGTGATGCCAAAACTTTTTACGAAAATTGCGGACGCAGGAGTATAAAATTTGGCACACTTAAAGTTTATGTGTAGGATAAGGACAGAACGCTAATATTTTTCAATAATAATGCCTATAAAGTACATTCAATCAAATAACAAAACATTACAGACGCTACCATGCATTTGACACCCACAAACAAATATATTGATGATAACGATAAAAGACCACAGATGGCGCTCTAAAAAGTTTGGATACAAAGTAGGTGGTCGTGAGAAATGAAGATAGCGTTCTTATCAACAAGATATTAAAATTTACTATGGTCGAAATTACCGCTAAAATTAATTACAGTGGGCGACCACTATTTTTATTTTCTTTAAATGTATAAAATTCATTTATTTTAAACGGTAAAGAAAGGAATTAAAAATTTCGACACGGGGCTTAAAACCTCAGTATCTCAAATAGTTAGAACATTCGTTGGCTCGAGACGAAAGGATACAGGCTCAAATCCTGTTTGGTGAGATTCTTTTACTTTCTTTAAAATGTATAGTTACTTATCGACAGTTTTACTCTTAGCACAAACTTCATATAACACAGTCATAGCACTAATCACTAATCACTAAGCACATAATCTAATAATTACAGCAATATTAACAGTATTTAGTTCTTAAACCCAACAGAGCAAATTTAGAAAAATAAATTAAAAATATGCAGTCTACAATTTAAATGTTCGGCACGAATATTAGAAACGCAAAGATCTGTCTGTCTATCCGTTACGCTTTCACACCAAACTACTAGTCCATTTTTTTAAAATTGTATATGCGCTTCTTCAGAAACGTACCCTTAAAAAATCAACCTCAAATAACGATTATGGGTATTAAAATTTGTATGAAAATCTATTCTTCACTGACGAAATTGCGGGTTGATAGCTAGTATTATATTAATAAATCTATATCAACGTTTTTGACGTGACAACGTCTTATAATTCGATGGAGCCGGCTGCACGCACCAAAAAACATGACTCATGTGACGTTACCTCGCTCTGAAGCGTGCCATTTAAGGCTTGAAGTGCAAGGAAGAGCATGGAACGAGCGACAAAGAGCCACCATCGGCCTCCGTTCTTATGACGTTGTCACGTTCAACTATCGTCAGTAAATCGACTTTACAGACAACCATTATTTTCTTTTTTGTATATATCAACGAAATTCTCAAAACATGTGCCTTATTAATTGTCCCAAATTAACAGAACATTGCAAACACACGTCTTAAAAAT
The DNA here is from genome assembly GCA_002245475.1 of Calephelis virginiensis. Taxonomy (NCBI): domain Eukaryota; kingdom Metazoa; phylum Arthropoda; class Insecta; order Lepidoptera; family Riodinidae; genus Calephelis; species Calephelis virginiensis. The sequence goes on along the minus strand of NJDC01002269.1, from coordinate 488,243 downwards.
TACAGGATTATTGTTTTTTACCCAAGAGCATTTGCAATCTAATTTCAGGTTGGCAACGCGCCATTATCCTTTCATAAAGAGTATACTCACGTCTACTTTATAAACTGTCTTATTAGATTTTAAGTTTCTGGTGTCTTAAGAGAATTGGTACTAAAAAAATTAAGAAGAGTTCTGCTTACCGTTTGCTCACTTTTGTCGTGTTTCGACTGGTATATTCTAGCTTTATATTATAGTAACGCATCAAAAACGACTGTTTGTATTTCTTACAAACAGTAGATTTATATGTGAACGTTTGCCTTCCAATAACAAGAAAAAACTTATTGTTTCTTTACTTAAATTGTACTCGTATAACGTTTGCTTGGATGAAATTATTCATCTCTGTAGTATAGTGGTCCAGTGTTGTCGTTGACTACTTGAGGTCTTGGGTTCGATTCCCGAGTTAAGCAAGAGCTCAGAATGTGTTTTCTTATTTTCTCATAAAACCGCTGCGCGATTGGATAAATGCACGGTTGATGATAAGTTTACCATCTATCACATTAGGGGAATACTTATAACCTGGCTGCCCCTCTGCCTCCCTTTTCGAGGATACGGATGTGATGCTAACTTACTAGCTTAACTAAAGAACTAAAGTTAAAAGGATGTCTACTAGAAATCGTTCTATTTTAGCTATAAAACCACCTGAGCCCTTACCATGAGTTTACGGCTTGTCAAGTTTACTATACTTGCTACCGTCTATGTAAATTATTTGTATGGAAACAGCGCATATTTTTGTAACTAAGAGAAACACATTTAGACCAAAAATGTCATAGATTTCGATTCGTAAGTTACTGAATCTATACCAACTCATGGTAAAGGCTCTGATGTATACTACAAACTATAAGTTACCTCGATAATAGTACTTCAATAATTTTGTAGGTTTCATTCGTTTATTAAAACTTAACTACCTGTTTTTAAGGGACTTCAAAGTGGAGAAGCACTTTAATTCATCTATATGTTTTTTGTGTATTAGTATAATATGTGTTATAGTATTTTTGTGTGGCAATTACTCGTTCAAAAACGAATTTTTCGTGTGATTAGTGATTCTAAGGCGGTCTTATATAAATTATATCAAGTTCCGAAAAGTGGAATTTGTGAGCGTAATAAAATTTGAGTTTTTTTTTAAATTTATATTTTTTTTACATTCATTTGTATAAAAACATATTAGCTTACATATAATATTCTAACAGAAAGCTCGTAATATGAATGCATAATAAACCCAAGATTCATAAAATTTGATGCGGTATTATAATTAGTTTTATGAAGGAATGGTGCAGAAAATGACATCTAATTAGTATCACCTTGCAATGGCTTCTCCATTCGTGTCTTAAGCACAAACGAGTAAGAGAGATATTACATTTTCCACAAATATTTTTCTACGTTATCATTTATCTCTTTGGTACAAACTACTAGTTTTGAAGAAATTAAAATGTGTTTTCGTAATAGAATAAATACCGCTGCATAAATGTACTGACCACCTCGATGGTCGAGGGGCTAACTCCATCAAACAAGTTCGAACGATTTCGATTCCGACGAGAGCAGGCATTTCTGTGATGAACTTTAAGGTGTCTGCATTTAAAGGTCTGCGTATTTATTATTTATTGTGGTATCAACAGTAGCAGTATCATTAACTAACACCCATAACACAAGCATATAATTTGCTTACTTTTGTGACTTGTTCAGGTTATTTTGTATGAGTGTTACGCAATTACTCCGCTACAGCCAACCGATAATAGCTAAACGATTTACATGTATTTTTTTAAATGTTTCCAAGTTAATTCCATATTTATATAATCATGATCCGACCAGAGGTTTTTTAATAATACTTAATGATGCAAAATTTTAACGACTAGCACTTTATTAACAGTAGCTCAAAAACTACTAGTAGGATGTTGATAAAATTTATGTGGGACAAAAAAAAAAATTACCAAATCGCGACGTGTTACCCAATGAAATAGTTTCCGAAAAAAGAATTACCAAATCGCGACGAGTTACCCGATGAAATAGTTACAGTCGGTTTTTTTACAATTTAAGTATCTTCACGCCCATATCCCTGAAGACATAGGCAAAGGCACACCCAGGGCACCCGTGACTAGCCGAAGACACTAAGTCCCACAATGTGATAGGTGGCGAGCCTATCGCCAAACAGGCACATATCCAATCTTGAGCAACGTTTTTTTTTATTAGAAAATTGGAATAACCCAATTTTCTTTTTGTTGTCCGACTCGGGATTCGAACCCGGCACCTCATGCAGTCAAGTCCAACAACTGAACCGCTAGACCACAGAGGCTTACTGCTTTTAATAATTTAATAACAGTCACAGTTGTTTTTCTCGAAAGGAGTCTTCGGTCTAGAACAACTAGAAGGAATTTCTTACCAAGAACCTATATTATTTGCAAACCTTTTAAAAATTTTAAATCTCTTATTCCAAATCAAAGCGGAACAAGATATTTCAAACCTTACAAAATCACATAAACATTTCCTTAACGTTTACGTACCACCATTTTTACCTCAAGCATACGAAGCTCACGCAAAGTCTAGATATCATAAAATTTTATGATCGTTACCTATGTGCAATGTAATTTTCTTTCTCCGCATCCGCTGTAATAAAATCCAGTTACTCCACAAATTGTATGATCTAGGTTACTTTATGGATACGTCGGTCACTTTTTTGTGAAAGAAACCTAATAAGACGCCGAACTCGCGGTATCTTCTGGAACGGAAATAAAGCTCATATCAGGTTCACAATCTTAAGAATAGATAGGGTGACAAGGTTTCATTTGTTTCAATTTGTTTGTTTCAAATAAATAAATAATAATAAATCATCATTATTTCACATAAACCTACAAGAGAAACTTGTGACGGGTCTATATAATAATAAATCTTCCACCGGATCGGAACGCAGCCGCACACTGAGAAGATCCGGCAAGAAACTCAGCGGGCTCGCCTTATTTTTTTCTCATTTTAAAATATATTTACAATAACTAAATATAGTAATGATACATTATATATTATAAGAGATTGGCATGAGGAGCAATTAATCCCAAGCAGTCTTATCCGCTAAATATTCAGCAATGTTATAATAACCCTTTTGATTTAAATTACATTTAACACATTTTTTTTAATTTATTAATTGGAAGTTCTTTCATATAATTGGGAAGTTTATTGTAGAACTGTATTCATAGGCCCATGAACGAATGGCTCACTCTAAGGAGACGAGATACATGCACAGCAAGATTATATTTATTCCTTGTATTGACACAGTGTATATCACGATTTCTTTTAAATGAACTTGAATTTCTGTGAATATACATTAAATTTTCAAAGATTTCTTTGATTTTTTCTCTCAGGGAAACTCTTGGGCCTAAGTTATAAATTGCCCGTATGGCTCTCTTTTGTAAAATAAATATAGTATTGACTTCGACAGAACTCCCCCAGAGAAGAATTCCATACAACATGATGCTATGAAAATAACTAAAATAAACCATCCTGGCAGTCTCAACATCAGTTAGTTGTCTCATTTTTTAACAGCATAAGCTGCTGAGCTTAACCTAGTTGCAAGTTTATCAATGTGCGGGCCCCATTGCAATTTTTTATCAATAGTTATTCCTCAAAACGTAATAGAATCTACCAGGTTCAACTTGTTCCCATTAAGTTGTACATTGGTATCAACTTGTCTCACATTTGACATTGAAAATTTAATACAATTAGTTTACAAAAAAAGATTGTTTACATGAACTTTTGAAATCGCATTGTTCGTTTCGTCATACTTACCCAGTTGTCTTTTCACTTTAAATATAAGTGAAGTGTCATCCGCGAACAATACAATTTTACGTAGTAAGGTAAATCGTCAATATATACAAGGAACAAAAATGGACCAAGAATAGAGTCCTGGGGAACACCCATCGTAACAGTAGCACCTGTTGATTTTTTACCAATAATTACAACTTTCTGAATTCTCCCATTCAAATAAGAAATCAGAAGATCGAGTGCCTCATTTCTAAGTCCATAATGGCTCAGTTTCCTAATCAGTGTACCGTAGTTTACGCAATCTGATGCTTTGAACAAATCGCAGAACACCCCGATTGCATCCTGAGAATCCTCTCAACACTTATAAATTTTCTTTAATAGTTCCAAACCAGCATCGACTGTTGATCTAACACTTGTAAAACCAAACTGTTTATTATGAAATAGTCCTAATTTATTAAAATGAAGTAACATTTGATTCAATATCATTTTTCAAATATTTTACTCATGGTAGGCAGAATGGAGACAGGTAGGTAGTTGGAGGGATCAGAAGAACTTTCAGATTTAAATACAGGTACATCTTTACTAAGTTTCATTAGATCAGGAGATACGCCATTTGAAACACAACTGTTAAATGTTATAGCTAAATACAGAGCAACAACATTCATTACTGACGCAATAAATTTTAAGAGAATGTCCCCATAAGTTTAACGTATTTTTAATTTTTAATGATTTAAAGAGTTTTATTATATCCGACGCATCAACAAACGAAAATTCAAAACTATTTTTACACTCATCTACATATTGCTTCAGCAATGATTCTGCAGCACTGGGTGATGAATTGAGAGCTTTAGTAGTATAGCCGCTGAAGAATTTTTCAAACTCTGTTGCTATATCTAATTCTTCTTTTATTTTCAAATCGCCTATTTTCAAGTGATATTCGTTATTGAAAATTCTGTTTCTTTCCATTTCACAATTAGTAATATTCCAAGTAGCTTTTATTTTATTTGTTGATTTTTTAACAATACTTTTTAGATATCTAAATTTTGCAATCTTACAAGCTTTTTTAAAAATTTTGGAATATTTTTTACATATTCTTTAAATACAATGCTGTGATTGAAAGTTCTTTCATAATACCACTCATATAACCTTTTCCTACTTTTATGAATACCCAATGTTGCCCATTTACTAAAAGCTCTGTGGTTACTATTTACGGTAATTTTTTTGGCGTAAAAGTCTGATGATGTACAGTTTGTATTAATGTCAATAATTATTCATTTAAAAGGTTTGGATCGTCATGATACAGCAACTTTGGTAATTCTTCTATTAACGCTGTCTCAAATCTTTTTAAACGATTTGCATTAACAGGAACAAAAATAATATCTTTTTTTTGAGCTTTTTGTATACTTCTTGGCAATTCGACTAATATTCCACAGTGATTTGAATCTATCTCTTTAACAATTGATTTCTTAGATAGGTGTCATATTTGTAAATATGTTGTCAATACAAGTGGCACTTGAGCAATTTATTGTAGTAAATGTATGTAAGCCACCTTGTACACCCTATGATGAATTTGAATTTAGAATGGAAGAGGTCCTATTTAAAGTATCTAATTCAAGGATTAACGTTTTTATCTGTGGTGACTTCAACATAAACATATTAGACTCGTCAACGCAGTCACTTAAGTTTTTAAATAACTTTAGATCATACAATTTGCATAGCATTTTCTTTGAGCCCAGTAGGATAACATAGGTGTAACTCATTGTTTGAAAAGCATTTAGTCTATCATACACCTACTAAATCATGCTATTTACAACCATCTTCTACAAATTCTTCCATGCCTCTCTTATGTCACACTGAAAACTTGAAAAAAGAATTTGATAATACTAATTACAGCAAGGGAAATAAAAAAATAATCATGTATTCTGATGAAATAGGTAAAAATATGGGACCAATTTTAACAAAATAATTTGGTACTCCGGTGTCTAACTTTTGTATCACAGGTGCCAATTTTTCTCAAATATTAAATTATTTCCTGTACTTTTTCACACAACGCTGTATTAATTCTTTGTATTGGGAGAAGAGAAAATGTAAATCAAAATGAGTTACAAAAATATAAACAGCTTGTATATGTTCTTTCATTTCTTTTTGCGCAAGATTATATTTAAGGGTAATACTGTGCAGGGAATTCTCTAAACTAAGTAGTTTAGAGAATTCCCTGTATGTAATGTATGTAATGTCAGCCTGTAGAGTAACCATATCTAATTCATATTTATTTAATTTGTTTTTGGTTTTAATACAATTTTCTTTACATATATTGTAATTTTTTAACAATAGCTTGCTTTTTTAATTTTGTTCTGTGATTTTTTAATGATTTTATTAAGTTTGATATATTTTTTCAATTTATTTCTATTCAAACAAACAGTTTTTTTTAATTTTGCATTATGCTATCATCACAGGTTAAATCTATAGTTACTAAGGGAGGTGACTTACAATTAATCTGTGATTTAAGAGAAATGGATGATGGTTTATCGAACAGTTCCTCAAATTGCGACTGTGTCGGCGCTATCTTGATTCCTTGATCAACACACTCAAAATCTTCAATTGTCTGCCGGGCTTGGCTCAGTCTATGTTTCAGTTCAACATTGCGCTTGAGTGTTTGATCAAACTCAATACTGCACTGGTCAAATGAATTGACCAAGAGGGTCAGTTGGTCACATTCTTGGCAAACGCTTAAAAATCTTTGGTGTAAATCAGCCATTAAGTTATTCATATGACAACTCTTCATAATTAAAAACTCAGTAAAATATTAAAAGCCACTACTGATTTATAAATGCCAGGAAATGTAGATTTATAAACAGATACAGAATACAGATGTAAATTAAAAAAAATACACATTGTTGGTAATTCTGCTGTTCATAAACTGAACTTGTTTTAAATGCATGCTATCTTTTTCAAAAGGAACAAAAACGAAAGTGATGGAATGTTTCAGACTTGTCAGATTAGTCCGAACATATCAAATTGTGATGTTTTTAATCAACGTTTTCGTCGTGTACGGACTAATTTGACAGCACTAAAAGTGTTTTGTCTCTTTCTGTTACTTTCGTTAAAAGAACACAGCGATAACTTAAAATTGGTTTAGTGAGTTCGCGACAAAATTGCCACTATTGCTAGAATATGGGTTTAAATCTCGTAAGTCAGTTTATTGGTTACTCTATTTATAAAATAAGTATGTAATATTACTAACATTATTAAACTTCTTACAAAACGCAAGTTTGAACATCAAAAGTTAATCATGCAAGCAAAATTTAAACTTGTTACATCACGTAAGGGCCCATATTGCGCTTTTTAGCTAGAGTCGTGACCAAATACCTAAATGATTGTGAATATAGTGACTAAAAATCTTTTTTCTGGGTTATATGTGTTTATTTATTATTTGAGCGAAGTGACACCACGCGTATACTCCAAATCGGGACACGACAGTGAGCATTCACGTATGAACAATACATTGAACAAAAACGTGGGACAATACTGATAATGTCCCTAATAACGGGTAATATATGGAGACAATAGCACATAGATCATTGCGTTTTCCATATAACACCCTCTTCTGTCTCTCAGTCATATCAAACTGGATCTAAATGGCTTTCATTTGAATATGGCTTATATCGTATTAGATTATATTGTGAACAAAACGTGTACCTTATCCCTTATAATGACTTTATCTATTTTATAGGAGACTGCACATGTAACACAATGCGAATATATACTCTTCAGTCACTATAACAGAAACTATAAACTAGACGATTATTTTCTCCAATTATTTCATTACTAAGTGTGACTGCGTGTGTATGTGTGTGTGTGTGTGTGTGTGTGTGTGTCTAGACATTCAAGGTATGTGAGACTAAGCAGTTAAAAATAAACTAATAATTGCTGGTACTATTGGCTGCTGTACGGTCTGATAATAGAGCTCAAAGACAAAAGATGTAACCCTAAATTTCCCATTATTTCTCATAAATTCCTATAACTAAAAACTACAGTGTTAAGCCTCGGCGTCTTTGAAATTGACTTCAAGCACATCAAAAAGAAAGGAGTTGTAAGTTTGGCTTGTCTGTGTATGTCTGTCTATGACATCATGACTTTTAAATCTGACGTGATAGAAGTGGTTCTTAACTACATAAGATATCGGTTGTGTCGTTGGTTATTTGAAGAATAAGATCTAATTATTTCGAGATTGTATCAGCTACATTTTATAAACATACTAACAGTATGTTTAGAGTTATTGTGATGTCGTCTATATAAAAGAAAATTTATGCATTTATGCACTAGTCGGATCATGATGAAATTAACATGGGACCGCCTTAGAACTATGACCTAACTTTCTAAAAAGGTTCATCAAAATTAGTTTGCTATTGGCCAAATACTTGCGTAAAAAACACACAATCGATTTGAGAACATCCTCTTTTTCGAGTTGGTTAAAAAGTTACAGTCGAACCTTATCTTATTATTAACCTTTTCTTTACCTTTATAACGTCATTTTAATAGTAATATTGATTTAAACTAAATAAAAAGTCGGGTAATCTGATATAAAAATTACCAACAAGAATACTTAGAGACTAAGACGTTCGTGTACAACAAAAATTCATAAGTCTATTTTTACCGAGTGTAGAAAGAAGGATGTCATTGACTACATGTTTTTTATATGTTTGTTACATGATTATTTGGTCTGTGACTAACAAACTTTGATGATTTTTTTTTGGATTGTTAAGTCGTGGATCTGAGGTGGTCCCACTTTTCCGAATCTGTCGATTACAAAAAATCCAACTAGACTAGACGGATCTTGATAAAACTTATTATAGACCACCTCGGAATTATGAGTTAACTTTTTAGAAAAAAAAAAGTATCTTCACGCCCGTATCCCTGAAGAGGTATGTCGAGGCACAATCAGGCCATCCACGACTATCCGAAGACGTTAAATGTCAAATCTAATAGACCACAAACCTGTCACCAATTGGGCCATATATCCAATTCCGGGTAAAGTGCAATTTAACCCTAGCTAGACACAAGTTTGCACGTCTTCCGTTAAAAAGACTCCCTTTATCGCATCTCCTCGATTTAGGAGCGTTTCCCTAACTGCCACAGCCTGTCTGCATTGGTATACTCGCAGGGCCGTCTAAGACAACGCTGGGGCCTTTGGGCACAAAAAACTTTTGCGTTGGTCCTTTTGGAACATAAAGAAATCAAACCTTACTTTTTTTTCGTTTTTATAGGATAGTCCGGTGAAGTTGTAAGAACCTCGCGGTTAGCAACATATAAGCTATTTAAAAAAAACAATTTTTTACTTTGATTTTTTGGTAAATCAATTACATTATTTTATTACAGTATGTCATGAATAATATTAGTATGCTGCTTTTTTTTATGATTACGGTAAGTTTCTTTTGGTACTTATGTTGAGCAAAATCTATTAAATCCTCAAACTAAATTTTTTGAAGATACTATGTTTATAATTACTTACTATGTTACTTTCTATGTTTATAATTATTGACTAATTACTTATTAAGCTGCAAAATAGAACACCGAAACTAGGCCAACGAGAAAAACGTAATGCACCAACCAAAATATTTTAAGGATAAAAGTGAGTGAATTATCGATCCTCCGAGGCCCTCTGAGTACAGGGGCCCTGGGCACTGGCCCCGTGTGCCCTTATGGTAAAGATGGTATTGTATACTCGGCATTGACATTTCGAGTGATGTACAATTTCGTGGTCACCTGGGGGAGAACGCTAAAATAGCCTCGAAATAACTTAGTGTGCTCAGTAAAATGAAACAGTATTTTGAGACGACCCTTCGCTTACAACTATACAAAGCGCAAACTCGGCCTCATATAGAGTACTGTTCTCAACTCTGGGCAGGAGCTCCACAGTACCAGCTCCTTCCGTTTGACCGCATTCAACGTTGAGCAGCTCTAATTGTCAATGACCGAGCAATTACCGCTCGGCTTGATTCCTTGGCATAGCGTAGAGATTTTGGGTCCCTCAGTGTTCTCTACCACATCTATTATGGGGAATGCTCTGAGGAGTTGTTTGGTTTAACCTTCGGACATCGCGTCAGAGCTTAAGGTATAATGTCCATCATCTTGATGCGTGGCGATCTACAACTGTGCGATTCCGAAGACATTTTTTGATCCGCATAACACCTTTATGGAATCAGTTACCGAGAGCGGTATCCCCAAACAATTATGACTTAGGAACCTTCAATAAAAGAGCGTACTCATTCCTTGAAGGTCGGCAACGCATCTGTGATACTCCTGTGATATGTCCGTGGGCGGAGGTGATCGCTTTCCATGAGGTGACCCACTTGCTCGTTTGCCTCTTCTTTTATATAAAAGGTTGTTTTTATAAGAATTTTGGAAATCACACTTTCTTTTGTTGGCCAAACCTCATGAAGTCAAGTCCAACAGTAGACCGCCTGCGTGGATAAAGGAAGGATTATCAAATCTCGAAGTGTCAAATAAATTAAACTAGCAAGAGCTAGTACGGATTGTTTTTATAGATATTGTATTATATTTGTTTACATGCTATTTAGTCAGCGTATCGATTTTTATAAAAACTTTCATCCCCTGTTGCAGGCAAATGGTACTTGATTTAAATAAGTATCCTCTATTTGAAATCAGTTTTTAACTATAGCAAATGAAATTTCATCAAAATCGGTACAGCGGTTTGGCTGTGAAAGCGCATGCAAAACCTATCGCATTCATAATATTAGTAAGGATATTTTACAAGAAACTAATACAATACAGCAAACAAGAAAATATTGTTCCTCAACATAGCGAGTAAACTTCCCGCTAAATGTACGTTCCCTGAAGCATATCCTGTAACTTATGTCTGTTATAATAAATCATAACTTTCATCTTCCACCCCCGGAGTGCGGGCTTGATTATATAATATACTAAAAGTTACGAGTAATCGATGCTACTTGGGAATGTACTTATTAATCGTATACTATCTATATGTGTGTGTCTGTGGCATCATAGCATTGAATGGATAGATCGATTTTTATGCGGATTTTTTATAAGAAAGTTGACGTGATTGAGATGATTTTTAGCATTATTGGTAATTTAATTTTAGTGTTATTAAGAGTCAGCAATCAGATGCTCAGCACACGATTGGTTATTATTGACTTGACTGACAGGTAACGTAGCAAGTTAAAAGATGACTGACGTATAAGCATACATTTTTTAAACCATCACTCAAAAGTAATGCAGTTACAATAGTAAAACTGCCAACAAAACTTATCGTGTAATGGATATCATACACAGTCATGCAGGCGTCAGTCAATTCCATCGTTTTTGAATTATGTTTGAAAATGTGTTAATGATATCGACTTCATGCAAACGTTAATCACCTTATACGCTTGTTTATCCGTCAGTCACAGCAGTGTCTGTGTATCAGTAAAACCTACCGTGTGGTAGACATCTAAGATATCAAAAATGTAGTTTAATCGCGTCTATGGTTTGCTAGTTAGTGTAGTTGTTAAAAACATTAGGTGGAATCGAATAAGAAACTAGGTAGGAAAAGGTTTGTTCCACTGTTTACGTCTGCCTATGTCTTCAGGGATATTGTCGTAAAGATACAGATGAAGATATTTAGGAAACGAGAGGGTATTTTTTGCGGTAAGAGATTGTTGCCTATATAAGTAATATCGTACTGGTGTATCGCTACCTTTCTTTGGTGAGGCCCCATATGTCAATCTAGCAGCTATCCCAAGCTATCCTATCCTAGGTAGGAACACAACAATTATCAGGACGAATTTATAGTATGTGTGTGCTGCTCTAAATTTAAGGCTAACTAAAATGTAAAATTCCATCAAAAGTCCAAATGTGAAAGTCCGTTAATGAACATTACGGAATACTAAAAAAATAATATGAGTTTTGGCGCCATCGAGAGAAAAGATGGTCGAAGTTTTTTCATAATTATTGAATTTCGTGTTAATATTGAGTGAAATTAGTCAATTTTGGTGGCATTTTGTACACTTTGTTCAGTAAAAGTGCACAAATGAAATAATCATAAAGAAATTAGCATATCGTAGGTATATTTTCTCGTTGCCGCCAAATCTCGTTACATGAGCTTGTGTAAAAAGGCCACCGCTTTACCCAAGAGCCTGACATGACTTATTGACGACTTACGACTGATGACTATTTAAAATTAATTGAAATTGATATAAAATTTGATGCAAATTTCTACTTGACTAATGGCTATATACTAACGTGAAGGCCAAAACTTAAAGAAAGAAAAAGAAAAAATAGTATCACAACAGAATCACAAATACTAAAAAAACGATATAAAGTCCGTTAATGTCTATTACGTGACACTCAAAAGTTGAGAGTGTATTCTGTATCCGCGTTCTGAACGAACAGAAATCTGAAACTTTGTCAAAATTCTTGATTATAAAAGCCTTTTGATGCCTTTTTCGTAACACAAAACTGGAAAGAGTAGTCTGTATACTTTTTACCTTAGTGACTGAAAATAAAACAAGTGTGAAATACCATCAAGAATATGAAAAGATTATTGATACATATTGTGGAGCACCGAAGAAAAGGAAGTAAGAGTATAGTATGCATATGCGCTGTTTTAAATTTAAAACGAACAAAAATTTGAAATTCCGCCTCAATTCTTAAATTTCAAAGTCCGTTGACCCCTATTATGGAACACTAAAACAATCATTTAGAATATAGTCTTCAGTCTGTATACGCCTATTATCTTAGTGGCTGCACATAAGACGAATACAAAATGTCGTCAAATGCTAAAAATATCTGAGATTATTGAGAACGTAGTCTGAATAAGCTGGTCTAAATTTAAGACTTGTTTAGAGATGAAAGTCTGTTGACATCTATAACTTTTGAAACAACCTAAAAAGACAGTAAAAATTTAAAAGTGTAGTCTGTAAACACTGTTCTTAATTGAAGTATAGAAATCTAAATTTCCGTCAAAATTCTAAAATTTGAAAGTCCATTTATGCCTGCTATGGAACACAAAAAAAATTACGGGTTGCACTCCGGGAGTGCCGGTAGAAGTGAAAACTTGAATATTTACGTTGTGCATTTTTGATATTTTGGAATGGTTAAAGAATGATTTTGCACAAATCAATCATCAGTATGAAAGTACTACGCATCATTTATGTGGTAGAACAAAATATTCATTTATTGCGCCATCGTACACAAACATGACAACACGAACATTCGGGCAAGCGCCTTGCGCCGTCTAACGAATTTCCGATTAGGTCACGTGTCCTTACGCGAGTTTAGAAGTTTTTAATCATTCCAAAAAAAAAAGTGTACTACACCGCTAAAAAGTTTTCACTTCAAAAATTGAGAGTATAGTCTATACCTACGCCTTTTATCGTAGTGAATGAACATAAGACGAATATGAAATGCCGTCGAAATGCCTAATCGCCTAACGCGATATAAACAACAATGGAACCTTGATCTCGCATTGTCGCTACAGAATAAGAAGGATTTACTAAGACTCTGAATAAAACAAGCCAGCGTCTCGTCTCAGCCGCGTAAATGCCTTTTGTAATCATATTGCACGGAGGTTTCAAGCCGAAAGGCGAAAACTTTACCACGTAACTTTATATCTATTTGCAATTCATTAGTTATCGTACATTTCTTTTGATGGAAGAATATTTTGTAATAGTTTTTTAGTAGCGAAATGTAACTTTTTCTGAGGAAAATGGAAAAATAAATCTACTTAAAAAGTATCTTTACGCCCGTATACTTGAAGTCGTAGTCAGAGGGACTAAAATCCAAAAATGTGATAGGTTGCGATCCTGTCCCTAACCGAACACATATTCGATCCCAGACCACGTGATTTTGATTAGAAAATTGAAAAAAAACACAATTTTTTGCTGCCCGACACGGACATCGAAATCGGGACCTCTTGAGGACCTATAACCTAAAAACATCTTAGGGTCCAACAGAGGACCGCAAAAACAAACAGGCGAATCGATTCATACTTGAATATTCTTTTACCTCGTAGTTAAATATGGTAGTTAGGGTTAAACCTAATCACATTTTAAAATTTTGTTAAAATATGAAAACATGATATTATGTTGTAATTCTAAAAATTATGTATGAATTTAAAAATATTTGCACACCACAATGTGGTAGAATATGTTGATATAAACAAATATTTTTTTGTAACAACTTCTAACACACATAATCAGCAAATAAATAAGTTTCATTTGCATTTCATAATAGCATTTACCACACAGATATCTGTGTTTAATGCTCTGTCTACCAGATTAAACACAGATATCTGTGTTTCTAAGGATTTTTCTTTTATGAAATGACTTTGCCTTACACAATTTTGCTAAGCGGTCCATATTATACTCGAGTGATTTACTTCAATTATTTGAGTAATTCGGCCCAGGCTACCCCATCTGCCCATGTTGGTCCGAGTCCTCTATGTAGAATAAATAATCTGCTTCACTACCACGCAACTAGTAAAAGGAGAGTATAGGCTACATGGGTCATTATAAACAAGAGCACTGATGGCAAAGTAATGTGCAGCAATTCTGCCTACTGCCTCACCTATAACATTGACAGCGTCATATTCCAGTTCAGAGTGTATTGTAGCAAGTCAACTTGCACAATAAGCATTACTTCCAGAATACAGGACAACAACGCACCTATACCAACAGCTATGGTGTCTATGTGCCGTGGCATATAGGGCATTTCTTAGTGTCAAGAGAGCTTTTCCTTGTTTACTATGTTAAACCAAAAAAACGGTCTGGGTCCTCGGGACTGAAAACGAAAAAAATAAAAAACGTTTATTTTCAATTTTCTAATAAAAATAACGTTGCTTTAATGTTTTAAAGATAATTCGCCTTTTCATAGAAATAAAGTGAAAATTGGAGATGTCAGGTTTCCTGGTTCAGAGATTCAAGCTAGGATGCAACTTAAGACAGCAGTCTGACTGAGATCTAGACATATTCCATGTAAAAAGTTCGCATATTTGATTAACAAGACGAACACTCCGAAGTAGAGATGGTAAAGCTCTGAACCGGTTCAAATATTCAGATAACAAAATTTGAGTCACAACTGTGGCTCAAGTCCAAATTCGCAGTTCACAGTTCAATGGAAATATTTCGCACTGATGTATTATCTATGATCAAAAGTTGCAGTCAATGACTGGCATGTGGTATGGTTTGCGTGACAGTTACGAATATGATTTCCACAGGTAATTTGAACAGAACTATGAGCCAGTTCGAATCTCCAGCTGAACTACGTGACTCATGAACTGATCTGTGGTTGACGGGCTGTGGTTGAGTTACTCATGTCTATTCTGAACTGCAGTACTTGCGGCATTGTTGAGGACTTGCAACAGGAA
Source organism: Calephelis virginiensis (assembly GCA_002245475.1). Lineage (NCBI taxonomy): Eukaryota > Metazoa > Arthropoda > Insecta > Lepidoptera > Riodinidae > Calephelis > Calephelis virginiensis. Next base: position 473,071 of record NJDC01002269.1, on the reverse strand, counting down.
TGGAATGTGTCAAGAATGAAGTAGTGAGGCAGAATATGTTTAACCAACTCTGAACCGGTGGGATATGGGAATAATGCAAAGCAAAATACTGATCGCCTCTGTGGTCTAGCGGTTCAGTTGTTGGACTTGACCGCATGAGGTCCCGGGTTCGAATCCTGGGTCGGGCAACAAAAAGGAAAATTGGGTTTTTCCAATTTTCTAATAAAATAATGTTTCTCGGGATAGGGTATGTGCCCGGTTGGCAATAGGCTTGCCACCTATCACATTGTGGGACTTAGTATCTTCGGCTAGTCGTGGGTGCCCTGGTTGTGCCTCTGCCTATCTCTTCGGGGATATGGGCGTAAAGATACTTGCTTATACTTAAAATACTGATCCTCATTCAAAGGCAGCTAAGTGTTAAATAAAGTTATTTTTACATTGCATTGACACTGTTGCTAGATATAGATCAGGTACGATAGGATGGACATATCCGAAAATATTAAATCCCGAAGCAAAAATAATAAAACGTAGTACGTAGAAGTTCAATAAATAAGTTACCTGAGTACAAGAAAAAAATATTTTTCTCGATTAACCAAAGATCCAATTTTTTTTGTTATTTATTTTTATGATATGAACTAGCAGACGGATTTCCTGATGGTAAGAAATTCACCACGCCTAGAGACACTGAATTATGTAATGGTACGTTGTCAATCTGAGGCCGGGATGTTAGACCTCGAGCAAAAGTAAGTTTACTGTCTACCTTATCATATGCTGGCCACCTTATTATATTATGGCGGCAGGAAAAGGTAATGCGGTGGTACCAATCCGGGCGAGTCGCTGCAAAACTCTACCACTTACGTCAGATCTATTCTTGGTAGCAACTTAATTATCTCGGAAGTGCGCACTTGCAAAAACAAAAACTTTCTTAAATCGGTTCAGAAACAACGGAGAAATCTGTTAACATATATAAAATAGTAGTGGAACATATAACCTCATTGCTTTTCGTGAAATCAGTTAAAAAATATAGGGTATCTACTAACACTTTGTGTTATTTGTGTACAAAAACTGTGATGCACAACTTTGTTATAATCGGTATAGACGTTTAAGCTAAACAAACGGATATAAACCCACTAATAACTACTACAGCATCATATCGTGTGTCTTTTTTTATGATAATGGAAGGCAAACAAGCAGACGGATTTCCTGATGGTAAAAAGTTGACGTCGCCTGGAGACACCAATGGTGGTAATGGTGCGTTGCTATACTGAGGCCGGGATATTAGGCATCGAGCAAAAGTAAGTTTACAGGCTACTTTATTCTCCGAACGGGAACACGTTAAGAACTTATAGCGGCAGGAATAGGTAAGGTGGTAGTACCATTCCGGGCGAGTCGCTGCGAAACTCTACCACCTAGTCACGGAGTTAGATTCCCGATGGGAGCAGGCATTTGTGTGATGAACATTTAGATGTCTTCATTTTCCGGGTCAGAGTGTTTATTAAATTATTTTCTGGTATCTATTTAAGTATTTCTATGTATTAGTATCATTGACTAAAAGAAATAAAGAAAAGAAAGTATCTTCACGCCCATATCCCCAAAAGGGTAGGCAGAGGCACAACCAGAACACCCACGATTAGCCGAAGACACCAAGTCCCACAATGTGATAGGTGGCAAGCCTGTCACCAACCGGGCACATATCCAATCCCGAGCAACATTTTTTTATTAGAAAATTGGAAAAACCAAATTTTCTTTTGTTGCCCGACCCGGGATACGAACCCGGGACCTCATGTAGTCAAGTCCAACACCTGCACCGCTAGACAACAGAGGCGACCCACCCATAACACAAGCATATAATTTGCTTACTTTGGGGTAAGATTCAATTTGTGTGACTTGTCCAGGGGTATTTAAATATGTCATTTGTCTCTCATGACAGTTTGCTATCTTACTACATATAGCGTCTAATTTTTCAAATCCTCATTAGGACTTTAGATAACAATGCACGTTTCTCAAATAAACTAATCTTGCCATATTTACCGACGAGAGTAACCATTCATCATATGCAATCTGAATTGTTTGCTGGAACATTAGATATTGAAATGAATATTGGCCAAGCGTACAGTTCAAGCATTTGTCAAAATTTTGTGAAATTTGCATGTGATATTGTTTTTATGGTTTTCTTTACATTTTGATGAACTGGCCGACCCTTTGTACTTCATTTCGCTTGGAATTTACAGCTGCTAATAGTTTTTATGGATATAAGCATTGATTTTCCTATTTTCCCTGCATATATCCCTATTTATCTGTACTAATATTATAAAGAGGAAAGGTTTGATTTTTTTGTTTGTTTGGTTGAAATGAATAGGCTCCGAAACTACTGGAGCGGTTTCAAAAGTTCTTTCATATTTAGAATGCTACATTATCCCTGAGTGACATAGGCTTTGTTTCATCAAAATCGGTACAGTATAAGTGAAGTTACGCAGGTGAATCTGCTTGAAACTGCTAGTTATTTATAAGACCAACACGCGAAAAATAAAAAGAAGTGATAAATTATAAGGGTTCGTTTGGCGCCAAATGGGCTCAGTTTTTCATAATTACTGAATTTCGTGTGTCTATTGTGTAAAATTAATCAATTTCGGCTAATTTTTTTGTTTTATAGCCCCGTATTGTTCCGGGCTTCTTTTAGAATAGACCATCTGCCTTCCTTCCAGGCAGCTCGTAAAAGGTGAGCATAGGCTTACCGCCACTAACACCGTAACATCTTACTAGGTGGTAGAGTTTCGCAGGACTCGCTCGGATTGGTACCACCGTCTTACCTATTCCTGCCGCCAAAACGTCAGTGCTTGCCGTCGACGTGTCCTTAAGGTAGCTGGAAAACTTACTTTTACTAGAGGCCTAACATCCCGGCCTCAGGTAGGCAATGCACTATTACCACCTTTGGTATCTTTAAGCGGCGTAAATTTCTTACCATCAGGAAATCCGTCTGCTTGTTTGCCAACCATTATCATAAAAAACTAATAATAATTTGTTAAGCCAAAGCGCACAATGATTCAAGAAGTTATTGGTGTAGCGTATGTCCTCTCGATGCCGCCAAATCTTACTCGATATACTAGCTATTGCCCGCGGCGTTGCCAACGTGAATAATGGTCCCACTGGAACATTTATTCAAAATAAAACTAACCTATGTGTCAATATAAGTTACCCTTAATGTGTGTGCCATATTTCATGGAAATCGGTTCAGCAGTTCTTGCGTGAAGAAGTAACAAACAAAAAACAAACATACAAACTTTCGCATTATTAATAACTTGATACAAATTAATGAATACTGGCATATGCTCACTCACATACTAGGACAAGAATTAAAAAAAAAAAAAAAGTTATCTCTTGTTGTCTCTTGTTTGTAAGTTGATTAAGTCTTTACAGAATTGACCTGCCTGGCAGTCCGTAAAAGGCGCTAACACCGTGACGTCTGGCTACGTGGTAGAATTTCGACTCGCATTCATTAATTAAAAAAGTTCAAAAGTAGCCTATTCTGCAACTCAGCTGCAATACAAAAAGTGTTGCAATAAATCATTTCTTTAAGAACGAAAGACATAGGTAGACATTCCACGATCAAATGGCTCGTGTCTTATTCGAGGGTGGTGTCAAGAGTTTCCTTAACCGACACATCTGTATGAAATGAGAAATTAATAAATGTGGAGGAAGCAGGGCAGATCTGCGAGGATCGTGACATTCCAATACTCTCTGCCTACCCCGTAAGGGACTTGGTGTGAAGATATGTGTATGTATGTGTGCATTTATAAGTTTACTTAGTATGGTTATTATGCGCTCTTTATAAAATATGCATGTAATATTTCAAAGAATAAAATTTTATGCGGCGCCATTTTGGTACAGCCAGTTCCGGATCTTTATTAATAGTTTCATTAGCTTCCAGTATGGTCGGTGAGTTCGAATGCTTCACTGGGATTTCACTGGGATTTATTCATCAGATTAGAATTAGAATATTGTCAATGTGTGTGTGTGTGTGTGTGTGTGTGTGTGTGTGTGCGCGTGTGCGTGTGCGTGTGCGTGTGCGTGTGCGTGTGCGTGTGCGTGTGCGTGCGTGCGTGCGTGCG
>NJDC01002269.1:428065-468844 GCA_002245475.1 Calephelis virginiensis | reverse complement strand
GTGTGTGTGTGTGTGTGTGTGTGTGTGTGTGTGAAGGGATGTAAAGATTTTGATAGGGTTTTTTTAAAGATAACGTGAATGAGATGATGTTAGCTACATTACCTAAAGGTTTTGTCCATGGTACATTAAAAAAATAGTTTTAGGATTTCAAACGCCTCTGACACAAATTAGAATCTTTGCCAATACTCATATTTCTATTATAAATACTACTGACTAAATGTTAGACTTTTGCGTGTTTGTTTGACGAAACAGAAAAATGCTGCACTGAATTGATTCAGTTTATCACTAAAGGTATGGCTAAAACACTTTATTTAAAATATAAGCCAACAAGATTAAAATCAGTCATGTAGGAGCGGAGATATCTTCATCAAAAGTAAAAAGCAAAGGGCGTATACCTAATTGCTCAAAGTATTAATAATTATTGTATTATATTTTTTTTAATTGCGCGATTAAAGAACTTAAACAAAGACGACCATGTTTGACTCTCGTGTGACGTCATGTGTCACTAAATAAAACGTAACTAGTAATGGAGCATTAAAGACTTTTTAGACGACTATAAACACGCCTTCCAACAAAGATAACTTTGGAGAAAACTTTGTTTGCATCTTCCGATAACTATTAAATTTGGATATAATCTGCGGTCCAGATGAATGCAAACCAATGTTTACAACCGTATAGAATTCCTCTTATCGACCAATTTAAAGAGTTTAACTAGGTTTTGGGTATTTACATTACAGATAGCAATAATTACTTCAGACAATTTTGAAACGGGATTTTTTTCAATAATAAATCATTACTTAAGAAAATTGCAAAACCTGTTATTTGTAATTTAAATATTTTTCTAAGAACTTTCTAATATCCAGTAAATATTAAAAAAAAAAGAGTTAAGAAACTCCGGAAACTTCTCCGAAACCGGCGTTTTTGTATGAAAAGGGTTATAAATGTGAAGGAAGCTAGACCGGTTTGTCAGGATTGTGAGATCTGGCACACGATACACTCTGCCTACCCCGTAAGGGACTTGGCGTGAAGATATGTATGTATGTATTAAAAAAAAATTCACACGCGTATCCCCGATTAGATAGATAAAGACACAACCAGGACGCCCACGACTAGCCGAATACACTAAGTACCATAATGTAATAGGTGGCAAGCCTATCACCAACCGGGCACATAATATCCATTTCCAGGAAACGATGTTAGTTTAAAAAATAGATTTTCTTTTTGTTGCTCGATTCGAAGACCGAACCCGGTGCCGGTCAACACCGGGCCGCAAAACCACAGTGGCGATTATTTGTAAAGTATTTCATGCTTTGTTATATGCATAGTAATATTTCACAAAATAAAATTTTACGCGGCGCCGTTCCAGTACACCCAGTTTGGGATTCTAGATCGAAATGGTTTTATCGACTTTCAATTTATTCGGCGAGTTTAATGTATAAGCGCCGGATTTTCCGCTCCAAACCGCCCGGGTTAGATTTGCTGCTCAGGTCATAATGAATTTTATTGCTTTTACATTATAATGGGAGATAGTTATGCTTTCACGGTTTTATATGTAAAACTATTTCCGGCTTAATTTCCCTGGTTTCTTCACGTGTTAGACCGGGTTTTATGAATAGACTGTTTCCGGTTTAATTTTCCTGGTTTCTTCTCGTGTTAGACCGGGTTTTATGAGTAGAATAGACCATATGCTTCTCTGTATAGTAACTCGTAAAAGGCGAGGATAGGTTAAACAGGTCATTACTCACAACCGCTGGTAGAGGGCTGCGGAGTAACTTGCAAGGGTAACATAACATTCCGGCAACTGGACCGCAATGCACCCATAACATCTATGGTGTACTAGCTGTTACCCGTAGCTTTGCTCGCGTGCCAGTTAATATATTTACTGATTATAGCCCATTAATAAAGACTTCCATACAAAAGTTTAACCTCCGTTTCACCACTTAGGGGTAGCATTCCCAGAGTTAGAGTAACAGAGTTAGAGTATCTGACTAGGTGGTAGAGTTTAGCAGCAACTCGCCCGGATTGGTACCATCGCCTTACCTATTCCTGCCGCGTCATGACGTGTTCCAGTTCTTAGGGTAAGGTAGCCGGTAAACTTACTAATGCTCGAGGCCTAACATCCTGGCCTTAGGTTGGCAACGCACCATTACCACCTTTGGTGTCTCTAGGCGGCGTGAATTTCTTTCCATCAGAAAATCCGTCTGCTAGTTTACCTTCCAATATCATAAAAAAAATTAAAAAAAACTAACAGTTGCAGTCGGTCAGGACTTCTTATTATGTAAGAATAGATAAAGGCCACGGTTGCTCTTACTAACAAGATAAGTAATTATTTGCTGACTTATTACATAAAAATACGTGTATCTATATATAATTATGTACGTGCTTATCACCTAACTTTCAAATAAGGGGATGATTATGTTAATTTTTTTGTAATTTTATGGTATTTTTCGTATTTATATTTAATGTAATATTTGTAACTTCAGTTATTAGTTTAGATAAAATTAGAATATCTGTTTTTATAACATCACCAATTCAAAGAACAAAATTCGGTGGAGCAGCCATTTTGTAAATTATAAACCAAAAAGGAGCTGTGTTTGCCTTTGTCACCGGATACGAGGTGGTAGATTTTAGCATTATATTGGCTCATCACAAGTGCCTATTGTAAGGCTTATTATTATATTAAACTTATCTAAAAATAGCTTATACTTATACTAAAAAATTGTATTGCTAAAATGTTTATGGCTTTTTCCATTTTCGAGTCAAAACAACTCTACCAACTGAATGGGTTATAGCATAAACATACGAGTAGACTATACCAGTTTAGCGCAACTTTTATATCAAAAAATAAAAATAAAAAATTTGCTATGTTTTTTAATTGCCCAAATCATATGACACTCGTTACCTTATATCTAAATGCCTTTAGACTTACTTTCAAATTATACAGGTTATAATTTTTCAAGAAAACTTTATACAAATTCGGGTTTGCTATGTATCTATGGAAGTCCCGCCTCTTATTACGAAGTATTTATATACTCTTTGGACTAAACCTCGAAGAAGAATACAGGTTACTTTTAATTTAAATATCTGTTGATGTGGGAACAAGTTATTTCAAAATTGAATATGCAGTCGAAGTTGTGGGTGACAGTTAGTTGACAACATTTGAGACAGCCCGTACTTGTCACAACCATTTTTCGTAGAATCTTCTAAACCTTCACATTTAAAATTGCGATTTTTTCATTAAATACAAACAATGTCGTATAAGTCACAGGGACCATTGTAATTTTTACATATCATATACGTCAAGTCTCTTACGCGGTAGGCAGAGAGTATCAAGGGCCAAATCTTACGTACTTTCAGATCTTTCTTGATTCATTATCCTTGTCGCCTCTGTGATCTAGCGGTTCAGTTGTTGGACTTGACTGCATGAGATCCCGGGTTCGAATCCCGGGTCGGGCAACAAAAAGAAAACTGGGTTTTTCCAATTTTGTAATAAAAAAAAATGTTGCTCGGGATAGGATATGTGCCCGGTTGGCAATAGGCTTGCCACCTATCACATTGTGGGACTTAGTATCTTCGGCTAGTCGTGGGTGCCCTGGTTGTGCCTCTGCCTACCTCTTCGGGGATATGGGCGTGAAGATACTTTTTTTTTTTCATTATCCTATTCATATAAACACGCCAGTTTCCACCACTACTCGAGCGATGTTATCATTCATAATATTTATATTTTGTTAATTAAAACAATATTTAACTCAATACGAGTATATATGAAGCAAATAGTTAAAAAAAAATATAAAAAAATATAGGGACCGGCCAAATTTTAATACGAGGGAGTAAGGGCTAAAATAATAATTTATTTTAAACAGTACTGTCAAACTGTAATATTTACTTTTATAAACATTCGTTTAAAATAGTCCGCGTTAATACTTCGCTTGTTGTTACGCTATGTCGTACCTAGTACGAGTAATGACTTCGTCAGCCTGCACGTACGATTGCTGTCTGCGTGAACAGCTTAAATGCTTCTTTTACGTTACAACCCGATATTTTGTATTTTGCATCAAAAACATTTTTTAATTACTAGGAAGATCATAAGCGTTATTGATTCCCGACCCTCTCTCAAAATTTGGCTAGTCTTTTAAATATAAATTTGCATGCTATTAAATATTTATGTTTTATAATGTAAAATGGAAAAAGTGTATATTTTTAATTTTCTAATAAAATTAACGTTGCCCGGGTTTGAATATGTGCCCGGTTGGAGATATATGTGGGACTTAGTGTCTTCGGCTAGTCGTGGGTGCCCTGGTTGTGCCTCTGCCTACCACCTCAGGGATGTGGGCGTTAAGATTAAATGAGTAACACAAATATCCAACAAATAAATATTTTTAATTTCATTTCCATGCAGTATGAAGTATGATGCCAAGTCGGATAATTAAGTAATTGTGTTAACATTAATTGAATTCATTTATGGAACACAACGTACAGGTCAGATATTTTATTGTACAAATGAGCCTTTATCATACAAATAACACCTTGTTTTTGAGCTCATTGCTTATTTGTAACTACTATTTGATTTTCTAATTGTGTTGGCCACGATACATTGATCAGAAAACTACGCCAATGTGGAATTAGAAATGAGGCACTCGATCTTTTATATTCAGCAAGTTGTGATTAATAGTAAAAAACTACAAGTGCTTCTACTATGTTGGGTATCCCCTCAGGGCTATATTCTAGGTCCATTTTTGTTCATGTGTATCATCCATTTGACATCCACAAACAAACACATTTATAATGATAAAAGATCACAGGTGGCGGCCAAAAATATTTATAATGTTTGGAAAAAAGTAGTTAACTCTTTAGGTCTTGATAAACGAAGATGGCGTTCTTATTGAAAAGAAAATTAACAATAGAACCTTAATAGTATTTGATCATTATATTTTATTTTAAATTGAAAAACTTATTATTAAAATTTATTTTGGTCAAAAATTAGCTAATTATAAATTTTCGTCTCCATCTATCTCCAACATAATAATTAATGGTATCGTCAACATATACGAAAATTATATATTATTACTCAATAACTATTTGTCGAATCATGATAAAATTCATATGGGACAACCTTAAAATCATGAACTTTTTTTCAAAACCAAACCATCAAAACCAGTTTGCTATTAGCCGAATAATCAAGTAAAAAACATCCGAAAAATGAAAAAACCCAAATTACTTTCTTCCATGTTTCCTTCTTGAGAAGATTTATTTTCCATGGAAAGAAGGTGTCACTAAACGTATACTTCTTTGATTGGCTAACGTGGCGTGGCAACACTCTCTCTTGGTTTTTACAACAGCTACACTGGACTTTATTCTAAATAAATAGATGGAAACTGCTCAACGACTGAATTGTGAATTGTTCAACTGATGTAGTCAGTCAACCTGGTTCAGATCTCTAAGAAACTTGGCACGCTCACCATTTAGGTGTTCTGAATTGGAAGGTCGATGAGTATTTTCCACGCACGCTTCCCCAAGAAGTAGGCAGAGGTACAATCTTACATGAATAGCCAAAGTTTTTAAGTCCCACAATGTGATAGCCAATTCTAGCACCAACCGGACACTTGTCCAATCCAGGACATAGTCATTTCTATTAGAAAATAAAAAAGTATCTTCACGCCCATATCTCCGAAGAGGCAGGCAGAGGTACAACCAAGGCACCCACGACTAGCCGAAGAAAATAAAAAAAAACACATGATTTGCCTGACACAAAATTTGAACCACAAAGGTTTTGAAGGTAGTCGGTAAATTTACTTAACTAGGTACTAATAAAGGATTTCAGACCTAAATTAACCGCCGACGCACCGTTAATATATTGCTACCATAGAGGCAAATTGTACTTCTTCCCATCAAGAAAATGTAACTGCTTATTTGCTTATATTATAAAAGTTGTGAATGTATTGCAACTTTCACCAAAACTTTCACGTAATACAAAATAATGTTGCAGAATAAAGACCATTCCTTAGAAACATTAAAAGTAAATAAGCTGGTTTCCTTTGTATTATCTCTGGAATCATTAAACTGATATCAAAAAGCATTCAACAATAACATAGAAGATCGTAATAAAGTTTTAATGGTTTGCTAGTAGGGTTACCACCTCTTAAAAGCCGTAGAAATTCGTTTGATACGTGGAAACAGAGATAGCAGGTCTTTGTCACTTCAATTTGATGTTGTTTCTTAAGAATTGTATTTTTTTTTAAATGAATTCTGATTTTTTTCCTTAAATCGTTAAAATATCACATTTTTTATTTAATATTTTAAAATCAATTATCAGATTAGTCCAGTTTAATCTATATCTAATACGAGTATATGAAATTCTCGTGTCACGTGAGTTGAACTCCTCCGAAACGGCTAGGTCGATTTTCGTGAAATTGTGTGACCATATTGAGTAGGTCTGAGAATCGGCAAACATCTATTTTTAATACCCCTAAGTGATAAGGGTGACTCAGTGAATAATTTTTTTTACTAAGATCACTTTAAAAAAAAATTATAAAAATATAGCAGAACAACGTCTGCTAGTAATAATATATAAAAATGAATCCCCATTTCGGGTGGTCATCGAATCACGCTTAAACTGAATGACCAATTATGTTAATTTCTTTTTGTTGTGTTGGTCGAAGTCAGTAAAAGATTTTTATGAAGAACACATCCGGAAAAATTGCAGGTCAAATGGAAAACATGTTTTAATCCATACAAACTATTAGTAGCTGTTAATACTCGTATGAAACGATTTAAAGTTGACAAGGTCGACTTGTGTCAAATAATAATGTGACTGGTCGTCGTAAAATAATCATGTTAATTGATTATATTATATTGAATAAATATATTTACAACCTTAATTCATTCTGGAGAGCTTAAAAACGAAAGTAGTGTAAATTAGATAAGGTGAAATGTATATTTTTCTTAAGTTGTGAGATCTATAAGCACTAATACATTATTTGCATGTCGCTGCAAAACTCTACCACCTAGTAGGATGTCACGGTGCTAGTGACGATAAGCCTATGCTCGCTTTTTATGAGCTACCTGGTAAAAAAGATGGTCTATTCTAAAGGAGCCCGGACCAACTCAATCCACGATATTCCCCGAAATTAATTACTTTCATTTTATAGTAATAACTCCATCAAATAAAATGTCCGCCTCAAAACGAGAAAAATAGTAACCCTGCTTACAAAATTGCAAACAAAGCTATATTGTGTACAATTGAAAATTTTATTTATTGTTTTACAAATTTTGTTATTAAAATAATATCCCAATTCTTAGATGTCTTAAAGTAACCCTTTCTGAACATATAATAAAAGATTATGTTTGTTCTAAAATTGTAAGGTCAATGACATCTGAATATTACTTTCAATAACTTCAATACAAGCACAGATTCCCCGTGTTGGTCCGGGCTCCTTTGCAGAATAGACCATCTGCCTTTCTTGCCAGGCAGCTCGTAAAAGGCGAGCATAGGCTTATCATCACTAGCACCGTGACATCTGACTAGGTGGTAGAGTTTCACAGCGACTGGCCCGGATTGGTACCACCGCCTTACCTATTCCTGCCTTCATAACGTCATAACGTGTTTCGGTTTGGAGGGTAAGGTAGCCGGTAAACTTACTTTTGCTCGAAGCCTAACATCCTGACCTCAGGTTGGCAACGCACCATTACCATCTTTGGTGTCTCTAGGCGGCGTGAATTTCTTACCATCAGGAAATCCGTCTGATTGTTTGCTTTCCTATAACCTAAAAAAAACAGATAGTATTATCTCCATCACTCTCTTAAGAGTTTGGTCGGCTTGACCTGTGTTTTTACCGCTTTTCATCTATATTTGTAGCTATAACATAACTTTTGATTATCATGTTGTAGTTTAAAGCAATATTAGCCAAAATAAAGTTTTCAAGGCGCTATCTTCGATGATCAAAAGTAGTATTCGTTACCAATAAACTTTGCTCGACTTATTTCCGTTTCCTTAATTACCGTACTCAGAGACCTCAAATATATTTTAGGGCCAATATTTATATTCTATCTAAGATAAGAGATAGAACTACTTTAGATTAGTAGACAGCAACCATTGTTATTTTTCAATAATTAACAAAAATATCTTAGCAACAAACTCTATAAGGCTTCGTATTTTTATTTTAGCACTTGCCCTGTGCTTGGGATAAATTTTCTATAAATTTTAAAGAAAGAAAAAATTTCGCCTCAGTAGCTCAATTGGTTAGAGCATTCGTCGGCTTGAGACGAAAGGTTACAGGTTCAAATCCTGTCTGGGGCGAAATTTTTTCTTTCTTTAAAATTTATAGAAAATCTATAAGGCTTATTTGTATCACTGCTGCTGCTAGTCAGTAGTTAGATATTCCCTATATAAAGTTGTGACTTAATAAGATATTAAATGTTAATTGAGGCCTCTGAGTGATGTTGTGAATAGTACTTGTCTCGGAACATCCATATTTAATGTTTTGACGAGCAAGGATATAGGCATTGATTGCAACAGGAAGATTCGGACATTAATTATAAGTTCAAATACATACCTTTTTCAGGCAAATTCGTTTGTAGGGTAGGTAGTGAAGAGTGCCAAGTGTCACGATTATTGCAAACCTAGCTAGTTTTTTGAATACCTATAATCATAACAAAATTTGGAAAAGTTAATTTTAGGTCAAAAAAATATTAAAAACAATCAATCTATTCCGAAAAATTCACTAGAGTTGCTCGCTTTACATTGCGTATCATATGTGTTTTAAAGATAATAGGTACAATACTAACCTACATACAAAAACTAACCTGATATAAAAATGCGGGTAGCGTTAATAGCATTGTTAGCTTTACATTTTTCTTTCTTTCTTCAGTTTTTGGCACTAGCATTAGCATTTGCTATTAGTCAAGTTTAAATTTGCTTTAAGTTATCCGATTAAACAATGTTAAGTTTAAATTAATTTAAAAATTGAAATTTTGAAGTTAGCCTAAATAAAACCCCAAAAAACTAATGTTTTTAGTATCCCACTAAAACATTAACCTCATTATTATAAGGAAATAAAGTTTTGATGTTCCTATGTTATTTTAGGGGCGGTATTCTATACGCCCTGTATGTGAAAATGACTGTTACAACTGAAATATACCTAAAAATGCGTTTGTTTTTTCTTTTACGCACAACCAAAAATAATTTCAAATGAAAGTTTGCACATATGTTTTACAATACCGTAAAAACATAATAAAAATAAAATTCCGTAATAGTTATTTATATTATAAAATATATAACGATTTTTGTTAAATAGGTAAAAAAATGTGACTTACAAAATAGCACTTTTGAAGACTTTGGTGGTTATGTACTTGAAACAATAGCTTTTAACTTATACTAAGTTTTCATTTTGGTGACTTTATTTCACTAGGCTAATGGTATTTATTTCCTTTTTGATATTCACAAATACTTTTTTCCTACAGTCATGCCATAATTTGAGAACGGCCTTAGCTATTTAATTTTACGTATTTTAGAAGTAGTCTAACACTTTTGCTAAAAATTACTACTGGAACTGCGCTCTGACAGATCCTGCGTAGTGTTATTTTAGTCCGGTCCGTTCCGATATTCCACTTTAATTCGCAATTTTGCCAAAAAGTACTGTCGTAAAAAATGTATTTAAGTTCTGTAGAGTCCCTCCCACATAGTAGACTCAGTTGGTTGTTTTTACTTAAAGACTTTTTTGAGGAACAGATGTAAAAAAATCTATTATTTATAATTCACTCTTTTTGACCTGTTCAACTATAAAATTTTCAAAAATTTTAAATGATTGTTCGTGCATTATTAAAAATGTACTGTATCAAACTATTATTGTAAGTCCAAAAATAGTTTTTAAAGCAGTTTAAATGAAGAAAAACTGACTCGAATTATTTCATAACTACTTCGCGATTTGGTCATTATTTTTTCGGAAGATAGCCACTGATTTTGAGAAAGTCTCAAATTTTGTCAACAGTAGTATAGTTTTTATTTATTGAAGCACTAAATTTCATCCAAGTTAAAGATATCATTAATAATAAAAAGTATAACTCAAAAACGACTACTTTGGGTTATGATAAAATTAAATGTTAGTAAAGGCATGAAGGTAATAGGCCTGGTTGCCGGGGAGTTTGTTTTGCCGTTTCTTCTCCTGACTGGCTAGGGTTGGAAACTGTGGTAGTGTACAGTACATAGGATTAAAATTAATCTACCTTCAAAATTATTTATAATAAATAAGGAAGATTATAGAATATGTAAATAAAATATTATTAATGAAAAATATAAATAAGTGCTTTGATTTACATGTTCAAGTGTATATTCATATTTAATTTCTTTATATTTAATTAGATATTCGCACACCACAATGTAGTAGAATATGTTGGTATGCTTAAATATCTTTGTAACAACTTTTTAACACACATATTCTCCAAACAAATAATTTTTGTTTTAATAAAGAAAGAAGCTCAGAATCATGATCTACCTTTCCAAAAAAGAAGCATCATTACCAGTTCGATGTAATCGCATAACAAACATACACAAAATCAATAAAAAGCATATAATCAAATTTATCTCCTCTCAAAATAAATAATATTAATAACAGTTAATAATGGTGATTTTAATAAATTCTTGTGAAAGTTAAATATGATCCCGCCACATCTACATCTTCGACAGAGCTATAAAAACTGATACTCTGTTGTTCATAAAGTATTTGTATTTTGTTCGTAGATTAGGTCTCTGGTAGACTCTCTACCAGAGACCTAATCTACGAACAAAATCTGTTTATGCTTATTATCTTCACTTATATGAAATATTTATCTCATTTTTCGAAGTGAAAATTTCTTTAGCAGCGTTGCGCTCTTTTTTGGAATGGGTAAAAACTTCTAAACTCGCGTCAGGACACGTGACCTGAAATTTCGTAAGACGAAAATTCGTAAAACGGCGCAGGGCGCTTGCGCGAATGTTCGTGTTGTCATGTTTGTGTACGATACTGCAATAAATTAATATGGTATTCTACCACATAAATGATAGTAGTTTCATACTGATAGTTAAAGCAATTCATGCAAAATTATCCCTAACCATTACAAAATATCAAAAATGCACAACGTTAACATTCAAGTTTTCACTCCCGGAGTGTAACCCGGGAGTGCCGGCAGACGTTCTTTTTAATTATTATACCCTTTTTCAATAACATTTAAACGTCCTGTTTTTTTTTGAAATGTTTAATTTTGTTGTTATTACTAGGACAAAAATTGTGTTTATCACTGACCTAAACGGCTGGCTCGATTTGGTTGGCTTCAGTGGGTTCCTAAATTGCACGAAAACCCAATTGGACCCGATGAGTGGCGATGTTGACGATGCTACCCAAAATAAGACTGCACAAATTTCCTCGGGTCAGCTAGTTATGGAATAGAAATTTCAAACTCGTATGAAGCGTTTCACTTACCAATCATGGCGTTAATACCCGTATAAGTTAGATTGAAATATTCATAATTCCACAGAGACTGGCGCTAATAGTTTGCAACTTTCCACTGAATGGGAGAGTGAATGGAGTTTGTGAAAACCATATTGTTAATCTCCTCCTTCCCTTTTAGTTCTCGCTTATTACCCACGACGAAGAGCGAAGAGTAAATTTTCATTGAAATTTTTATCCCCCATCAAATTTGTTTAGGGTCGATTGTTGAAAAAAGTAGCATATGATTGAACTCGACTCTTTATTTATATGCGTATTAAATTTCATAAAAAATAGTTTAAGGGCTTAGCCGTGAAAACGTAACAGATAGAAATATAGACAGACTTTCGCGGATATAATTTTACTTAGCTGTTTAACGGAACCTCGTCTACTTAGATTTCCATGTAAGTTTTCATCCTATATTACAATCGTTTAAGGGTAGTGTTAGTAGCTAAAAGTAGCTTATGGCATGACCAAATGCCATCAAAACCAGTCTAGCGTATAACCCTGAAATTCTAACAGATAGAAAGAGATAGACTATATAGCAGAATGGATGTGAACGATTTTAGAACGTACCTACGAACTTTCTTACAAAATATCTAAAACAACGAAAAAATAATTAGCAAAATTGACCCTTCTGTTCTAGCATGATGCGATGAGTACAGGAAATGGAGATTCGTCCTACTAATATTATAAAAGCAACAATTTTTGAGAATACGTGTATATTTCTTACACAAAGTTCTGAATTTACTAATAACTAACTAAATAAATAACTAATATAGGCTACAATTAAAAAAAATGTAACTTAATACGCGGTCAAAGCCGCTATATATGTGATATTAGAGATAATAGCAGCGTATTTTTTACAATGACAGCAAGATGTAACAATGTGTAAAACTCGATCATTTTATAACCCAAAGGTGGATGGTAATATTTATTTTATTTTCGTTTGTAGACACTTCACCTCTAACATAAGACGAAAATAAAAAAACAACAACCTCCAATAAAAACTACTTGCAATTTCGCTAAGAACCATTACATCACATATCAACAAATTTGGCAGCTTTCAAACAAACAAAAATAATTAAAAAACAGTAGCTTATAACGACAGGTATAAGCTATATTGAAACATCATTCTAAATTTTGGTGCGGAGAGGATAAAAGAGTTGAAGTCATATTGCTAAATATGAAGCTAAACATGGACTCTTTGTAATATTTTAATCAGTCACAAGGTATTCATGATAGGAGAAGAGCTACTGAACTATCTGACTAACTTTCTTTCCAAAAAGCTAGGACTTTTTTAATATTAGTCTATGCTTGATCAATCATGCAAGTACCGATCTAACATAGTAGGTATAGGTCTAAAAATATTCGGTGGTTACAAGTGTATGCCAGAACGTAGCAAAGTTGACATTGGTAAGATAGGTAATCTGTTGCCACTAGGCTGAAAGTTTGGATACTGATTGTTAGCTGCCAGCTCATTCTGCCGGTCATAAGTGTTTGCCAGACGAGTATATCATGGGACTAGTAGCCACTGAAACAATTGATGAAGATGATGTAACCACTACAGCTCAATAAAAACTGTACTTTCATGATTTAACGATATTACACTAACATTCAAATAACTTCCAGTTAGATAATCATGATACAACAACGCTTTCATGATTAAGCGATAGTTATAAAAAAATCCTAGCTTTATTGGTAGCGGGTTATTCAAATGTTTCAGAAGCTCTTTGTCTATAATATTAATATTATATTCATGATTTCAGAGTATTAATGTTACGGTTGAATATTCAGATTAGTATTGGGATTCATCACTGTTAATGCCATAACCACTGTAAAGAGACTAGAACTAAGGGAAACTGTTGTAGGCACGAAATTAAATTTGTGAGATAGGAAATCAGTCTGGTAATAAATACGCCTATCCTTATGATCGAATGTGATGGTAGCGCGTTGCCATTTTGAGTCTGGAGCTTCTCACATGATGAGGTGTGCCAGCTATTTCCTCCTTTTGACCAGAAAACAATTGTGATGAGTATTTATGGTATGGCAGCAGAAATAAAGATTTGCTACCAATCCAGGCACTTTGTCACCAAACCTTAACTGATCCTTGTAAGAACAGCTTGGTGAGAAAGAATTCCGCATATTCATTAAGGACTCCTTACCTATTCAATTATTCAGTTTGTGTGATTTGTACAAGAGGTATTTATTTATCAACCGACAAAAGAAAGAGGAGGTTCTCAATTCGACCCGTATGTTTTTTTGTATGTATGTTTTTTATTCCGGTGTTTGTGGACGGATTTTTAAAATTGTTTTTTTAACTGAAAGCCTATACTCCGACGGTGATCCCATTATAATTACAAACAATAAAATTGTAGGGTTGTCTTTGTAATATTTTTTTTCAAGCATCAACATCATAAGTTTATAAGTTGAACAACGTACTAATTAACCAATTAGTGTGTTGTTGTTGGTCGTGTTCATAGGCAGCGGTGATAAGAGGATTCATACAAATGTTACACACATGTCCCTTACACACACCAATTTACAAAACGCCGGTTCCGGAGACTCTTGACACCACCCTTGGATAAAATCAGAGCAATTTGATCGTGGAATGTAAGCCTATGTCTCTCGGGATACATCCATGCATATTCGCATTGTATATCTGTTTTTTTCAATTTCCCACTATTTCAACTCACTCTTTCTTGGATCTCTCTGTTGCGATTGCGATTGCGTGACAGTGTATTTTATGTTTGCTTATTTATCCTTCTCATACGTCTCAACAAAGCGACGTTTCGGCACAGAATAAATTTTGTTACAATTTTTTGTGTAGATAGTTAGGAAGCTGGAAATTGGTCGATACCGCCTTATCTTATTTTAGGTATATGCTAACTTTTTCCAATGAAATAAGAAGAAAAGAGATGAAACATTTTAAACATGTCAGGTTAGTCGGACATTTCAACTTGTGGTGTTTTTTCCGAGGTTTTAGATAAAAAGCATTTTATAACTGTCATGTATGTCTAATATATCTAATCTGTGTTCTGTCTCTTTCTATTACTATCAATGAATACTTTACAAAACCTAGTCAATGGTAATATTTTGTTTTAATAAACGAAATTCTAGAAGCTTCTTGATTTGTTTAGGTTGAATGATTTTAATGGAACACTAGCTAATGATTATAAAAGTAACTCAATAGCTGATTGAAATATTCAGAAATCCTGAGAGATTTCGCAGTTCGCAACTTTCTATTTAGAATGAGGTTGAAATATATATTGTTATTCTTGAATTTCCAATCAAAAATACAAAAAACCAAAGCAGTATTTTTCCGTCAATTTACAGGTCAAATTACAATTTAGAGATTGCAACTATTATGTATTTAATATTAAATATTAAGGACAATAAATATAATAAAACAATATTGTTACATTGATTTTTTTATGATTCAATAAAAAAAGACTTGATTGCGTTTCTCTTAGAATGCAAAAGTATTATTTACATTTCTTAGAAAACAAATGTTGCCCGGGATTGGATGTGGCCCAGTGCCCAAGCGATAGGCTTGCCACCTATCCCACTGTAGGACTTAGTGTCTTCGGCTAGTCGTGGGTGCACTGGCTGTGCCTCTGCCTAACTTTACAGGGACATAGGCGTGAAGATACTTTTATTTACATTTCGTACGTAAAGAATATATATAAGTATATATCGTTATAATTGATCAAATTTACACAAACCTTAAACTACGTCTAAAGATCCTCAAAAATTACTCTGTCTATCGGTGAAAACCATATGAAAATCTGTTCAACAGTTATTGAGACTTGGTTGTATCAATGATGTTCAGGAGAAGGATCATAGAGATAAAAATATTCATAGTTATGACAGAAAAAAGTCTGTTGGCTGAGGCTAGTGTCATATATAAAATGAATCCCCATTTTCTTTGGTCAATGCATCACGCGTAAACGAATGGGTCAATTTCCCCTATTTTTTGTTAAGTTATTATCACGAGAAAGTTTATATATTTAGATAAAAATATTCATAGGACAGAACAACGTATGTTGGCTGAGCTAGTCTTTTATATAAAAATGAATCCCCATCTAGTTATAAAATATTTATGATATTAAAGAAAAGTCTATCCCTTTTCACACAAAAGTAGTATGATATGTTGGATGTATGTAGTATGGTGAAGGAGACAGTTAAGAGTCCAGCGGAATTCCGGCTTCGTCGTTCGTTAGACGTGAGTCCTTTCCAGAGGTTCTAGCATGAACGTTTTTCGACTTCGAGTAGTTGTTTAAATTATTATTATGTTTTTATTAATTATTATTAATACTTTACTGTACATAAAAAAATACAAACACAAGAGAAGTAAAAATGCACAAAAGGTGAGCTTATCTCTAACAGCCGACTCGAAAAAAAAATTAAAGTTTAGTAATCCTTAAATTTATTATTATAATAACACTTAACAAAACTAACACGTGCTGTAACTATGATTATCTCGATCATGTCATCTATCGAGCGAATCGCTTCGAAATCGGTACATCTGTTCAAAGTTACGATGCCACAAACAGACACACACTGAGACACCAAAGAAGTTATTTTTTTGTCCTGGGTTAAAAACTACAATAATCTTGGCTGTGCAAAATAGTGGGTAAATTTTTTTTTCAGATGCAGAGTTTCAATACAAAAAATACCCCAAAATGTATTAAATTATTAGTACATAACAAAACTTAGGGCTGATTATACCGATCATGTTGAAAATCGCGTTTAGTAAAACAATGTTTAGTGTAAACGAGTTCAATTATCGGTTGTGATCCCGTTTGTAACCAAATGCAAGAAAGTACTCTTTTAAAATTGATAAAATTCTTACCCATCCCATGAAAATCTACATAACACATAAAATAGCTTAACTATAAAATTATATTTAAAAGAAATTGTCATATTTGACACTATTAACAAGTGATTAAACGCGGTTTTACGTAGAACCCGTTTAAATTTGGCGGTGAAATCCAACCTTAATGTTTCACAGCAACTGCAACTTTCATTTCTTTCGTTACATTTTTTTCAGCAAGCTTTTTTTGCTTGTAAACTTGAAAATGAACTAAGAATTACCTAACGTCAACAACATAGTCATTATTGTCTCAACATAGTCATTTTCATAGTTTTTTTTAATTAATATTTTTCATTATTTTTAGACCAAAAGTCAAATCTTTGTATTTTTAAAAACCCATTGGGGATTTAGAGTTTAACTCATAAATCCAAATATTTTATAAACGAAACTTGTGTTACTCAAGGCTTAGCCGATTTTATTCAAAATTGTTGAGGAGGTACCTTTTATAATGTTCTACTAAACCACAAAACGCTTCGCCTCTGTGGTCAAATCCCGGGTCGGGCAACAAAAGAAAATTGGGTTTTTCTAATAAAAAAAATGTTGCTCGGGATAGGATATATGCCCGGTTGGCGATATGCTTGCCACCTATCACATTGTGGGACTTAGTATCTTCGGCTAGTCGTGGGTACCCTGGTTGAGCCTCTGCCTACCTCTTCGGGGATATGGGCGTGAAGATACAAAACGCTTCAATTTTTCCAATACAACGATAATGAGTAAAAACGAAGTTCACTGGAACAGCTACTTCTTTTTTCTTTTCTTTCTTTAAGTTTTGGCCTTCACGTTAGTATTTAGCCATTAGTCAAGTAGAAATTTGCATCAAATTTTATATCAATTTCAATTAATTTTAATTAAACATCAGTCGTAAGTCGTCAGTTAGTCATGTCAGGCTCTTGGGTATTTCGGTGGCCTTTTTACACAAGCTCATTTAACGAGATTTGGCGGCAACGAGAAATTATACGATACGCTAATGTCTTTATGATTATTTCATTTGTGCACTTTCACTAAACAAAATTGTACAAAATGCCACCAAAATTAACTAATTTCACTTAATATTAACACTAAATTCAACAATTATGAAAAAACTTCGACCATCTTTTCTCTCGATGGCGCCAAAACTCAACAGCTACTTTTGAATATAAAAGCTAATAGTAGTATAATTTATATTTGAAAATCACCATGTCACTTTTTGGTTAGTACAAATGCTTGTTGATTGTTATTATAGAAAAGATTAAAAGATAAATTAATTCAAATAAACGTCTAAACTTATTGATAAACAATAAAACTTTATTGATTGTTGCCTTAATTATGTTTTGTCGAGTGTGAAGCGAAAAGTTATAGCTGGTAATATTCTGAGTTCTTTCTTTCTTTAGGTTTTGGCATTCGCGTTAGTATTTTGTCATTAGTCAAGTAGAAATTTAAAAATTAGTTAAAATTAGTCATAAGTTGTCAATAAGTCACGTCAGGGTCTTGGGTACAGCGGTGGCTCATTACTCAAACTCACATAGTGAGATTTAGCGGCGGCGGAAACGTTTAATTTCTTTATGATTATTTCATTTGTGCACTTTCACTAAACAAAATCGTACAAAATCCCACCGAAATTGACTGATTTCACTCAATATAAACACGAAATTCATTGATTATGAAATAACTTCGCCCATATTTTCTCTAGATGGCGCCTAAACTTCCAATATTCTGATTTTTACGTTAATATTCTGACCTGATCCCTTACTATGAGTTAACGACTTGTTAAATTTACTATAATCGCCACCGTCTCTGTAAATTATTTGTATGAAAACTTCGAACAGCACCTCTGTCGGTAACTGAGAGAAACACATTTTTAGACCAAAAGTTTCATAGATTATGATACGTAACTTACAGAACGTAATCTATGCCAACTCATGGTAGAGGCTTTGGTCTAAAAACGTGTTTCTATTAGTTACTGATAGAGGCGCTGTATATGATCGTAAATTAATTACAGGTTATAACATTAATGTCCTCTTTATGCTCTAAAATAGGTTTCGTAAAACTTTATAATGAGGTACATTATCTCTTGATTGCGTGCAAGTAGGGGTGCGTGAATGCACAATGTAGGCATATAGTCTATATACATTATATATTTACTGGATTTATTATGTTATTTATTTATTTATTGGAGCAGAGAAACTTGTCTATATAAATAAAGCATTGACAAATATCTTTTGATAATCAGATGATTGGGAAGGCGAATAAAGTTTATAAAATTACCTCTATGGTCTAGCGGTTAGATGGGTTTCATAAAATCCGGATTCCCGTGTCGGCCAATGAAAAAATAAGCTGTTTTTGTTCAATTTTCAAATTAAAACAATGTTGGCGGGAATTGAATGTGTGTCGGTTGGCGATAGGTTTGCTACTTATCACATTGTGGCACTTACCGTCATATTAATAAACTCGGTATAAAGTACTCCAAGTTCAACCTGGTATCATAGTCTTCATTACAATGTAATGCAGACTAAAATATCAACTTAATTTTACTCCTACCCTAGTCCATGTTTTTTAATAAGACGGTTAGTGTCTGCAGCTAGTCGTTGGTGTCCTGCTTTTACCTCTGTCTATCTTTTCGGGGATATGGGTGTGAAGATATTTTTTTAAATCGCCTCAGTGGTCCAGAGGTCCAGGTGTTGCACTTGACTTCATGAGTTGTCTGGACAACAAACAAAAATCTGTTTTATTCCAATTGCCTGGTTGGCGATAGACTTGTCACCTATCACATTAGACTTAGTGTCTTCGGCTAGTCGTGGGTGCCTTGGTTGTGCTTCTGTCTACCTCTTTGGGGATATGGGCGTGAACATGCTTAAAATTTCATCCTAATGTTACTTTATGAAACGGGTGTGTAATGAAATTTATGAAATGAAATGTGGATGGACTGGACATAGGTACCCGGGGAGCTTAGCCTATCAAATTGCTTGGATTTTATCCAAGGGTAATGTCGAAGGTTTTCGAAACATCTATGTTTATAACTCATTTGTTTAGTAGTTGTGAAACAAAGACACAAAAATACATACTAATTTGATAACCTCCTTATTTAATATTCGGTAAAAAACACATCAACTTTGTAACGAACTTAAATCTTAATTACAGTAGACGCAAAATTAGTTTTAGTCTGCCCCCGTCCTCGCTTTAATACATTTAACCTTCTACTGGCCAATCCACGCCACCAGAAAAAAGCAAAACTTAGTGTAAACAAGAATCTAAAAATACATTCTATCGCATTGAAAATATCACTGGCCCGGTAAAAGAGCGGTCATATCAATATTTAGGGGAAACAAAAGAAAAAAAAATGTTACAGCCAAGTCTGTTGTTGTCTATAATGTTTGATTTTGAAGTCAAACAAGTGATATTTTTTTTTACTTTTATTATGTTACATACAAATACACAACTCTTATGTACGGGTAAACAAAATACTATCATTTTCAGAAGATACTATTGATCTAAGATCCGAACCTAAATCGACCTTCACCAAGCTGATAATATAATGAAATGTATTTTATAATAAATGTAGTATATCACAGAATATATTAAAAATGGGTTTCCAAAAAAAAACCCTGGACAGAATATTTTTAATTATTTTTTTAAAAAATGATTTGTCATGAAATGTTGCAACATCATGATAATAAGGAAATATTATTCTGACGTATAATACAAAACAGAGAACGCGCAGACGTTGGGTTGCCTATTATTTACCTGGACAATCTACTGGGTTGCCAGGTATAAACAGGTGTGTCGATATCAGTTACTTTCACTGATTGGGTAATAGAATAAATTTTAC
Source organism: Calephelis virginiensis (assembly GCA_002245475.1). Taxonomy (NCBI): domain Eukaryota; kingdom Metazoa; phylum Arthropoda; class Insecta; order Lepidoptera; family Riodinidae; genus Calephelis; species Calephelis virginiensis. The sequence goes on along the minus strand of NJDC01002269.1, from coordinate 448,704 downwards.
ATCAACGTAAGCGCTGCTTTATTGCGAACACATTGATACAGGATTGCCTGCAAAAAAAAAACGGTCCTTATATAGGTTGCTGAATTTTAAAGATTTCAATTCCAACGCATGTGAGAGTGATTAATAGAGAGATAAAGGTATCAAACAATTTTTGCATCATTAATTAATTCAAATGATATTTTCATCGATGAAAAAATGAATGCTGTTCAAGAGGAATAAATATTTACATACAAAATAACAAAAAAATCGATAAGTTTAACTCCAATAAGATACATACAAAAAAATAACCTTATGTTAGTTTAAAGAAGTATACCTACCTAAGCACAAACATAATCGTACATCTAGCACATGTTCATCATTATCATCATCAGCCGGAGGACGTCCACTGCTGGACATAAGCCTCCCCCAAAGACCGCCACAAGTCACCGTCGCCAGCCGCTTGTATCCAGCGACTCCCAGCTATTTTGACCATGTCATCAGTCCACCGATTGGGAGGTCGCTTAATACTAAGTTCTCAAGAAAAGTATAATATATCCTATCAAATTATTTTTAAAAACATTCAAAGATAAAAAAATGTTAGCATAAAATGTGAGCTTCTCAAGTTTCATTATAAAAAGTTACGAATTGTTTCCTTTACTCAATGTTTCTTGTAACTAAATTAAATAAACATGTCTTTATTACTTTATTAAATTTCATACCAGGAATCTTCGACAATAATTCCAAAAACAAACAAAGTATTAAGTTTAAGGGACCAATATTCCATGATCAAACAGGCGGATATTACGCAGAGCGAAGAAAAAAATCAACATTCCCGAAGCTCCTTAGAGAAGCTTTAACTTGATCCCTAAGAACAGATAAGCTTCGAGTCGTTACTGAGCTAGACTTTCTAAGATAAAGAGAAAGTTTTCGATTCGAATTTGGCAGATGTTTTAAGAGGACGTAGGAAAAACTTAGTCCTAGAACTCCGGAATGGCACAGTAACAAGTCCAAACATCTTACAGTTTTGTGAACAGAATGAATGTGCTCCACCAAACTAAGTGGAGGGACATCTTAATACATTACTTGCCCACAAAGTTGGTCCAAAATACTTCTTTGAATTTAGTCTATTTTACTATAAATAAATACAATATACGTATTTACGAACTTTGCAAAGTGGAATAAAATAATGTTGTTTTGCAACATTCATATTTTGTTGCTGTTATTTAATGTTTATGCTTCATACCTTACCTTACCTTACACGCACTTACTTAGACATTGGCCATAAACCACGTAAGGCTTGAAAACATGTTTCGAATGTATTTATTTTTATTTCGCGATTTCTAATATGTAAATTTCCACTTGTTAGTTTTTAAGAAAATCTTTCCAATGTCAAGGACAGTCCTTTTGTCCTAGTACAATTGAATTTTTTTGCATCTTTTAGCATCTGCATATTTGCGTCAATGCCTTTTGCTTGTAACCAAGCCACCGTTTCTTCTTTTTTATTAGCTTGGGTAGGTGGTTTCTGTATCTGAACTGAGTGACAGGAGGAATTATGCATGAATATTACAGAAGGCTCTGGTAGGCTGGGCAAAAGCACGTTCTGGAACCACTATTTAAATGTAGTGGCATTCATTTCCTCGTGGTAGTCATTTGTGGTTTTTGCGTGGCATATTATCAGACGGGCCCCCTTACCCATTGGTACTTTCGACGTCGACGCTTGTGTATCATCCGTCCAAGAACGGGAAATCGAGTGATTGGCGTTTAGCCATGTCTCGTCAATGAACACGACATTATCCCAGTTATCATTTTTTTTTTTGCTTCTCTCAAAAAACTTATCCGTTTTGAAATTATGTCGTATCGTTCTAATAAAATTTTTCTTTTGTTTGTTTTTTATACGAAAACCCAATATCTTTTAAGATTTTGGTTAAAGCAGTTTTACTCCTACATTACTATGCACCAAAAGTCACAAAAACACAATCGAAGTCCGATTTAGCGCCGATGTCAGTTTGAAAAGCAGAAACAGTCCATTAAACGAAAGCCGGGTACTCAAATAAAAACAGATCGAAAACACTTGAAGAACGTGGTCTATGCGCACGAAACGACAACAGACGACTGTTTTAGCGCACAAAATGGTGGCCCGTAACGCCATTTGGGGTTACCATTTTTAATCTAAGTATAAAAATGCTAGTAACGCTATTTGGGGTTACCATTTTCAACCTAAATATAAAAATGCTACTTTCTTTCGCACGTTCGGTTTGGTCGTAGTTTTATTTTTATATTTAACAAAAGTTATCTTACAGTCCATAATTTTCAAATTCTTAAAAAGAAAAATAAAACGTATTATTTTATAAAGTATAACTGTATAAGAACAGATTACGATACTAATATTGCCTGTTATTGTTAGCACAGCACTACAAATATAAAGCGCTGACATAACCTTGTAATAGCGCAGTTTAGATTTAGAAAAATATTGTTCACCAAGTTATTTGACACTCAGTTTGACACAATATTATAACATTAATTGATTATTGATATAATAATGTTGTTTTAATGCTCATCAATTGTTAAAACGGTAAACAACCAGCAATAATATTTTTATCGTAACTGCAACGCCATTACAAAGTTACGTTGTCAGTTCAATCGCGACGTGTCAGGAACGCATTCTCTGAACGGTCGTATTATATTGTCAAATCCATTATTCCATACTAATGTTATAATGTTATAAATGCAAAAGTCCGTCTTTCTATCTGTTATGCTTTCACGGTTTAACTGCTAAACCTATTTTTCTGAAATTTAATGTGGTTACTATTCAGATTACCTAAATAACCTAAAACAGGCTACTTCTATTCGGAAATGAATCACTAAAAGATTATAATGGAGGATGAAAGTTTAAAGATTATAGTGGAAGATGAAAGTATCTATCTATATTGTTCGATTATAGCCACATCATCAAGCTGGTGTTTAAAGTAAAAAGTGAAAATAATTTTTTTGCAAATTATAGGAGTTTTGCACAAAAGTGTTTGTTCAGCAACTTATCACAAGTATATCGTAGTGTGCAAATATTTTAAAATATTTACACATAAATTGTTTATATTTATTACATTTTATATGTTTACCTGTTACTTTGTTAGCGTCAAATAGATTTTTATACAAACTTTAATATCCCCGAAGGGGTAGGCAGAGGCACAACCAGGGCACCCATGACTAGCCGAAGACACCAAGTTCCACATTGTGATAATTGGAGAGCTTATCACCAACCGGGCACATATCTAATAATCCCGTAAAATTAGTCTGGAGAATGAGCCATGTAAGGATAACAAATAGACACAACTTAAAAATGTGATTAAGTTTAACCCTTTTTTTGCTATAAACTACCATCGTTTCTAAACCTATGAATGTGATAACTTGATGCTAGAGAGAAACCTTTATTACTCACATGTCAACCCTCTTCTTCGTCACCAGTTCAATCTCTTCGCGGATATTACCCTGAAATTATAAGGAAAGCGACATCGGCGCTGCATAATGAATCTTATGATGAATGTGTTTCATCTTCTATTGACACTTTCATCAAATACTCCTTACTATAACATTAACGCTGACATGTCAGACCCTTAGAATACATATATTATGGAAATTTGTATGGAAATGCAACACTTTTATCGCTTTTCATTTGTATTTGTTGTTTTTTTTTAAAGCAGTTACATAAATACATACTTTTGACTTGTGCTGTCTTATTAGAAAGTTAAAACGAAAATCACTTTTTTCCATGTGAAAGAAAGAAAGGAAGAAAACATTTATTAACACACACATTCACTATACACATTTCTATGGAGAGAGAAAAAATGTAATTAAAAATAGTTTACAAGGAGCAAATCAAACAACAACAATTAAACATATATAATTATACTGATAGTTATAGAAAATAGATGCTAGCCGATTCTCAGACCTACTCAATACGCTCACAAAATTTCATGAGAATCACTCAAGTCGTTCTGCTACTTTTATTAATGTGATTTTAGTAAAATAATTTAGGGTGAGTCACCCTTTTCACTTAGGGGTATGAAAAATAGACGTTGACCGATTCTCAGACCTACTCAATGTGCTCGCAAAATTTCACGAAAATCGGCCGAGTTATTTCGGAGGAGTTCAATCTACGTGACGAAAATGTTATGTATGTATGTAATGTATATATATACAAAGTTTAATCCTTATTTCACGTAAATTGCCCAATTTTGCTAACGAGTAAAATTGGAAAAAAATTAGGGAAATTAGGAAAATAACACTTTATTTTTTCCCATAACTAAACTGTTTCTCTTGTCCAGCGATACGAAGTTCGCCGCATCGACTAGTATACATAATATAATAAAACAATAAGGTTAGAAGCTAACTTTGATTTAAATATTTAACCCAGGAACGTGCAACTGTGCCTAATATGTCAGCTTGGTTGAACACAATTATTGCTACTTATTACAAAATACAAAACGGGGTTTGCAAAAAAGTATAGATTTGTCTGTTCGTTTGTTCTTTTTTCAAGCAAAAGTTACTGAACAGATTTTCACCAAGTTTTGAGTAGAAGTTGTTTACAGCTCTGGCACACATTAAGGATACCTTTAACTGGTGGAAAATCTTTCATATCCATCACTGACCACGAAAAGTCACTTCGACAAATGTACGAAGTCGGGAGCAACAGCTAGTATTTTAACAATGATAACCTTTGATTTCCTTCTTATAGCTTAAGCTAAGAAAATGTTTTATTTTTTACTAGCTGATGCCCGCGGCGTAGCCCGCGTGGTTAATGGTCTCATAGGAATATTTTTTTCTGGATAAAAACTATCCTATGTGTTAATCCAAGCTGCTCTCTATATGTGTGCCAAATTTCATAAAAATCGGTGCTGCAGTTCTTAGCAAATAAACAAACATACAAACTTTCGCATTTATAATACTAATAGGATGTAACAAGACAGTAAACAAGCAAAGGACTGTCCTTATGGTAAGATACAACTGACTTAAAAAAACACCTTCGATACTATGGGTGCGGAACTTTCATATTACTAAGTATTGGCTACCTTACCTTCTGGACCAAAATACGACACAAACATAGGGGCAGGATTAGGTAAGGCAATGGGACCATTAGCAGTCCTGGAGAGGCAGACCCTACAAAAAAAACCTTGACCAACACGGGAAGTATTTACAATTAAATATCTCAACAAAAGTTATGTCTTTGTTAAGATTCTAAATATTTACACAAATGTTCCAAACTTTTAAATTAAATTTGTATCTTCTTATCTTTAACATGTAGTCAATTTACTTTGAAAGTGCTTCAAAATCAACTTTATTTGCAGGTCTATTGCGGCTGCAACAACTTTACCAAAGTCTGCAACCTGGTAATGCGACATTCCGCATTACGAATGTCAAACGCGTAAGCAATGCTTCCGACGTCGTAGAATTTCTTGGCGCACTCGAGAGGTTGGACCGTTGGAGCAACAAATATGTTATACTCGATTCTAGTACCCGACTAGCAAAAGACGCACTTGTACTGCACGTACGGGACGTACAACTAGGACGACGGAACTACCATTACTTCTTGAGTGGTTTGGTGAGTATACGAGTATTAAAAAGCGGTTTGTATTATAAATTCTCAATTTTATCCTAATATTATATAGGTGGTTTGCAGAATTATTAATTTTTCATGAAATCTAAGTTCTCACTTTTGAGTTAAATATTTAACTCTGAGTTAACTGCTCACTAGTTTGTAGGTAGTTATATCGGTTTGTATTTTAAATTCTCAATTTTATCCTAATATTATATAGTTGTTTTGCAGAATTATTAATTCTTCATGAAATCTTAGATAACTATACTCACTTTTGAGTGAAATATTTAACTCTGAGTTAGCTGCTCACTAGTTAGTAGGTAGTTATATAGTAGGTACTGTTTGTAGTATACTACAAATTATAAAGCGGTTTGTAGAATTTGAGTTCATTTTATCCTACTATTACAAATAAGGTAATTGTCTTTGTAGTCTAGCGGTTAAGGTGTTGGATTTGATTTCAAGAGGTCCCGGGTTCAATCCGCTGTTCGGGCAGCCAAAAAAAATTAGAAAATCTCTATTTTCAATTTTCTTTTAAAAATAACGTTGCTCTGGATTGGATATGGGCCCGGTTTGATAGGCTTGCCACCTATCACATTGTGGGACTTAGTGTCTTCAGGCAGTCGTGGGCAGATTGTGCCTCTGCCTACCTTTTCGGGATGTGGGCGTGGAGATACTACAAACTCTACATTTTATTCTACTAGTATTACAAAGTGGTTAACAGAATTATGAATTCTACATTTTATCCTACGAATATAATAATGGCGTTAACTAGAATCATAAATTCTACATGTCCAACTAAAAGCCGCTTGTACGTTCCTGAGTTAAATATTTAACTCTGAGTTAGCTCCTAACTTGGGTCCTATATTTGACAATTAACCTACTAATGTTTCTACGACTGTTGTTAAGAGACACAAAAACGTACTTTAGCGCTATATATTGCAAAAAAGTTTGGTTTACGTCAGCTAAAACTTATCAATTACAAGATAGTAGCTCTGCCACATCTAAGCTAAAGAAATCACCGAAGAATATCAATATACCGATACATCAGTGCTCGCCACACTTGTTAACCTAACCTTTTTGCAGTCAGTTAAATACATTATATTTTGGAGGATGTATCATCAGTGTAATACCTAAAGCCACAGAATAAATGACTTTTGACATTAATATATACATACCCCCGAAGAGATAGGCAGAGACACAACCAGGGTACCCACAACTAGGCGCAGACACTAAGTCCCACGATGTGATAGGTGGCAAGCCTATCGCAAACCGGCCACATATCCAATCCCGAGCAACATTGTTTTAGATAATACATAAATACATTAACAAATACTGCGTAAACAAATTAACCCTTAAAATACTTCACACGTAAAAATACTATATTTTCCGTATATTTCACGCCTAATAGGATTATAAATTGATGTATTATTTCAGGTGATGGATGATAGGTGGGAAAAACAAGTTACCGAGTTCGGTGCTATAAACATAACGGGATTTCGAGTTCTGGATTTTTCCAGAAAAGTCGTTCGAGATTTTGTCGAGATATGGAAGTCGGATTCGATATCGGTAAGATACATATATTAATTTAAATTTTGCAAATAAGCACAACCAAGACAACCGTGGCATACATATGTATACATCATCATAGTTTATAGATAGATAGATCGCCTCTGTGATCTAGCAGTTTAGTTGTTGTACTTGACTTTATGAGATCCCGGGTTCGAATTCTGGGTCGGTCAACAAAAAATATTAGAAAATTACAATTTCAATTTTCTAATATAAATGCCTGGGATTGGATATGTGCCCGGTTGGCGAAGGCTTCATACCTATCACATTGTTTGACTTAGTGTCTTTGGCTAGTTGTGGGTGCCTTTGTTGTACCTATGCCTAGCTTTTCGGGGATATGGGCCTGAAGACACTTTTTTTAACATAGATTATGTAGGTGCATTTCAGTCAATTGACTGGAATGTTTTTTTTTACCATCACCACCTTTGGTGGTAATGGTGCGTTGCCAACCTGAGGGCGGAATGTTAGGCCTCGAGCAAAAGTAAGTTTACCGGCTACCTTACCCTCCAAACCGGAACACGTCATGACGTTATGGCGGCAGGAATAGGTAAGGCGGTAGTACCGATCCGGGTGACTCGCTGCGAAACTCTACCACCTAGTCAGATGTCACGGTAAGCCTGTGCTCGCCTTATACGAGCTGCCTGGCAGGAAGGCAGAAGGTCTCCACAATTATACTACTCTACTGGCTTCCCTACTTGACAGAGTCATTATAACGGCAGGAATAAGTGAGGCGGTGAATGCCTACCCAGGTAAGTTGCTGCAGAGTACTCTACCAGCAGTGGTATTGTCGTTAAAAACCCATTTTAACCTTTGCTCGCCTCTTACTTGGTGAAAGGTTACTATATTGAATCATTTAAGCCTGATTTTATGAAACTTCAACTATAGTCTATAAACTTGATGCAAATTAATTAAATCGTTTGACCAATGACAAAGCCAGATATTTTTTTGTTGTTTGCAATATACGTCACCTTAAGCCATAAAAGATAGCAAAGGAAGGATGTTGAATTTAGGTTAATAAGCCGTGTTAGATGCTGATGTGGTGTAACCTCGAGGCTGGGGTTTATTTTTTTATCTTAATTGTACAAGAAAATTAGTTCGTATAAAAATTTAATTTAATACCCGGCCTCAGATTGAAAACGCAGCATTACCACCAAGTCTGTCTGCTATTTTCCTACCATACAATAATAATACAGGCGAGTGATGACAATTGGGCTTACTACTACAAGTATAATCTTACATACATAAAGTCGTGTTAGTTACACTATTTGTAACTCAAGAACGGCTGAACTGTAGCGTTACTGTTGAACCTCGAGATCATGCGGATTAGAAATTGGAATCTTATCTGTCATTTTAGGTGCTTTTGAACCCAATGTTAGCGATTTATTTATTTATTTATCTTAATTGTACAATAAACAAAATTAATTAATTCAAAAAAATAATTTCATACATTTTGTCACTCTCCACTAGTCAACTTTTGAGCCAGCAGAGACTGAAGTTTGTAAATGCCACACAAATAATAAACCATACTAATATTATAACCCAGACAAATATTGTAAGCCAGATAAACACTACAACTTAGGCCAATATTATAAACATGAAAGTATGTCTATCTGTCTGACTGTCGTTCTTTAACGACAAAACCGCAGAACCGATTTGAATGAAATTTGTTACGCCTATAGCTAAAGAACATGAGTTAATTATTTCTACAAAATGGTTGAATACAAAATATTATAAAACCAGATAGCTGTCATTCACTTTTGTATAAGCATTTTAAAGCCTCATAGCTTTTCTATTGACGTCATTCATCTCCCAAACCGTTGAAGCAGCTTTCGTAAGAAACGCTTTCATTCGATCGTTTTAGTGGACTTCTTTTGCAAATTCGATAACCACGAAACCTCTTCATTTTACGGGTTACTAAATACCCTTCAATATCATTTAAATCCGAAATATGAATGTTATTTTAATCTACTATAGAGGTATTTATATATATATATATATATATTTGAATCCTTGGATTTGACTTCGCTCCGAATAGAAGAATACATCTTAAAAACAATAATAACAAAAAGTAATTGTAAAAGATGAATCAATCATGATAATTAAACCAATTAGGCTAAAAATTGATGGAGAGGCTTAAAACTGGAATAAAGACATGGGGTATATTTTAACCCTTAATACAGCGAGGAAACTAGGAAAAACGACATTTTGATTTTTCCCATACAAACTGAATGGGCGGAACGAAGTTCACCGGAACAGCAGGTAAATAAATATTCCATTTATGTTACGGGTTCTTAAGAAAAAGAGCTGGAAAAGTGAATAAAACTTTTCAGTTACAAAACACATACAACTGGTTATCGGCTGAAAGGCGAATCACAATTTTTCCCGTAGTGTCGAAACACAAAAGCTTGTTTTTTCTTGCAAGCTTTTGTGTAGTGTGATATACGAAATGTATTTGATAATTTAAACATAAAATATTGTATTATATAAATAACCACGGTTAAATTACATAATTTGACTAAACTTTAAAGTAAGCATATCATGTACTTGCGTTATAGATATAAGTCAATTCTACTAATATATAGAAATACTTAAATAGTATAAATTGATTAAGCGATCACACCTGAAAATGCTGACATCTATGCTTCTCCGACAAATGCCTAACCGCGTCAGGTATCAATCGAAACCTCGCGGTTGATTAGTGAAGTTAGACGTGTACGCTAACCTTCCAGGTAATGAGGCTATCAATGACAAAAATTAAGAGAAACTAGCTATACCGGTGAACTTCGTTCCACCCTTTCAGTTTGTATATTAAGGAATAACATTTTGTTAGCTGTCCTAGTCTCCTCTCAGTAGTTCGAGATACAAAGTATCCTACATCCGTCTCCTGGTTCAAAGCTTATTAATTTTCAGCCAAATCAGTGCAGCCGTCCTTGAGTTATCAATAGTCTAAATAACACGACATTAGTATTTATATCGACAGATATCAAAAACGAAGAGAACAAAACCAAAATAATACTAAAATTTTAAAAAAATTAGAACCTCAGTCATTAGCTAAACATAGGTAAATAGCTAGGAATCACTTCGACCACGTTAGATTTTAATAAAAAAACCGCATCGAAAGTTGTCCATCCGTTCAAGAGTTATAATGCCTCAGATGACTTTTACATACATACTTGTCAGACTTAGAACACCCCTCTTTTCAATCGGGGTTAAACATACCTCAAAATGAAAATATTTTCTAAATAGTTATAAAAAACCGTTATGTGCAGAGACCAAGCAGACACTGCTTATACCATACCGGCTAAATTCTTACATCGGCCATGCATGCTAGCTACAGAGGATAAAAGTCAGATGATCATATTCTTACCGACACTACCACCATGACATCCTACTACTCCTACATCCTACTTCGTGACTCGCCCGGATTGGTAACACCGCCTTACCTATTCCGCCACCATAATGTCCTATGTTTGCCCTTGACGTGTTCCGGTTCGGAGGGTAAGGTAGCCGATAAACTTACTTTTGTTCGAGCCCTAACATCTCGGCCTCAGGTTGGCAACGCACCATTACAACCTTTGATGTGTCTAAGCGGCGTAAATTTCTTACCACCAGGAAATCCGTCTGCTTATTTGCCTTCCATTATCATAAAAAAATCAATGCTATTAACCAATTTTAACCCCCGATGGAAAAGAAGGGTGATGTAAGTTTGACGTGACTGTTGTGTCATAATTCTTGAACGGATAACGATTCGGATTTTTTTCTTTCGAAAGCTGACGTGATCGAGATGGTTCTTAGCTACATCATAGCATACCCAAATACAGATGGACCCGACGAAATAGCTAGTTAAAACGAAAGTGCCACGGGCAGGAAAATAAAGAGACTCTCTGTTTAAATTAAAATAAGGAAAAAAAGAACAAAAATGTTTTGACAGTAAAGGCAGGGTAAAATATAAACACCACTAATAAAGATACCTTTTCAGACCTTTGTTTTCAGCACCTAAAACATTTTTTGTTGTATTTTAACCGACTCCAATAAGAAGGTTTTTATATAGTCACTTCGTTTTTGTGTTTGTTAAGGTTTACTTGGTCAGTCATTAATAAGATTCAATATTTTTTATTTAAAGGTAGATTAAAAGGATAAGTAGTAGATTTAAGGGTGATCCAATTATTCCATATCTGATAAGCGATACTAAGTTATTTTTAATAATACACTTTCGTGTACCTGGATACGTACTTGATTCAGTATACCTTATTCACGTAGACCTAGCAGGTGGTAAAAACGGGCACACATTCACATCATCTAAGCAAACAAAGACGTAAGTGCTATTAAATATTATTTAAAAAGCGCTGAACCTATTGCAATTAAATTTATATTGAAGTACATTTTTACTTACCTTCGTATCTCCATTTTCTAATCAATAAAATAAATTCAAAAGTCGAACCAATCTGTAAAAAGTTACACATGGTACGATAAAGATACGTCAAATTGAGAACCTTTTTACTTCGTTGGTTAAAACAACAAATTACAATCACAGCTTACAAAAAAATGCAAACTTACATTTACTCAAAAAGATTCGTTTGTAAGAAATTGTGTCTATAATAAAATTTAATTTATAACTTATAAACATCGTATGTAAAAGTTCGTTTTTTTGCAATTCATTTGCATACTCGTTAGCGGAAAGAACACTAAAATTTAAAACCTATGACAAAACATAAATGTAATCTAGTTATGAACCATCTTTCACGTCAACTTTCAGAAAAACCCGCATCGGAAGCCTGGGGTACAGTACGGGCCCCCAGAGGGTACAGTGCCCCCGCCAAGACGAGCCTAGCGAAGCGTAAGCTTGGCTGTTTCGTTACTTTCTTCAGAAACTAAATATTGGCATCACCTCCACGACGGTAGCGAAACGGCAAATCCACATATTTTTACTGATATATATAGAGTTTTTGAAGTTAGGGTCGGTAGAGTTTATCCGTGTAAATGCAGAAACTTGGCTCTACATGAGATCTGATATCTTTTTCACTGGGCAAACCTTATGTGGTCGTCATGGCAACATTTTACATGAAATGTTTTTGTGGGATCTATCGTTTGGTTCAAAAGTTTTGACTCAGGATGACAGACACACAGGCACAGATAACTGAGAGCCCTACATTTCTGACCGAAAATTTCGATAGTTAAATTAACGAGTATAATATATAGCAACTCATAGTAAAGGCCCAGCTATGAAGAGCGGATCAATTTCCAACAATTTTCATGCAACGCGATACGTAATTGAGACAAATTATAGCTCTGTAGCTATTTCCATATTTAGTTTATTTTTGATCGCTTCGTTTGTCATGGGGTTAAGCGTTTACGTACAGCAACCGCAAAGCTCTGGTTCGATTTTTGACAAGGACAGGCATTGTGATGAATTTCCGGGTCTGGGTGCGTACAATATTTATTATGATTTATTTATTTAAAGAAGATACACCGTGGATGTAGAAAGAAGAGTGTACAGGGAATAGTGCTAATGAAGAATTGAGTAAACTATTTTAACGTGAGGTTTTGATTCAGGTGCTAAACTCGCTTTCTATAATTCTGTGTTTATACTTACGTTATTGTATGAAAGAGAGAGTTTCTGTGACAGAAAAAATATGGGAGTAGGATAAATGCGGTGAAAATCTGTGGTATCACGTTTGCTGACCTCATTCGTAACAAGGAGATCCGATAATGAGTACGACTAAAAGAAAGTGTTGTTGTAAAATGAGAAACGGCATGCTCCATTGGTTCGGTCAGAGAGAATGACAGATGACAAATTGACAAAGCAGATATACAATTCGAATGTGGATGGATCAGGATGGATGTAGGTACCCGGGGAGAACTAGGTTGACATTCCACATTTTAGCAACACTTTCTTTCAATCCTACTGTAATTTGTCCAAATATTTTGTTTTTTTTTTTTTAATATTTAAAACCATTACCGATTTGTTGTGTTAGTTATTGTGAGCAAAAGATTCACATGGAAAATAACAATAGTATAGTTATGACAAGACAAAGCAATGTCCTGCGAATGAATTAAATGAAATGATGTTTTATTCTTTTTTATAAACCAACTTTAAAATATTATGCAATCCTCCATACGAGCACACATGTGAATAATCAAGAGCGACTCAACTTTCAATAAATTTCATCCAGTACGGACGTAATAGAGGCCAATTATAGTTATAGAGTAGTGCCATATTTATTTCGCTTAAATTTCATAGCACATTTATACAAAAATAGCAAAAGGGCAGTTTGATCTCTTGATTGTAAGATGCTGAGATTATAGACACTATACTTAGTTGTACTTAGTTGTAGTGTTGTTGTCGCCTCTATGGTCTAGTGGTCCGGGTGTTGGACTTAACTGCATGAGGTCCTGGATTCGAATCCCGGGTCGGCCAACAAAAAGAAAATTGGATTTTTCCATATAAAAAAATTTTTCAATAAAAAAAATGTTGGTCGGGATTGGAAATGTGCCCGGTTGGCGATAGGTTTGCCACCTGACATTGTGTATCACATTGTGGGACTGGGTGTCCTGGTTGTGCCTCTGCCTACCTCTTCGTGGATATGGGCGTGAAGATACTTACTTACTTACTTTTTACTTAGTTGTAAGAGGCAAGAGAACTATGTCGGCAGGCCGCATTGCTCGCAGAACCGACAACCGTTTTGAAAGAAAGGTTCTGGAGTGGCGGCCCCGCACCGGAGGACTTAGTGTTGGACGACCTTCCACCGGTCCACCGGACTGACAATCTGTTCAAAGTCGCGGGGAGCCGCTGGATGCAAGCGGCTGGTGACCGTGACTTGTGGCGCTTTTTAGGGGAGGCCTATGTCCAGCAGTGTACGTCTTCCGGCTGATGATGATGATACTTAGTTGTAGCTAATGCGACGCTATCTCGTGAGAAGGACTTTAGATCACGTGTGCAAGTTTTCCCCGTGTTTGTCCGGGCTCTGTTGCAGAAAAGGCCATATGTTTTCCTTAGAGACAGCTCCGTTGCCTCTGTAGTCTAGCGGTCGAGTTATTGGACTGAAGTTCATGAGGATGTTTGGTATAGATACATATGGAATAGATATGAGCCCGGTAGGCGATAGACTTGCCACCTATACCATTGTGGGACTTAGTATTTTATAGTAAATTTATAGTAAATTCCAATATTTTACGAGATAATTTTCAACACTTTGACGCTACACTCGAAACTGTACTAACGTCATTTTAATTAGGCTAATAAGAATAACATCGTTATACTCCATCTAGAAGTCTTTATTGACAACTTTTTATAGTAAATGGTTCAAACGAAAACAATAGATTAATTACAAAAAATTCACATATGAATTGCTAGATGGCATTTTAATAAATCGGGATGGTTTGTAGCATCGGACGTTAGACACTACTTTTATTTGTTTTCGTTGAGCGTCCTCGCACTTTTGATGGTAAGTTTACTTACTTATTTCGAAAAATTAGTATTTACAACAAAATACTCTAACTCATTAAAACAAATTGCTAAATCAACATTTACTTAACAAAGTCGGTTTAAAATTACCTGAATATCTGAAAATACTGAAGTTTCAATATCGTTACCAACAAATCTCAAGGGAGGAACAAAACTAAGCAACTCAGCGATAATCTGGTTTTAAGTAATTTCGTGTTGTTTACAAAACTTTGAAGGTACTTAATTAAATATTATAATGCCAAGGGGACGAGACCGGACCATTTTAACTTTGAGAATAAAATCATTTGCTACAATTCTAAATAAACATGCTCCAGTGGAACCTACCTTTGCTCTCATTTGAATAATATTTACCTCGCCATGTTTTTTAATTTTTATATTTTTGTTGAACAATACGGTTCAGCGACTTCCATAAAATATATACGTTACAATCAATTTCATTAAATATATATTTAATGTATTGTGAAGCACTCGTTTGCTAAATCTTTATTATTATGTTACATAAATGTATATATACCTTGCTTTAATCCAAACATACTGTTAATAGCTGTTAATGTCAATGAATACTATATTCGCCGGGTCACCTAGTACGCCAATAAAACAAACCTAAGGACAGCTTTCATTTTCATTATTTATGGCTCTGGGTTCAAAATCCCGAATAGCAAAATTTATTTTTAAATGGTAGTATGCTTCACAGTATCCCTCTCTGATTAGTACATCGACAGCTGTAGTAGGCATATTGACATAGGGCCAATATTAACATAGGTATTTTAGGTAAGATATAGTACCATTTTAGACCAGTTGAAAAGTAACCGCTGTCATTTCTATAATTAACAAAAATATCTTAGTAATAAAACTGTAGGCCTGTCTTTGTCTGCAGATAGATAATTAATATTGGCCAATAGCAAATAAAGTAGGGTTACGATTTAATCTCGATTACATACAAACTAGAAATCGGTATCGGACCTGTGTCATTTCGTACTCTTGAACACAATACCAGCGAATTATTACCATTTATTTAATAATAAGCAATTGCTTATTAAATCAAATTTGTTGAATTTTTGGAACTAAATGTTAATAATTCGCAAGTCAAAAAGCGACAACAATCTGATTTCAATTTACAATTTTCATGAAATAAATATGAAAGAGTAGCCCTACTGGTGGCTCTCCTGGCAAGAGATAACTGTCACAAATAAATGTTATGGGTGCGTCAATTTCTTCTGATTAAGATCTCAGGTAAAGTGTCTAAATTTATCAGAAATTAAACTTTCGGTCATCAAACACAACAATAGCGAGAACTTCTATCTGCTTTGGCTGAGGAGCTACTGCACAGCGCTCTATAACCTAATGTCTTCTGTAAACGAGATAAGTCGGGCAATAGCAATCTAATTTTGATGTGGCTTTTCAGAAAGATTGGTAATGATTCCGAAGTGGATTGGATGGACAGCTGCTCTTAGTTTGTATGGATTAAAGAATTGTTTTTTCCATTTTTGTTCTATATTCCATTTTCTTCTCCTGATAATAACCAACACAACTTAAAAACGAATTATCAAAATTGGTCCATCTGTTGCGATCACGCGACATGGTATGCATTTATATATATTTAAGTTATACTTTTCTTACAGGCTCAAGCAGCATTTATGTTCGACACAGTGCATGTCCTGGTTGATTCAATACTTCGACTTCTCCGAAAGAAACCGGATTTTCTACGAGCGACCACCAGGCGCAACACTAATGCTAACAACACCAAAATCATCGACTGTGACCCTAAGGATAAAGCCATAATACCATACGAGCATGGTGAAAAACTATCGAGGATGATCAAAAGGGTGCGTTTTTAGATTTCAATTTCTAATACTTTTTTTAACTTGAAATTCTCTTTTTTAAAATATTCAAATTTAATTAGTGTGGAAACATCCTTATTTAAAACACTTTCGAGACTTACTTTGCCAAGTTTTAAATAACACTTGTACAATTTTGATCTCTGACAATAAAGAATTTACGATATTTAAATGCAAATATTATTCAAAATATCTTTCTAGTGTGAAAACATCAAATAAAAAACACTTTGAGCCATACTCTACCAGGTTTTAAATATCATTTGTATAATTTTGATAAAGGACAATAAAGAATTTATGATATTTGACGGTAATACTTCTTTACTAAATATATTCAAGCTACACAGACGAAAACCAGACGAGATTTTTAGTCTGTCGAATGTAGTGAACGACAAAAGCTGCTACAGAAAATTCCTATAAGTAGGCTTCTGGATGAATGAATAAATACACATTATAATGCAAAACAAAAATTACATTAGATGCTGTTAGATTATAACATATAATATAATGTGCACAAAATTGGTTTTATCGATACGCAACAATCTCTGCTAGATTCAAATGTAGTGAAGGGGACAGTAATTTATATGTTTAGCCAAGGCAGGGGCGTTTGAGAGCATATGCATATATCTATACTTATAAACCTACAAATAAAACGTACAGCAATATACACCGTGTGGTGTCCAAAAATTTTTCACTTTAATTGTCCATAAAAATAGATCAATTTAATACCTTGAGACAAATGAAAGTTATGGCCATTATAAACATAAATTTCATCTGTAACGATAAAATCATTTAGTAGGTACTCTAAAATGTGTATGTATATGACATAACTGCCGGTAAAGAAATGAATAAAAAAAATTAGCGCGGGACGGGACTTGCGTCCTCAGTAGCTCTAATGGTTATAGCATTCGATGGCAAGTTTCAGGTTCAAAACCTGTTTTTTTCTGGTTTTTTTTTTCTTTAAAATCTATAAAAATGTAACCCAGGTTCAGGGCAAGTGCTAAAATAAAAATACCTTGAAGTTATGGTCTTCATAATTAATGTAAATTTCATCTGTAGCGATGAACTCATTGAGTAGATAACACTGTGTATCTATAGGACATAACTAATCGTGTTAACGGTAAAGAAAGGAATTAAACATTTTGCCACGATACTTGAATCCTCAGTAGCTCAAATAATTAGAGCATTCGTTGGCTTAAGACGAAATATAACAGGTTTAAATCCAGCCTGGGGCGAAAGTTTTTCTTTCTTTAAAATTTATAGAAAAATATAAATATCTTATACAGATATTACATACATCATTACATGAATGATCGGTAAGATTTTATACACTGTGCCTTAAGTCTACAAGGAACAGAGAAGTAGTAAACTATTTCTCCTAAAAATTTGAGGGCACTAAAAGTTACATTGCGACAATTGAAGTTTTCTGGATATACATTGTCTTCTTATCTAATTGAAAGTACATGCATGTGTTAAAAAGGCTCATATCTGAAATTTAAATTTAGAATGTTTTCTTTAAGATTCATTTTGTTTTTTGCTGTTTGTACAAAAATATTGCTCAAATGCAAATGCAAACGCACTATAACTCAGCAAACAAAAATTCCCAGAATGACATTGATAGATTGATATGCGCATTCGGCAAACAAATGAAGCTTGCCGTGTGATAAGTCGGGGAGGGACTATTCTAGAATTTTCAGGAGAACTTTAGTTTTTCAGCAAACTTTTGTCCCGCAAAATCCAGATGCTACTATTAATAACATTACCCAAAACATTTACCCTAAAATTGTATACAACACACAAACTACAAATAAAAGAACATACCGAGCAGGATTTTCAAGCAATAAAACCCAGTACTCGTATGTCTCTATGTAATTGTATAATTGCTTGTTATCTATATATGTGTTGTACCCACTACGATACAAATAAGTGTAAGTAAAACAATTATTAAACATTCTTTCATACGTGAAATAGATATTACTAAACTACACTAAGATATACTTATATAATGTAAGATAAAATATTACTAATACTAATCAACTAAATATTTAAACGTAGATAACGTTTACATTTTCTTAAACGAATATCGGTGTCTTATATTCAAATAATTGTAGCATATTCAAATACATTATATTTGACTGTTTTAAAGTTAGAAATAAAGTGTAGCTTCCAAACTACCTTATGTTTTCACCCAGGTACTCAACTAAAATCTGATATCAATATATAAAAAAATACATTTTACTATAAAACCTTATCTATACCAGTAGCAGTAAAATTTTGTCAGGAAAAAGCCTTAAGCAGATTCAGTACAAAAAAGATGTAACATTCATAACCTCAACGAATTAGGGTGCAAGTTTGCACTCTCGTCATTATTCCTTAAGCTTTTTTAAAATATGTCCACAAAAAAGTTTTTTTTTTAATGTTTAATATAAAATTATTCAACTCATTGTGTATGCTTAAAAAATGAAGACACAGGCTGCCTTACCACGCCTTACAAACTTAGACGCCTGTTTAAACATTGTCCAAAAATTGAGATCAAACCAATAGCGTACATATGCCATTGCATCAATCCCATTATGCTATTGGTACCACAATAATATGCTATATCACCTGACACCTTTCCTATACCTCTCATCCGATATTCGCCTTTATGGGCCCTCGGTTCGGTGTTGGACTGGACTTCATGGGGTGTTTTCTAAACTAAAAAAATAACATTGCCCGGAATTTCATTAGTAATGAAAGAGTTCCTGATTCGAAATGAATTTCACATTTTATTTACAGGTACTTCTTTTTAGATATAAATATGTTTTTTCAATTTTTGAAATGAAAACTTATTTTTTGGTACAATTAAGTTAAGTTTTTGGAATGGATTAAAACTACTAAACTCGCATCAGGACACGTGACCTGATCGAAAATTCGTAAGACGGCGAATGGCGCTTTTGCGAATGTTCGTGTTGTCATGTTTGTGTTCGATAGCGCAATAAATGAATATTGTATTCTACCACATAAATGATAGTACTTTCATACTAATAATTAAAGCAATTCGTGTAAAATTATTCCCTAACCATTCAAAAATATTAACAATGCACAACGTGAATATTCAAGTTTTCACTTCTGCCGTCACTCCCAGAGTGCGACCCGTCTTTTTTTTTAATTGGCCTAAAGAACAAGTTAAGTGTTAATATTAAAACAAATAAAAATTTTAGTTTTTTTTTAATCTGTTGTTTAGAGGGCCTTTACCTACTTAAAAGGTATGCCAACCCTATAAAGACTTAAAATCAAATGTTAATTTATATATGAGTTTTACAAGTACTCGGAGTTAAAATATTCGAAGTCTTATGTATTTCCGATTGTTTCACGATTTTGAATTGTGTTTTAAATTCGTAACATCAACTAAAATACGTACATAAGTTACATTGTTCTAGATTATATTCATAGTTTACATTGTTCAAATTCTATCAAAATTGTTAATTTTTTTTATAGTTGGTACCTAAATAAACAGAACTCAAAAAAGAAATAAACCTTTGTATAGGGAAACGTTTAAGGGAACTACAGATTTATTCCCTCTTAAATAACTGAGATACAGTTTTAAATATAATATAATTATAAAGTACAGGTATTGGGGAAAGAACTGTACCTTCGAACACTTGTACTCTACGGACTTTAATTCGTTGTCCAGGATTAAAAGGTACAAAGGTAGGAATTGCGCCCATAAGGTGATTTTGTTGTTTCACAGCACTGACCTGTTTAAATCAATTTATACCTTTTAAAGCTCGGCTCCTATAATCAACCAACCGTAATCCGTATAACTATTAGTAGTTGGCCTAAACGTGACGAAGCGTTGCACATAGTTACACAAAATGTTTCGAGTTAGCAGTTGATAACGAACAACCGTAGCTAGATTTTTTACTATTCGTACAAATCATGCGCAAGCATAACGACGACTCGTTTCTTGAATATAGGAACCGGGCATAAGTCACGAGAAAGAAATGGTATCTGTTGAGTACATGTATTCAAGGGTACCTACCATTTACTTATACATAAAAGGGACATATCGTAATTGCAGATAATCTAAAAATTCACACTAATATTATAAATGTGAAAATCTGTCTGATTGTAATAACATTTTTACGACTGAACCACTTACCCGATTTTGATCAAACTTGATATATTAAGACCCCAATTCGAACAGGTTTATTTCTCAAAA